>OZ024703.1:5299453-5691953 GCA_964016905.1 Perithous albicinctus
TTTACTACCGACAAAAACTTGATCCGTCGAGAAAAGCCATTCGAGTTTTAATAAAAAAAGGTGATCCGTCAAGATAAGAATATACGAATTTTAATACGTTCTAATCCGCATGCCATAATACAATATGCATCCGTTTATTTCCGACAAAAACTTTCATCTGTAGAAACAAGCCAATGTGAATTTTAGTTCGTCCTTATCTGCACGTTTTAATATAATATCTATTCTGTCGCCATCTCCTTCAGCATCACGAAGCAAAAGTAATTAAGCGACAAAGAACTGTTTGTTGGGCTTTGGTTGTTTTATTAACTTATTATGTTTATTAAGCTTCGTCGTTTCGACTATTTATAGATGGAATTTTTGACTCGTCGTACTCGGGGTCTGAGACATCGGTCCTCCGAGTACGACATGTCAAAAATTCCATCTATAAAAATTAGGTCGAAACGACGAAGCTTAATACAACATAGTATTTAAGCGACGTCAAAAGAGTAGGGCTTAGCTCTCAGTTCAAGTAACCCCAGTGATACATAAACCACACAAAACAACTACATAACTCATGTATAGAAGATTTCGAGAATTCTTGATAATCTTCGTTCATTTAATATTCCAAATTATTACCATAATTAAGTTCCAGTCATAAAAGTTCAATCTTCAGGGGATCGAGTCACCTAATTTTTTATAAGTTTACCGAGGTAGTTATTTTCTTCCTGTTAAGATAAAACTAAACAAAAAATCTGTTTATTGATGAATCGAACAAATCATTTTTTTATCACACCATAACCAATTTTGTCAACCGGTTTACTTAGAAACCGAACTTAGGTGTTTTCAGGTCTGCGGTGATCCAGAACTAACAACTGTGATGGATTTTGATTTTGTTGGCCTTGTTTTGTTTGTACGACATGTTCTACAGATTGAACAATGGAATTTCTTGTTATGTCGCCCAGACCAAAGTTATCGACTGATTTATAATTGTTTTATTACTGATTCGGCTTGACTTCAAGTATCATGAAAAGTATCAACTTTATAAAAGCCATCGTTCACTCTCTAGAGCATTTCGATACGAACAAAACCAAAACCAAACCAACGTAGTAAAAATCCATCCAGTAGTTAATTCTGGATCACGCGAAGACCTGTAAAAACTTAAATTTGGTTCCTAAAAAAACCGGTTGACAAAACTGGTTTTGGTGTGACAAAATTATTTGTTCGATTCATCAATTAACAGATTTTTTGTTTAATTTTATCTTAACAGGAAAAAAATAACTATCTTGGCGAACTTTACCAAAAATTCGATCTGAAGATCGAACTTCTGATTTGACATGTCTTGTCTTTACGTTTAAAGTTTCATTAAAAAAAAATTGTTTACCGTTGTCAATAATCTATAGATGTATAATCTATACTATATAGTGGTCTAATAAAGAATTGAGATATTAACCGTTACAATCTGACTAATATTATGATTTAATCTTTTTCAAACCTGAACGAAAAGATTTCACATTTCAGACTACAAATGTTTCTATATATAAAGAACGCAAGCTGCTGCGTACCCTTCAATACAGTCCATGAAAACACCAAAAAATGTGGAATGTTCTTACAAATTTCGAAAAAATAATCGTTTATACAATTAAGCAATTTTCTTACTCGTTCCGTACCGCTACTAATATTGACTAACGAATTGAAAAAATCTAATTGTAAGAATTCCCTGATTTCACGGACAATGTTTTAGTACCTATCTAGGCATTTCAGATTTTCCCTGGCTATAGTGGCATTAATGAGAAATCTCAGGACAACCTTCTATAAATGCTATTGTGGATTGACATTTCGACATTTCGAAGTTGCGGATAGACGCATAAAAAAATCTACGTATAGAAACGTATACAAAATGAACCTTCTAAAAATCTACGTAATACGATTTCAATTGGAAGAAACGTATATAACCCAATTTAAAACGTAGTGGCATCTGCGTATAGAACAGCGTATAAAACATTTTCAAAGCAGGGAAACAAGAACGGATAGAAACATATAAAATATGTTTAAGCATACGCGTATGACTGCAGATACGTAAATAGACCCTATGATCCTGGTCGAAGCTGCAGATAGAGACGGGTAAAAATAATTCACTTCCGCTTCTATCCGAAAGTCATGTTTTAATCCGCATTAATACGCAAACACGCATGAAAAAAGTTACAGAAATCACATAGTAGACGGAAGTGAATTTTTTTTATCCGCTTCTATCCGGAAGTTTGAGCAGGGACAAGTATTTGTGTTTTTGTTTCATTTATTATCTGCTGATACTTTATTTTATTAGTAATGCCGGAAATATTAATTATTCGAATTCTTATATGATATTTATATTGCTTATAACTTTATTGCGTATTTTCATAATACTTACTTACTTCCTCATTTTCGAATTTTATCTCTTGTTTAGAACTACAAATCACTGTAAAAAAAGAAAATAAATTAATAAGAGAATTATTACAGGCTTTGCCATCTATTGCCCGTCTTCTTGTTTGGTTTTCAAGCATCGCCTCCGTCTGCTCAGCTGAAGTGTTAGCCATATATTTTACCCTTGAATTTATTTTGAAAGAAAATACCCAAATCTCACATATTTTCTCGGATTCGCTTACCTCCCTACAAGCTCTTCTTGCACCTGCCATACCCAGTCAAAGCTCTCCCATTATACTCGCTATTCTTGAGTCTCTTTCTGAAATTTCAAATCGTAATTATTCTACCAACCTAAGCTGGATCCCTGGTCACGCAGGAATTACAGGAACTGAAAGAGTGGATTCGATGGCCAAGGCGGCTATTATTGATGGTGCTTCCCTTCGATATCCGACTCCCAGTTTCGGAATTATTCTCAGTCGCTCGCGAAAAATGTGTTTCTCCGACCAACCGCAACCTTTTACTCCAAAGCATATACGTACGTAAATGTAAAATTCAAAAGCAGAAGAGCAATACTCATGTTCTATAGAATGCGCTTGAGTCATTATAACTTGGCAGCTAGCCCCTTCAGAAAAAATATAATCGCCTTTCCTGACTGTTCTTGCGTTTGATTTTTGCCGCCTATCACTCATCATATCTCTCATTTCAGTTTAAAATTACCCTCCGTATAATAGTATAGAATCCTTGATTGTTCCCATCTTCACGTATCATCGCTATCCTAATGTCCTTCCTTGACCAATGCAACTTATCTTTCTAATTGTCTCGCTAACCCTTCAGCCAGAGATATTCCAATTTAGCCAATTCCATGGCGCTAAATCGTAGCGGCGAGCTCGGAAGCTCGATTTTGCGATCATCGCCTCTGGCGATATTACAAATTCCCGTGTAGCCGGGGTGAATGTGATCACCGTTCCGGCTGGTATTACAGGCTGGATAATCACGAACGACCAGCATGATGGGGGGAAGAGTTCTCCTCCGCCCCTCACTTCTTGTAAAGTCAGAGGCCGGGCTTCTTTGCCGCGGATGGACGTTATTTTTGCTTTTCTTTTTTATCCAGCAGCCTAACGGAAAATCTGTGCCCACTGCAACGTGCACCTCATGCCAGGTTAATCGTAGCCTCAAGCCAAGGTATTACGTAGATGCGAGGAAAACACTTGATCGGCAAGCGAGCGCGCAACTTTTGTACGACTTTCGTTCATTGTATGTCAAAGCGAACGTTTGGCCGTGAGCCTTTAGGCACTTACTTTTGCCTGAAGGGTCCAATGTTCGAGAGCAAATAATTTTTTTTTACCTACAAGTCTGAGCTAATTAAGCACACTGACTATCCCTACATTAGTTTCTAAGGGAATTTGCAGAATTTTTTTTTAACATAGAAATTGCTCCAATCCGGGGCAGCCTTATAACAACAAAGATTATGCATCATATGCTTATCGTATATGAATACCGACGAAAAAAAGGCTGCTGCGATTGAGAAAAGCTAAAAAAGAAAACTTGAGCCTTTCTTGATCGTTTCGGCGTTTTTATTTTTGGTTTCAAGAAAAAATTTTTAACAAATTTCAATCCTCGGAATCGAACACGTACCGTCCGAATATGAATCTGACAGGCTACCGATTCAGCCAAACAATACTTCACGATAAAGTGAGTCGAAATCGTACACACTTATCCGCTATGAATGTTAATTGTAAAAAAATGTCGAAACGATCAAGAAAAGCTCAAAGTGAAACTTTGAGATTTTCTTGAGTCGAAATCGTACACTTTTTAAAAATTAACATTCATAGCGAATAAGTTCCGCTATCTATCTTTATTATCTTATCTTATCTGTGCTTCAACGTCTTAATTTACGCAGTTTATATTACTCCGTCCTTTCCCGCGCTTACAAGTAATGCCATCTATAGAAATTTTGAACGTGGCCGTATGGCACAACCCCACTGCACAGTGGTAAGCCGGACCCAACCACAAGTAGAGAATGAAGAAAAATAGGGTTAAGCAGCAGTTCCGGTACGGACTCACTGAGGAACGGACCTATGTCAATTTGACGAACGAAAAACGAGTAATACCAAAACGAATCAGGGACAATCTCAAGGGGACTGACCAAGACTGAAACCGCGAAGTACAATGAACAATTTATTATAAAAGCCTTTAGGGCGTATATTTTTCATTATTCTTATGATTTTCTGTGATCGATTGTGAAACACGTTTATTCAGCAAACTATCGGGGCAGTGATATATTTTCGTTATGTACTTATTAATCTCTCGAACATTTGAACATTTATCTTCTTTATCAAGCTATAGGGGCATTACTTTACGTTATTTTCGTTATTCCATCGAGCCAAAGGGGCGTATATTTTCGATGTATTGTTAACTATTTCTTATGATCTCAGCTCTCGGAGTCAAAGGACTTATTGCCGTTAATAAAAATATCTCTGGTTATTGGACGAGAGCATAACGATTTAGTGCTATAACCTATCCTGCCCCACCTCGACCCTTGTAACGCATCCACGTAAAGGCCAGTCTGTCGACGCAAAGATTAAAAGATTAACGATTTTGTAGAATTGAACTTCAAGTACTCTGCCCAACTCCGGTATCATAATGTACTTTTACTGTTGAGAGATGAGTATTTTCTGGGTATTCGGAAATAGTTTATTTATCATATACATATAAACACTAATATGTATATTCAAATCGAATGAGGAAATTACAGGCCGCATCTGTACCTTAACCCGATTTATTTCCTGAGAATTGAATTATTACTAGATTCAAAGATGCGTGGCAGTTTAATGTCATTCGAGTATTTCATTAGAAGAAATTAAGTCCTTATATTTTGAGTGATAGCGGATTATTTGTTTTAGGTCACAACCACGATCTATAATGGCCACGTTATTAGGCAAAAAAATAAAGCGAGAGCCAATTTACTACCACGCTAGAAGTACGAATAATCCGGAATCTTTTCACGCGAATGGTGTACACATTTTATACATATTTACAATGAGATCACTCGATTCATTAGCATCTAATTAGCAACGTTCGAAGATAAAATATTATTACAAAACAGAGTAATGGTAAAGTGAATGTACAATTGCCATAATAATAAATAATGCCATTGGCGAACGACAAACCATTTGTTTTTTTTAAAGGGAAGCGGAAGATCCGTTAAGAGACGGGCAAGCACAAGGGATTCCCTCATTTTCAGACCAATCATATATATCTACATAATTATTTGGCTGTTAGTGCTATGTATATTCACACATGTGACCACAACCTGTAGGACACTGGCGATTCGTCAAAAACCATTCTTGCATGTGAACCACGTGACCGCCATGAGTGCATCCTTGGCACCAGGCGTAAACACCTCGAACGACCTGTGAAATAAAAACAAAAATTTACAGCTTCAGACTTGGTATTGTCGACTGAAAACTCTGCATACTTTAGTATTTACTAAAATCTAGGATAATTATTTAAAATCGTGTGTGCGGGCGTTTGCGTGTGTTCAAACTTCAAACCTTCATTTTACAAGAACGACTTCATCAATCCAGACTGAAACCTGGCACACATGTAAAACAGACAGCTTTCTTCATAATATTTTTTAAGAAAATTGAAACAACTGTTCAGATTTTATTCGAACTTTAATTTTTCGAAAAAGAATATTAAAGATTGATACTGAATTTGAGCTGAATTCATAAATAGGTCCGGTTCTAATGAAATTTTTAATTTTTCTATTGCAGCAAACGATTGTGGGTGTTGGAGGAAGTAAAAGGAGTCCAAATAAGGTTGAATAAACTTCGTGTACGTTTATTTAACAACGTGTAGTGATAATAAACTGTCTTCGCTCTGTGCAGTATGGCGGCTCAGACGCAACTGAGATCTCTCGCTCTCTCTATGGCTACCACGCCACTCGCCGTGTGGCTTTTTCGCTCAACCGCGTCGATAGTGTAGCAGTCTGTTGTATCGATGCTACACGCTCTGAACTACATCAACACTACCACCGTTCAAGCGTGTACAAACTCTCTCACACTCATACTTGCACACATCGTACGAAATCTTTCTCTCGGAAGCGCTTTCGTAAAGATATCAGCCTTTTGAATGTCAGTAGAAATATATTCGACTCGAATCTCATTCGCGTTAAACTTCTCGCGAATATAATGGTATCGAATATCGCGTTTGTGATACTCGGGATTTTTTACTAATTTTATTGCGCTTTGATTATCCACGTTTATCACGTCGGTCGCGCCTGTACACGGACATCCGATGTCTCTTAGCAATTTTCGAAGCCAGATCGCTTCTTTTGCCGCAGCCGCTGCTGCTACGTACTCAGACTCGGTTGTACTGAGTGTTACGATCTTCTGTCTTTGCGAAGACCACGTTATCGGACCACCCGCGAGCTCGAACAAATACCCGGTCGTCGACTTTCTCGTCTCGATGTCGCTCGCGTAGTCTGCGTCGGAATACCCGATTACTCGTAGCTCGCTTCCAGCGCCGCGAAACTCTATCCCGAACTCGCGCGATCCTTTTAGGTACGCTATTATTCTCTTTACCGCGCGCCAATGGATCTCGCCGTGATTATTCAAGAACTTGCTGACGGAATTGACAGCGTGCGAATCGTATCTCACGGCTGGCGCAAAGGTTTCGGAAAAGTCAATTCCTTGTTGCTGCATGAAACCACGTGCGCATAGTCGAGCCTTGAACCGGAAAACATTTCCATCAGCATCTTTTAGAAGGCGAAACACCCACCTCGAATCGATTGTTTTCATCCCAGGCTCTCTCTTGTCTAGCTCCCACGTTCCGTTCTCTCTGTGCGCCTCCAATTCTTTCTCGATCGCCCGGATCCACTCAGCAGAGTCGCGACTCGTCACAACTTCGTCGTACGTGCTCGGCAGATTAAACACGGCTACATTTGACTCGTAGCGTTTAGGGATCCGCAGCGTCGTGCGATCTCTTAAATTTGGCACTCTCGCAGCTCCAGCTGCTCGCTGATTTGCTGCCCCTCTCGCTTCCGCACTTTCTTCCTCGTCTGGCGCAAAGACTTCGTCGTCTTCTTCGTCCTCACTTATTTCGACCTCGTACTGTTGTTGTTGTTGTTGTTGCTGCTGCTCACCTTCGAGACCATGCGGCAGTTTTATCTCGTCGTCCTCGCTATGGCTCGGCTGTCTCGATTTTTCGCAATTGTTCCTTGTACACGACGTCGCGCCAGACGGTAACTTTCTTCGTAACAGGATCAAACACCCGATAATTCGACGACTCTTTCTCGTACCCGACGAACCACATTCTTTTTGCTCTCGCGTCGAACTTCGTCGTGAGCTGTTTGGACACGTGCACATAAACTTCCGATCCGAATATGCGCAAGTGTTCTAAATTGGGTTTTCGCCCGACCCACAACTCGTACGGCGTTTTCTTGTCGCGCACTCCCGAACGGTTCATCAAATACACTGCGGTGTTCGCGGCTTCCGCCCACAACATCTCCGGTAACCCTTTTGCAAACAGCATCGCGCGCACACTCTCTCGAGATATTCGTCCATTTTCTTATTGCGGAACTCCAAACCGTTGTCGGAGCGTATCACGCGCATAACTTTCCCGAACTTCGTCTCGACCAGCTTGTCGAACACTCGAAACTTCTCGTACACTTCACTTTTATGCTTCAAAAAATATATAAAGTGGTAACTCGTGAAATTGTCCTTGAACGTTAGAAAATAACTCGCGCCGCCTGGAGTTTCGACCGGCATTTTTCCGCACACATCCGTGTGAAACACCTCTCCTGGCTGTGTTGCTTCTCTTTCACGACACTTTCTAAACGGCTGTCTGTGCGATTTACCTAGCTTGCACGAGTTACAAAAGAACTTTTCTTTGTTCGAAAACTTCACCCCACTCACGAGGCTTTTGTCCACTAACTCGCGCACCGTGCGTTCGTTCACGTGGCCGAGTCGCTCGTGCCATACACGCAAACTCGCGGTAGAAACGTTCGCTTTGATTACACTTTTCTCACAATCCACTCGGAAAAGCATTCGGTAAATCCCGTTCTGCACTCTCACGCCCGACGCGAGAACTTTGTCCTTTCTCATCATTTTTACGAATCTTTCTCCGAACACCACGTGGCATCCGCCGTTCGTCGCAACCCCGACCGAAAATAAATTCTTTGTTATGTCCGGCACGTGTAAAACGTTTTCGATACGCGCTTTTACCCACGCGCCGTCCACGTACTTGTGTACAGGAATTGTCCCTTCCCCCACCACTTTGCACCTCTTGCCGTCGCCCAGCGGAACGGTCGGTAACTTCCCGATAGTCGACGAACCACTCGCGCATGTTGGTAATGTGCCTCGACGCTCCGCTCTCGGTCAGCCAGATTTCACTCCAATCGGCGGCCAGCACGTCTTTCACACTCTCGATCCGCGGACACTCGCGTTTCCCGCACTTTTCGCGCGCCTCGGTGTCCGCCATGAATGCACAATCGCGCGAATCTCGAGATTCGCTATCGTCCCGTTTTCCTTTGTCCTTTCTTTTCGATTTGCACTCACGAGCGTAGTGTCCTTTTTCTTTGCACTTGAAACACTCTATGTCCTTTTTATCGCGCATTTTGCCCAGAGGTTTCTTTTTATTTTTCGCACTGGACAAATCGCGCTCCGATTTATTCGTTTTTCTCAGAGCCCAAAAAGCACCCGGAGCTTCGTCACTCGCGGTTAAACGCACTTCTTCGCGAATAAGTCTCTCCTGAAGATTTTCCAACGTTTGCCGAACCGGATCGACGCTGTCCCACGCCGTCTGGAACGACGCAAACTGATTCGGCAAGCTCGCTACCTGCGCAGAAAACAACTATCTCGGAACGAGTCTGTCGAATCTCGGAAAGAGTCTTTCATATCTTGGAAAGAATCTGAGAAAAAGTAACGGATACGATCCGGAGCAGTACTTTTTCTCAGACTATGACCAAAACTCTTAAGTCTTAGTGATAGTCTGAGAAAAAGTACTGCTCCGGATTGTATCCGTTACTGTTTCCAAGACTCTTTCCAGGATACAAGAGACTCTTTCTGCGATTCGGAAGACAAGATTTTCCAAGATTTGAGCGACACTTTCCACGATCCTTGTGAAGACTTCTTCCAAGACTACCCTTTTCCGCGCGGGTAGCACTTTCGCAATTATCGTGACACTCGACACTATCTCACCCACATCACTCAGTTGTGCGGCCATGTACTGCACTTTCGCAATATGCGTCACCACGGAGTCTCCCGGAGACATTTGATATTCGTGGAACTTTTGTGTGAGTATTAATCGATTCGATGCCGAATTTTGTTCGTGCACTCGCGACAGCTTGTCCCACATGTCCTTTGCAGTTGAATATACGATCAGAGGTTCGAGTTGCTTTGGCTCCAACGTCGACGATATCAAGTACATCGCGCGCACGTTGTCCTTTCGCCATGCTTGCTTCGCCGCCTCCTCGGCCGCAACTCCCGGAGTCGTTCGCTCGCCACTCACTATACCTTGCACTCCGTACACCGTAAATAACGCTCTTAATTGAAATTTCCAGCACTGAAAATTTTGTCCGTTGAATTTCGTGACGTTCCGAGCCGAGATGTCTTCAGACATGACGGATTCGAAATCGCAAGCGTGCTCGCGATTAGCAACGCTTCAAAGATGGCTGCACCGCGTGTCGACCTCGTGTTCGCGGTCTCCTTTTTCACACAAAATTTGCGCAAGCCGGGTAACTGGGCCCATAACCTATTGCAGCAAACGATTGTGGGTGTTGGAGGAAATAAAAGGAGTCCAAATAGGGTGGAATAAACTTCGTGTACGTTTATTTAACAACGTGTAGTGATAATAAACTGTCTTCGCTCTGTGCAGTATGGCGGCTCAGACGCAACTGAGATCTCTCGCTCTCTCTATGGCTACCGCGCCACTCGCTGTGTGGCTTTTTCGCTCAACCGCGTCGATACTGTAGCAGTCTGTTGTATCGATGCTTCACGCTCTGAACTACATCAACATTTTCCAAAAATTAAAGTTTTGCTCTAACTCACGTCAACTTCCACTTAATCGGCGGTACCACCCACCATTCGCCTTAATCGGCGGTACCACCCACCATTCGCCTTAATCGGCGGTACCACCCACCAAATTTGGTTGCGAACCGTAAAGAAGTTCAGATTTTATAGCAATTTGAATTTTTTATGTTTTAAGCGCTTCTACTTTCCAAACATCTGCCAAAACGAACAAAAACTTCAAACACGCGCGTTATAATATACATCGATGTTTTAAACCAGATTTGGTGAGAGTCGGAAACGTCTTCGCGGGCCACGTTGACCCTATTTTGGGTCAATACCAGGTCTATCGAATGAAGTTGGTCAAATTTAAATTGATTTAACATAAACATTAGTATTTGGTCATCTTTCGGTCGACATTTAGCAATGTAACCGATTCTCGAAAGAAGTAAACTGACACCGTTTAAAATAACATCGACTTGTAGACAGTGGACGAATGTTCAAACTAAGATGTCGTCGGAACAATTTACAATCGACTCTTAACAAGTTGGAGAGTTGTTGACTAAATCGGACAGACACGATTGGGTTCATTAGACGTCCACTTGGAGAAGAGACAACAAAGAAGAAAACCAGAAACGACACGAAGGCTAATAAATTTAATGAAAGGAGAAAATAACCAAGGCTATTATCGACAGTTACCTATTTTTCTATCAGAATACATTTTACGTCGTGTTATCGATAGTTATATTTTTCTATCACAAAATATTGTTTCTTGCGTTGAATGTTTTCATGTTTCGGATAGAACATTATTTAGCTACATTCGTTGATTTATGGTGTTCCACATAATTATTATTATTTCAAGTAGCCACAAATAGCACAATGACTGGCCAAAGTAGTACAACGGTGAAAACTGGTGTTGGCTGATAATTTAATCTCGATTAATTACAATCGAAATGAAATTCTTTTCATAATAATTCGATTTCTTATAAGTCTCGGATTCCATTAATCAAGTTTGGATTTATTTAAAACTTATCGTTAAATGAATTGTAGAGTTATCCATAAAGTTGCCAAAAATGGTACGTCTACCCTAAATGTTACAATTTCTAGTTACGAATCTTGATGTTGCCATTATATTAAAAAAAAAGAAAAGTCTCCTACGTGAAAAATCACTTTACCAAGACAGTTACAATTTGCCACGCAAACAAACAGTGAAAACTTCTTATCTATTGCAATGAATTGTGTGGTACCTGGTAGCAAAAAAATAAAAGTTAAACTTGCACCCTAGGGCACATAGATAATATGCCCATTTTTCGTGTATAAGATCTTCAAATAAAAATCCCTTTACTTACAACAGACGGAGATTTTCTTACAAAGAGAATTGATCGTTCAAAAGGAATTTGGTCCATTGGTGTAATCTAAGCTCTACAATAGGGTGTTTCATAAATTTTTAAAAATTCAATGAAAAAATGTCGTTGAAAATGAATAAAAAATAAAATATCGACTCTCACCCCCAAATGTAATTATAAATAACTAAACAATACTTTCTTCAACTAGAGGGCTCTGATGATAAACATTAAAGGGTGCCTCATTAAAATAAAGATAATGTTACGTTTATTTAATTGAGGCATCCCTTAAAGTTGGTCGCCAGACCCCTCTATTTGTAGAAAGTAGTGGTTAGTTATTTATGATTACATTTGGGGGTGAGTCGATATTTTATTTTTTTTATTCGTTTTTAACGAAATTTTTTGTTGAACTCGGCCCCCTCAACGAAGCTTCAGCGAGTCATATTAGTCATTCGGCCATCTAATTATAGCTTATTAGGAAAAGAAAACTCGGATGGCTCGAAGATTTTTCGGCTGCTGTGAAAAGGCCCAGGCTGTGTGCGGCTTTTTGCGCTTCGCGTAATCTCCAATCCCCCCCAAAAAAAAATTTTTTCGACGCAAACGCTTTTTTTCCTTCGTACAACAACTAGGGAAGGAAGTAGGCTATTTCAAACCGCGTGTGATACTGCCACCCGAGACGAAGGCGACGGTGGCAAACACGCGGTTTCAGATAGCCTACTTCCCTCCCGTGTTACACATACTATTTTTTACCATGTCTGTAACGGAATGTTCAAAATAAAACTCCTGCATTAAATTCGAGGTTATAAGACATTGAACTTCACTTCACTTCTCTATCTGCCCACACACGTAATGATGTGTATTTAATGATGTTTTTTAAATTATGTTTTAACGCTGTTTTAATAAAGTTTTTAATGATGTTTACTGATGTTTTTAAGCTTTAGCTCAAAAGATATTTTTTTAAAGGTTTATATGAAAAGAGATTAAAAAATAATGACAAAAAACATTCGAGTTTTTTTAGCGATAAATAATTTTTTAATAATTTTTAAAATCAAATTTTTGTTTTCAATATCATTTAACAGTCGTTGAATAAATCGTTCTGCTTATCTGTTCATTTACTGATGATTCTACCCTATATGATCTCCGCGAGACGTAAAATTGATCTTGCCCTCTTCTTAGAATTTGGTATTTCGTTGATATCTTACGATAAAGTGTAAATTTTCTTTGAAAATATTTTAGATCGAATATCTTCGAATCTACATCATCATTACAAAACTTCCTTTATGTGACAGCAAATCCAAAAGAAAATATAAGTACAGATAAAACAAAATGACATAACTTGTTGTTATTAATTTAACGGAATTTAATACCTGATGGCAAATAGAACAAAGAGCATGTTTGGAAGTGTGACATCGATCGCAAAGCCACGCGGATCGCTGCAGAGGTTTCGTACAAGCCGTGCAACACGCGTGAATCGTGGTTGACTGCTGATTCAATTGAGACACCGATGGAATCCAGGCAAGCTGAATGATCTGAAATTTAAATAATAAGCTCAATGTCTTGCTAAAGCAGGTAGAAAAAATCTTTGGGAGGCTAAAAAAAAATACCTGTGTGACAACCTCGTAGAGTTTAAAACGACCGAGCATGTCAATATACTCAAGAAGCCAGTGTTCTTGCACGGCAATCTCGATATTAAGGTTTTTTCGCCTCTCGCCAAGAGCTATGAGCACGGAGGCTGAAGTTTGTATGTCTCTGATTGTAGCGTGATGTCTGAGAGCTTCCTCAATCAAGTGCGTCGGATCCCAAAACAAAGGTTTTGGGACAGTCGAGACGATTAGCTGACAAGGCTGATCTTCCACGGTTACCGAACCAGTATCGTCGTTAATTTCTGGAGAATGATTGGGGAATTGTTCCGGGGGCGGCGATCTATCCTGTATTTCATGACGAAGTGGAAAAGCCTCTTTCGGTAAAGTCCAATCGTTGTCGTTGTTAATTATATTTTGAATATAACCAGTCGTGTACTCCACAGTCATAGGTTCGAGCTCGCTGTCACCGAAGTAGAAATCACCCTTCGGCAACCTTTTATGCCCGTTCAGCATACGTCTGTAACTGGAGTTTAAAAATTCGTATGATAATGGCGGGTAAGGCACGTCGATGATGAATGCTATTGCAAAACAAAATGTATTCCTTTATTTATTTTTTATCAAACTATTGGAGTATCCTGGATTAATACTAGGGGTGTGAGAATGTTCGAAAATACCGAAGACTTGGCAAATATTCGACGACCTCCTATATTCGATCTTCGAATCGAATATTCGGTAAATTCGAATAATCGAACTTCGAATCGAATATTCGGTAAATTCGATCATTGTAATCCGAATAAAACTAAAAACACAATAATAAATTGGGATATGCAAATAAAACCAACATTTAGAAACAATATTAACTATTTATTCAATGAACTTCAGGTTTTTGACCCAAAAAAAATGAAGTTCTCGACGTTTTCGCGAAGCAATCTTATACGTGCTTTCGTCACAATATCGCCGGCAGAAGAAGTCAATACTTTGCTCTCGATCGACTTTGCCGGTATAGGCAAATATCATCTTTCCATTAACGACAGCTTGGGCAATCTGGTAGTCTCCGATTTCCACCATAAAATTGGATCGCCTACCCATGGCATGGCTTGTAGACAATTTATTTTATTTGGTATCTTTCCGAATATTCGAGATCTGTTGCAAAATGGAACTTTGCATATTGCTTCCACATTAAATTCCACTTTTCACAAAGTTATTTTTATGAGGAAGCTTATTTATCAATTTTGGCTTCTTCATAGAGGAAATTGTGTAAAAAATAGAAACTAATGACGAAGCAATGTGCAAAGTTCTACTTTGCAACTTTTTTTTTTTAATAAGCCATTTTTCCAATGCGTTATCTCTATATCGTTGATAGTTACGGGTGCAACAACACAAAAAAAAACAACGGATGTTATTCAAGTTTTATGCAAAATTTTGGATCACTTACTTAAATCGTTCTCGAGTTACAGTGTTTAATAAAAAATGACGAAAATGCAAATTTCTATAAAATCTTAACTGCTCTATCGATTTCGCCTAAATTTAGTATAAACATTAGCACACTATTTACGTTTTATGCAACATTTTAGATCAGTTACTTGAACCGTTCTCGAGTTATAGTATTTAAAAAAAAAAATTCAGCAAAAGTAAATGTTCATAACTTTTGATCCTTCAAGGCAAATTCAATACCAAACAACCTTAGTGGTAACTCGACTCGCGTGCAAAGTTTTCGCTGGGTCACTCAAAAATTGCGGCAGCTATCCTCCTAAAGTCCTTTTCGTCACATACACACACTCATACATCCGGATGCCGGCTAAAAATTGTATTTCTCGACGTTTTAAACTATTTGGAGTATGTTGACATTCAAATCTTGAAAAAAAATGTTCACGACAACATAGCCTCCTCTATGGGGAAGCAAAATATAATGAATGCATCGCGAATGTAATGGAGAACCGTGCTTCTCCAGTTTTGCCACAATTTCGATAATGATTGACAATTAAGTTTTTTGCAGCTATTTAAAAGTTCACAAATTATTTTATAATCATTGCAGGTTATAATTGAGAAACAATTAATATAGTAAATGGTACGGCAAACTTTATTCTTTGATGTAATGCCGATTTACCACTCTGCTTTTAAAACAAAAATAATATTTGTTTAAACTCTTGACAAAAAATATCGATTTTAAGTTAACCATGCCACGAATCGGAGCAGTAAATATTTGTGCGTAGGAGAGAGCGGGCTCCCTTGTGCCACGTTTTTTCGCAACACATAAAAAGTATTTTAAGAACCGTTCATGCTAATGGGAATAGGGCTGTGTGATGTCGAATTTGATAAACTATCATTGATCGGCAGGAAGAATATCATATTTGAACGATAAATATGTTGAAAACCTAAAATTTCACAATGATGCGTTTGTCACACTGGAACCCACGCGTCGGGTACATTGAGCCATGGCATGGGATACACTGTGACACGTCATAAAAAAGTGGGGTAGCCTGTGACGTATGATCTGAATCGTAGGGTACAGTGTGACACCCAAAGGAGACCCGCCAATATCGTTATAACACACTTTGTCACAGTTTTTAAGACGACTTTAGTCAATAATTCATCTCCGAATAGTTCCCGCACAGTGATGGGTGATATATTATTATGTTTAAACATGGCAATAGAGTAACAAATGTAGCTATAAACAGATTCCGCAACGAGGATAGGCTATGAAAACTCGTGCTGTCAGCTGCATGGCACAGAGAACCCCACGTAAACCATGTTACATTTGATCACATCAACCGGTGTCACAGTTGAACCCACTAGACATTTTTTATATTTTCTGCAAATATTTCAGATAGAGAACAATTACGCACTAAAACCCGCACATTTTTTTGTAACTAATATCACAACAAACGTGTAATAACCGGCAGTTTTACTATATAAGCGCTAGGTTCGCGTATAGAACAAATTATTATGAGCAGTAAAATTTTACTTTTGCAAGTCCAAAACACATCTCAATCCCTAATTAAAGTATGAACACTTTATCCAATCTTAGTTTTGGCTTAAAGTGATTTACTCTAAAATACTAATGTTTTGATACGAACATTCACTCGTTAACAACACGCGTACATTAAAAACCAGCCGTGTCACATGGATCTCCGTGGTACAAGGGAGCCCACCCTGCCACATAAATGTTTGTCGCCAAGATTTCAAGAAACGGTAAATTCTTCAAAGTACTTTGACGCTTTAACTCAATTAGTTCAGGACGCTTGGCTCATACATTCGCCACCAACAGTGGCATTTGATCATAATTTGAGAACAAAAGAAAAATTTGTAAAAACTAGCGTTCTTAAAGATACTATAGATATCGATTTTATACAATAAAAATGTCGAAGTCACTAAAAATTTAGAAAAAAAAAGAATTATTCAACAATTCTCTACGTCGTAGAAAACTTTCTTTTTTCTTTTATTACATGGATTCTCTAATTCTAACGATATATGCACATTTTTCCGGAATTTACTAATTATTCTGAAATGTTTGTTTCAATTAATTTTATAAGGCTCTTTTATAAGTCTTTAGAACTGTTGGTTTAAATATCTTAAAACTTGTAAATGTGTTTGATAGTTCGTCCATGAAAACATATGGAGCAAAACACGTCAAGTAGGCCACCCTAATTTTTCATGTCAACACAACGTCCTCGAATTTCTTCAGGGTGTTTGTCTATTTAAAGAAAAAACGTAGGAATTTTTCAGATTTTTTTTATTGCATATTCCTGCCATTGAAAATCGCTGCAAATAATTATTCTTTATTTTTTAACGCCAATACTACGGCTAGAAAAAAAAAATCTTAACAACATCGAATTTTGGATTTTCAGCGTACTTTCCAACGACATTTTTTTGTAAAATTCTCCAATTTAATCTTATGCTATTTTTCAATTAAATAAAGTTGCCACTTTTATTCCCTCTGAAACGGCATTTCCGGTTTAGTTGAAATTTTCACATTTTGTTCGTCGAAATGCCTAGAATCTTAGAAAAGATTGGCAAGATGGGCGGCATTTTCGCTCTAGAGTTACAGTTCTGAGGGGAAAAAGTGGCAACTTTATTTAATTGAAAAATAACATAAAATAAAATCGGAGAATTTTACAAAAAATGTTTTTGAAAACTACGTTGAAAATCCAAAATTTGATATTGTTATGATTATTTTGTGCGAGTCGTAGTATTGGCGATAAAAAATAAACAATGATTATTTTTAGAAATTTTTAATAGCTGGAATATTCGATAAAAATCTGAAAAAATTCCTTCGTTTTTTCTTTAACCAGACCAACATCCTGAATAAATTTGAAGACGTTTTGTTGACATGAAAATTTGGGGTGACCGACTTGACGTGTTTCCTCTCATATATAAACTTCACGATTTTTAACAGTATCTTCCAATAAATTATTAGTTAGTCGTGAAAAAATCATATATACTTGGAATAATCAGTGAACTGACATTATCAGAAAAAAGTTTTTCATCAAATTTGGTGAACAATACTTTTTTATACTGATTTATTAATAACTTTATTTTGTTGTTGTTGTTGTTGTCGTTGTCGTTGTTGTTGCTGTTGCTGTTGTTGTTATCTTTAAAGAAACATGTTATAGGTGCATCGCATATGTATTATTTTTTCCCTAAGGAAAGCAAGTGATTCAAAAAGAGGAAAAAATTGTCGTGGAATAAAAATTGGTGTATTTCGGTGCTGTCGCGTGGGATACTTCTTGCATTATGGTAAAATGACAGGGACGTCCGATGCTTGAATACGGTAGTGAGAGCCGTTTTTCGGACTCTGTCTCGCACCAAGCTTGCCGCCTCGTTACCTCTCTGTTGCACTCATGTCAGTGAGTTTTTCCAGCTCAGGTAGGAAAATTCCCTCATTAAACAGGTAGAAAACTTCCAAGAAGGGGTCGTTTCCAACTTACCTGGTGATGCATTTCCAACTTATCTGGTCGGTTGGAATTACGTGGATATAGAATACGCGGTTGAAAAAAATCAAAAGGCTGGTAATGAAAGCTATCGAACTCTTACAATTTTTTAAAATATTTTGGTCTGAGGAAGTTTTAACGGCATTAGAACACCATTACGAAAAATTAAGTGTAAGAGATTTCTTATACGACTTTTATTGCCGATAAAAAAAATTAACGTATTTTTTTTTTGCTTAAAGTCTTTGTAAAGATTTCAATCTTGATAATTACCCCGGTAAAATTGGTCCAGTAAAATTGTGATTCTCCGGAGTTTCGTCAGTTTCGGTTTCATCGTCGCCGCCGCTAACTCCGCCGGGCGCTTCGCCTTGAAGAGATTTAACATCGTTTTCGTGTCCTTCAAACAAAATAGGCTTATTTATTCGAAGAATGTCCAACGAATACAGGAAAATCTTACTTGTTTCATTACAAACCCGCGTTAGACTGATCTAGATTCGTTCCCAGAGACATTTGCGCCAAATTAAGTGCGTTTACTGTTTCTTCCATATTGTTAGTGACGACCGGTGGAGATTTTAGTATATTACCCAGGGGATTGGCGTAGAGGGTTTTTATGATGCTCCAAATTGTACTTATCTGCGAAAAATAGTTTGACGTTAGAATTATGGACTACTTTACCGATACCCAACGCTAATAAGTAAAAAAACCGTACATCGTTGCGACCGGAATTGCTCGCTACAGCTGCGTTATGGTCACAAATATCATTAAGTCTTCCGCTGAGCAAGTAACCCTCTGCACAAGATTTAAACCACTTTGGCTCGCGCGGCGTAGTCGCCGTAAACCTGTGCATCATGCTCGATGCCATGCAAAACGTATCGTTGCTCGCTGGAACTTTTCTACAAATCAAATTCATCGTTAGATTTCTTAAAAACCCTGCAAACGGAATCTTGCAAATTGCTTTCTCATTAGTTTCCATCTTTCGCAAAGCCACTTTTATGAGGAAGTATGTTGATCAACTTCGGTTTCCTCATAGAGGAAGCAATTTATGTTTTTGATTTTACGGAGCTCAAGTGAAAAAAGTTAATCGGTGAAATTCAAATCCCTGTTCATATATATTTCGACGAAAATTCCAATAGATAAAGAGTTCGGACTGGTTAATCTTAGTGAATCTTAGTTCATTTTAGTGAGTTCAACAATAAAATAGTAGCAAGTCAAAAAATTAAAATTGTATCTAATGTAACGGTTAAATCTTTTTAACGATTTTTGGTGAAACTTTATACCAACCATCCTTTAAGGTGATGTGCTACAAATCGTCTGTCCCTCTCACATCGTCATAAGTGCGAGTGATATAGGTGAATCATCCCGAAGTGTTATTCTCCGCCACAATTTCTTCGAATAAAAGGCGAGAAGTACTGGCCGCAGATTTCTTAGACGCAGTCAGTACTTCTCGTCTTTTTTCTCAATTGTGGCCGAGAACAATGCTTTACGGTTTTTGCACATCATTTGAATGCTAGAAGGAAAGCGCAAAAGTATGAGCTCGCTGTCTCAATATTTTTGTCAATAAGTTGAAACGATAGGAAATTAAAAATCGAATGAAATCTGAGCGATTCTGCCGATGTGGACGAAGTTTTGCACCAAGCATCGCCGAATATTATTTTCTTAATTAAAAAAAAAAAAGTTGCTCATGGTGTGATGGCGACAAGTGACTTTCTTATCACGAATGATACCTGCGTGACGACGGTGTTGTAATCATGTTTGGTATTGAGAAGGAAGTTATGAAAAACAAAATAAGAATATGGGGACTTCCAATTGTTAAGTTATTTGCAATCAAATTCATGAAATAATGTGTTTTTAATTTCTGATTTATAGTGTTGATAGATACATCAATTTTCAACAAGTGTAATTGATTAAAAACATGCTAAACAATGCGTGTTTAAGATGTTTGCAGTTTTCTTAATTAAATTTAAATTCAAAGTAGTTTTTAATTATTTTAACGACTTGTATGAAAACGCATGTATTTTAAACCTTGCAATTTCGAGATTTGCCCACAGTGCGCCGTTCGCCCAGAAATATATATATATATATATATACTAACAGTAAGCCTACCTAACCGTATCCAGGTCAGGATTTTTCCGAGTCCCACAATATCCCCTTCTCCAAGCCTGGATATTTCTAGGTCCCGCAATATCCCTCTCTCCAGACCAGGAGTTGTCGAAGTCCCGCAATATACCTCTCTCCAGGATACAATTTTTCTAAGTTCCCCAATACACCTGCAGGCCACGATTTTTTGAAGGCCCCCAATATCCCCCTCTCTATCCCAGGATTTTTCTAATTCCTATAATCTGTCTCCAGGGCAGGATTTTTACAAGTCCTACAATATCACCCGCTCCAAGATACGACTTTTCTAAGTCCCCCAATATACCGCTCTCCAGGCCAGGATTTTTCTAAGTCTCACAAAATTCCCCTCTCAAAGCCAGAATTTTTCGAAGTCTGATAATCCTACATTTTAAAGTTGGAAAAATACCGACCGGGACAGGGTGGATTTAGAATGATTCTAGTATGGAGGAGGGCTTCGTAGGGAGACTTACAAAAATCAGAGGGGCAGTTTCATTGTACAGGGGTTAAGGTCAGTACGGTGAAGCTGACTCCCTTTCCCTTCTTCATAATAGAAAAGGGTCAGCTTCGCCTTACGGAATCCACTCCCCTCACGGTGAAGCTGACTCCTTTGATGTTTGACATGGTGGCGGTGTGCGGCGCCCTGGAGATATAGTGGGACGGTCACCCATCCAAGTAATGAACTCTGGGGTCAGTACTTGAATGGGTGACCGCCATGAGGGCTTGGGGGACTTAGAATAATTCGAGCTAGGGGCGGTCACGCATCCAAGTACTAAGTCCAGTGTTCA
Organism: Perithous albicinctus; assembly: GCA_964016905.1. Classification (NCBI taxonomy): domain Eukaryota; kingdom Metazoa; phylum Arthropoda; class Insecta; order Hymenoptera; family Ichneumonidae; genus Perithous; species Perithous albicinctus. The sequence goes on from OZ024703.1 coordinate 5,320,596, forward strand.
TTACTTGGATGAGAGACCGCCTCTAGCCCGGATTATTCTAAGTCCCCCGATTCTTGAATCTTGAATCTTGACACGACAGCAGCGAAATCTTTATATAATATCCAGAAGATATATATATATTATATGTGTTCAACCATACGGGGTTCTTCCCCTTTTACTGTCCCCAACTTCACCTATTTTCTTCACCTCCAATTCTAAATTCTTTCTTCTAAATCCCCCCAGAGATGCGTCCATAGCCGACTTATCCCCTACTATATTGCATTTGCTAGTGGGCACAAGGAAACTACGGAAAACCTATGTCGATACGACACAGGTCTTGAGTTCGCTTCACGTTGCCGGAGCTAGTACGCGTCTCGCTGAATTTAACCATTAGACTACAGATATACATGTCGACCTGTATACTGGAGCGACGTCACGTCCAATGTTTTCACGCCAGCGAGAACTACAGCACTGGGTCTCGAACCCGCGACCTACCGGCACTCTGATCTAGAGGCGAATACGCTAACCACAAGACCATCGTATAACTTAACAATAGCAGGAAATTGATATTGTAATATTGTAAAAAAAAACGATAAAATTTTGTTTTAAACATGAAAGATTGATAATTCCATCGTAATACTACGGTTCAACATTCGGATATTCATTGCATAATTTTGGTTAATTTTTCTAATAAAACAAAAGGTACTTAGTGGCACTTAACCTTTTTTACTTTAAACTAGATAAATATGGTCGATATGATGTTTATCAAAATTACTATTTTCATATGAAATTGCGTTATATGAAGAAAAAATGCCCTTCGACGTCCTTAAATTAACAAATAATGTACTTTCTTTTCAACGTATATTTACCTCATAATACTAGTCAACTGTTTGACCGTAGTTGGTGCGTTGACATTAACTTTGCAGGCATAAGCAACATCGCCGATTGAATTAAGTGCAATTCCTTGAGGATTTGCTTTGCTTGCCGGACGAGTCGCGTCTTTAAAAACGTGATGATAGAGTGTACAATCCTGTAATTAAATACATCAATAGAAACAGCATTCCTAAGAGACAAAGATTAAAGTGGCAAGAAAAATCGATGACTTTTTTCATACCCTGCTCGTAGATAAAAAGGATTGGGGATCTCCTCGCCACGCAACGCCTGTAGGAACATCTTTGTGCTCGTTGAAACTCGCGAAGGGAATATAAGGCCTTCTTATATCCCAAACGTTTATACTGCAGTCGACGACAAGCGCACAACTTGCTATGTGATATTTTCTCTGTGGTCTCCATTTAATTCTTCCTACCGAGGCTATTGTGTTTATCGTATATTCACAAGTTGGTTTTACAGATAAATCCCAAACCTGTGGTATAAACATTGCGTTGAGACGTTTTGCTTTCTCACAGAGGAAGCTTTGTTTGCGTGAACATTTTTTTTTTGTTCATGACTCTCGTGTCAGGACACTCATAATGCCCCAAAACGTCGAGAATAGTAGATTGTGATACTAGTGCGGGAAAACGGTTATTCCACGAAGGTTAGGAAGCAGCGCACGAGCCAAATCTAGCGCTACAGTGACACGAGGCAAAGCCAAGTGTTATATGTAGCGCGAGAGAAGGCGAGTGCGGCAGGCTTCCTAGCCGCCACGGGATATCCGCTTTTTCGTACAAGTACCACATACTGCTTTTTTAAACGAATGAACGGTATGTCCCGTGTCTCGTGCCTGTGACGAGTGTGCGGGGAAATTATCATCCATAAATACTTTTGCGCACCCATCTGCGTGCGTAAAAGTATCTTATATACATTCCCGCACCCATCTGCGTCCGAAAATGTATCTACATCGGTGCTGCGTATGCGCAAGTATATTCTCGCCCCTAGCAATCTTGACCACCGTCGTTTCCAGCTGATTCACCGTAAAAACCACCATCAAACAACCGGAAATCGGTCGTAAGGACCGGGAAAACAACCGCCCTAAAAATGTTATTCGGTTGTTTCTTCGGCAAAACGGTGGTTGTTGAGATTACTAGGGGCATGCCTTTCTACAATACGCAATTTTTGCAACGCGTTAGTCACGGAACGAGGGACATTGCGTGCATGAGTTTAAAAAGAGTGGTTAAGAACAAATGTCTGGATGTGTGTGTGAGTGGCCGACATTCAAAATTCAAAACTACATATTATCTCAAGAACGGTCTTACCAATCGGGCTACAACTTGGCACACATGTGGGGCAGGTAGGCACCTTTGTTGGTAATAGTTTAAAAAAAAAAATCAGGAATATGTTCAAATTTGATTCAACTTTGCAATATTCGAAAAATTACTGCACGCCCTCTAGCTCCCGCAAAACCTACCACCTAAATAATTTATTTTACAAATAAAGCTATGTAAAATGAGGTTCGGTATTGAATTTGGGATGAATCGACAGATAGGTTCAGTTTTTTATCGGATTCTCTGAGATTAAAAAAAAAATCATTTTGCTCTGATTCACGTCAAATCTCACCAAACGAACTGACATTTTCTGCAGGCGAAAAATAACGTTAAGCGCTGCTACGTACCAAATTTGGTGATGATCGGTAAAGCAATTCGAATTTTACGTGAGTCAAGCAACAATGAATGAATGGAAACTTTTTATGAACGGAAAATAGAGATTTGAAATATTCATCATTGTTATCTATCAAATTTGGTGACAATCGGTAAATGGGTTCGAATTTTGGAGTAATGTAAATTATTTATTTCAACAGTTTATAGCTTTGAAAGATGTAAAGCGTACTAGAGTTGTAAACACATGTACGTTTTTTTATTGCATTGGTTCATTATTTAATTATTCGATTCTTAATCATTCATCGATTATCGACAATGGTTCCTCTACGAGGAAGCCAACATTGATAAATAAGCTTCCTCATAGAGGTGACTTTGTAAGAAATCGAAATTAATGAGAAAGCAATGTGCAAAGTTCTACTTTGCAACTTTTAAAAAATTAAAATCTTGGTATTATTTTGTTAATAATTCACTCGTTGGTTTAGCAGACGGATATCAAAACTTTAACAAAAATTTGCATGATTTAAAGATATTTAAGTTAGATTTAGGTTTGTATTATGTTTAAAATAATTCCTATATTGATGTAACATATAATTTCCAAAACATTACCACAACAAAAAAAAAGTATATGTTAAGCACTTAAAAGTAACAATTGTATTTGTAATATTATTTATGCCACACGGTGCGACAATATATATATTGATTGATATTGATTGACAATATATATATATGACGCCTCGCGTGCGTAAAACCCCGTTTTCGCATCTTGTCAAATAAAATGTTGTACGATACTCTACGGAAAACCTATTTCTCAGCTCGTGTGATCGTAACACTTGCCTTCGGCTCGTACTGCAACCTCACACTCGTGAGAAAATGTACTTGAACTTGTTTTAATTTGTTTAATAATTGATACGCCGGTGTATCAAATAAATCCCTAAACTTTAACGCAAAAAATAGCTTCATTGAAGCATTTTTACTTAACATCTGCGATTGTACTTTTTAATAAAGATAATTCGCACTTTGGTTTAACAGATAAATCCCAAAACTTTAATAACAAAAAACAAGCCTGCAAAGTATAACCGTGCAAATTGCTTCCTCATTTTATTTTATATCTTTGGCAATGCCACCTCTATGAGGAAGTATGTTGGTTTCCTCATAGATGAAGGTTTAGCAAGGCTAAAGTTCATGTTCTAGTTTATCGGCATGATAAAAAATCAGCGGATAAAAAGTTAATAAAAAACACCAAAATTGCAATTCTAATAAATGTCAATTCTCATAGAATTTTAACAGCTTGACTGAACCGCGTAAATTTTTTACACCAACCGGTGTCCGATTTTTTTCCCCTTTAACAAAATCTCCAAGGACATAAACCCTCGCACAAGAACCCCTCGGACTGAATTCCTCCGGGACAAAAACCCCGTCGAACCTAGTTTCTTCCGGACTGAATTGCCCCCGGTCAAAACTTCCCTCGTTCACATGTACCCCAGACACATTCCTCATAAAAAATAGAAGATACTCGGACAAAACGCCAGCTAGTGAAAGCACAATTGCGGGGAAGGGGCTGCAGCCCCGTGGAGGGTTGGAGGGCGAAACCCCCTAATAACACGGCGTTTTTTTAATTTGATTTGTTTACTTTTACTTTAGTTTACTTTACTTTACGTTATTTTAGTTTACTTTTTTCCTCTCCTTTTCAGTAGTCTTTGTAGTTGATTGTACATGTGTTCGTACATGTGCGTATACGAATACATTTAATATTGAGTGAGATTGAGTTTTTTATTTGGGTGATTTTGTTCGGGGGAATATTGTCGGGGAGATTACATCCGGGAACCCACTAATCATGATTTAATGTTACTCCAGTAATATAGAATATGTCAGCGAGAGATCTCGAAATTTACATGAGATGGTTCGCGAACGATGTTTTAAAAAATTCAAAATACTATAAAATGATTATCGCTCAACCGATTTCCGTAAAACATGCACCCAAATCTTGCTCTAGGGTAATCCAAATATCAACCAAATTTCATCCCAATCTGTAAAAATATTTTGAATTTTCTTTTTCGCCGCAGCCATCACAGATAATCAATTGTCGGGTACTCACGTGATAAATTGCAGTCAGTTAGCTAAGATTTTACAAAAATCAAAGCGTACTGGCAGCACATTTTTTGTAATTGTCATAAAGTTGTAACCACTCGCTCGATTCTCGCCTAATTCAACATTAATCATGGTTTAAAGTTAATCCATTTGTGTAGAAAATGTCCGCCAGATATATTCATATTTCCAAAATTTATACCGCTAAAAGATTTTTTTTCTAAAATTTCGCCATAAATTCCCAACCCTTTGACCGATTCGCACCAAATTCAATCCCAAACATTGTGATACGATAGTCAATTTGTGTACCAAACTTGAGCACGATATCTAAAAATGGTGAGAGCCAGCATGGCAACAAGAAGAACCACGCACGCACACGCGCATGTTTTTTTTCTAAATCACATTTCACGATGTTTTGAACATTTCGAAATATCCTGGCATGAAAATCTCAATAAAAAAAATTTCATGAAAGCAAAGCTTCCTCTAGAAGGAATTAAAAAAAGTACCCTTATTTTTACATTTTTATGTAAGATGTCTGCTAGTCTCTCTATATTATAAAAATATCTCGGAGCCGACGCCGCCACTGTGTAGGAGAATCGACGAGGTGTGAAGTTGGATACAGATTCGGATCCATGGCCAACTTCACACCGCTCGCCCATCGAATCCATGGGCAAATTCACACCGCTCGCCCATCGAATCCATGGGCAAATTCACACCGCTCGCCCATCGAAGCCATGGGCAATTTCACACCAGTCGCTCTTTGAAGTTAGCCATGTAGAGTAATTTAACGATAGCAACAGTTACCATAGCGAAAGTTACCATAACAACAGTTGCCGTAGCAACCATTTCTATAGCAACTGTTACCATAGAAGCCGTCTCAATACCGAACTCATTATTGCAATGCGAGCGTGCGGTTTAAGTTAGGTCGGAGTAAATAGAGCAGCGTTATATCAGGTAGGATTAAGTTAGATAGGATTAACATAGTAAAATTAGGTTAAGTATGATTGAATTGGGGATGATTGAGTTACGTAGGTTAGGTTAAGTAGAATTAAATTTGGTAGGGTTAGATTGCGTAGTATTAAGTTAAGTAGGGTTGGTCCGGTTTTCACGTATGGACTATGTCCTGATTATGGACCATGGATGATTATGGCAGCGACGAAATATTTTTATAATAAGTGATGAAGCACGTGGAGTTGGCGCGCGAAGCGCACAGGGTTGTGAGTCCACCTAGTATTTCTTTTTTAATAATTAGTTCGTTAGTTTTACAGATACATTCAAAATCTTCGGCAACCAAAAATGCGTCAAGCGATTTTTGGGTAAGTTTTCGGTTTTAATTGTGTTTACCTTTATCGTTCTGTCGCGAGAGGCCGTGGCCAGCCACGTAGCTTCCGGATGCCAATCGCAGGCGAAAATTGGACCACTATGTGCTGTAAAATGCTGAAAGTAACGTTCCGGTCGTCGAAGATCCCACTGCTGTACGTGACCGTTTTCCGATACTGCAGCAAATGTATATGGCTGGTGTGGTGAGAATTGAACGTCTCGGACAGACTCTGTATTACTATAAAGTCAATTCTAATATATAATAAGTGCCACAAAGGTCGAGGAGCACATAAAATATTTATTAAAAAATCTGTGCTTTTGCAATAATTGCGAATACATAAGGTTTATTCTTCTACAATGAGAATATTTTTTTGGCGTAATAATCCATAATCATTGAGTGAAAAGAGTATTAAAAATACTGTTTTATTTGGATCGTGATGATCTCTATTTTTTTATAGATACACATTTTCTTATAACTGGAAATAACTGCACATTAGAACCATTTGATCTTTTTAAGAATGAAAAAACTTGATAGATTTTAATTTTTTTTAAATTATTTAGAATTAATTATTTACTGACTAATAAGGTAATGAGGGCTTAAGGACCTCGGGAGGTTGGCAATATCTATACAAGAGGTATTCCTGGCCAACTCAGTAAGCGTTCAAACTGGACCCCTTCCAATTTGCTCCATAATATTTTATACTATTTGCTTATAATAGTATAAAATAATCTTTTGTTCTATATGCTCAAAAAACATTTAAAATTCTTTTTTAGACTTTTATTAGCTAAAACTTTATTTTTATGATTTTTTTTTCATTTAATTTTTTTGTCCCAATTTAATAATTTGAAATTTTTCTTTTATATCGATAAAAAAAACTTCATAAAAATTCGAAAATAATCTTGCGTTATGCATAAAATGTTACGCAACAACCGACCAGAACTGATACCTCATTTCATTTTTTTTGCGTGTTGTAATGGTTTTTTTTCGAAACAATAGTTTAAAAAGATCGACGCAAACGTTTGCCGACTCTGGGTCAAAGCTCAAAAATTTTGATATCTAATACAGAACTTTTGGGAAAAATTACAAATGTTTAAAGAATTTAAATTTAAAAAATTCAGGAAAAAAATGTTGCAGTAAAAAAATGTGAAAAAAAACTAAAAGTGTTTTTTCGAGCATAGACTAATATAAAAAATTATGGAGCGAGTTGGAAGGGGTCAGGGTTGAACGCTTGCTGACAATGAGTTGACCCGGTTGTACGTTTCATATATGGGGCAAAACTCGTCAAGTCGGCCACCTAATTTTTTCATGTCAACAAAACGTCCTCAAATTTATTCAGGATGATGGTCTGGTTGAAGAAAAAACGTAGGCATTTTTTCAGATCTTTTATTGCATATTCCAGTTATTAAAAATTTCTGAAAATAATCATTGTTTATTTTTTAACGCCAATACTGCGGCTCGCACACAAAAATCATAGGAACATCAATTTTTGGATTTTCAGAGTACTTTCCAACAACATTTTTTGTAAAATTCTCCGATTTTATTTTATGTTATTTTTCAATTAAACAAATTTACCACATTTTCCCTCCGAAACGACATTTCTGATTTAGCTGAAATTTTCCCATTTTGTTCTTTGTAATATCTAGAATCATAGGAAAAATTGACGAGATGGGTGGCAATTCAACCTCAGAGTTACAGCTCCGAGAACGATGGAACATCGTGGTAATCTAATATATAACTGCTCTCTGCGTTCAGGAAGGCTGAGAATGTCTATGGAATATATTCTAAAGCCCGCATTACATTTTTTTATTATGTAATTCTTTTTTTTTGTATTAGATTACCGCGATGTTTGATCGTTCGAAGAGCTGTAACGCTGGAGCGAAAATGCCGCCCATCTCGCGAATTTTTTATAAGATTCTAAGCATTTCAACGAACAAAATGTGAAAGTTTCAACTAAATCGGAAATGCCGTTTCGGAGGGGAAAAAGTGGCAACTTTATTTAATTAAAAAATAGCATAAAATGAAATCGGAGAATTTTACAAAAAAATGTTGTTGGAATGTACGCTGAAAATCCAAAATTTGATGTTGTTATGATTTTTTTTGCGAGCCGTAGTATTACCGTTAAAAAATTAACAATGATTATTTTCAGCGATTTTCAATTGCTGATATGCAATAAAATATGCAATAAATGCATATGCAATAAAAAATCTGAAAAAATTCCTACGTTTTTTCATCAACTAGACCAACATCCAGAAGAAACGTGAGGACGTTTTGTTGACATGAAAAATTGGGGTGGCCGACTCGACGTATTTTGCCCGATATTGTAATTGAAATTCTTAATAAATTCTGGTTATATTACCTATAGAATGTTTTAGTAGCTTCTTTGATTCTCAAATCAAAGCATTTCATAGTTCCATCCTGAGAGCCTGATATAAGCCACATAGGCTCAGTCATGTGAAAACTAACTTTGTTGACTGTTCTCTTATGATCCACAAAAACATGTTCCTGTTTGGATCTGGAGGGTCTGTTAAGATTCCAGAGTACAACTGCGCCGTTTGTTGCAGCCGTTGCAAGCACATGATCTGCATAAAAGTGGTAAGATTAATATAAGCATAGTTTTCCTATAGAACAATAGCTATTGTAAGTCATTGGATTTACCATCAATAAGATTCCACGCAACGTCATTGCAGGAAAAGTTGAGATTAAGATTTTTTCCAACTCGTAGATTGCAAACCTCCTCGAATTTGTCTTCCAGTAACGTGAAAATCTTGAAAACTATAGACAGGAAATACAGATACATAGGCTAATAGGCATATTCCTCATAGAGGAAGCTCTGTTTTCATGAAATATTTTTTTTTGCTGTTTTCATGTCAGGACACTCAGAACAGTCCGAAACGCTGAGAAAAGTTTAGAAAAAATGTTCGTATGTATGTAGGTGTGTGTGTGTGTGTGTGTGTGTGTGTGTGTGTGTGTGCGCGTGTGCGCGTGTGCGTGTGTGTGTGTGTGTGTAGAGGGTTTCGAAAATTAAATCGCCTCTTACTCGGTAACCGTTCGAGCGATCCAACTGAAATTTGGCACACAAGTGAAGTAGTTATCTCTCTTTGAATGTCAACCTTTTTGGACAAAATATATGCAGTCATTCAGATTTTATGTAATTTTTAATTTTTCGAAGAAAGGGCGCGGGACTTTCCTAAAAGTTCGACGATTACCTATATAGTTCTTTATAACTGAAGATACGTTCAATGTTGTTTAGTATTGAATTTCGAAAAAATCAGTAAAGCGGTTCGGAATTTATGGAGTATTCGTTTTTTCTTTCTTTTTTTTTATAATGCTATAATTCGAGGGCTGTTCACGTAACTGATCTAAAATTTTGTAATAATTAAAAAGAGTAAAGTAGTTAAAATTTTATAGAAATTTTTATTTTCATTATTTTTTTTGAAACTCAAGAATGGTTCAAGCAACTGATCTAAAATTATGCATATAACTTGAATAGAATGTATAGTTGTTTGATACTGAATTTGGTGAGAATCCAACAAAGAGTTCATATTTAGTGTTTAATTTGAAATGTTTGTAAATAATAATTAAATACATTACATTTTTTTTTTAGCATTTTAAGTGCAGCTGCTGTATACAGTATATAAACAAACCTGCAAAGTAGAACCATGCAAAGTGCTTCCTAATTATTTTGTATCTTTGACTAAGCTTCCTCTATAATGAGGAAGTCAAAACTGATCAACACGCTTCCTCATAGAGGTGGCTTTGTCAAAGATACAGAATAATGAGGCATTTTGCAAGGTTCTACTTTGCACACATTTTTAATAACATTTTTTTATACTGTACATGTAACAGATTCTGAGCGGGTATGAACAGAAGCTGAACTTCTGCACATTGCTTCCTCATTAATTTTCATTTTTCACAAAGCCACCTCTATGAGGAAGTTTATTTATTAATTTTGGCTTCCACATAGAGGAAACTTTGTGAAAAATGAAATTTGATAAAGAATCAAGGTGCAAAGTACTACTTTGCAGCTTTTTTTTCAATTCCCAGTTTTTCCAATTTGTTACCACCATATTTTTGGTAGTTAAACGTGCAACAACACAAAATGAAATCACAATAATTAAATATTAGTTCCTACTCTGCTTGTGTGCAAAATTTCATATATACCCATTGTATCATTCTGAAATTATGGGCAATTAAATTTTGATACTTACGGCGATTGAATATAAAAAATACAAATTTCTATAAAATCTCGACTACTTTATGAATTTTGCCTAAATTTACTATTAAACATTAACACATTCTATTTAAGTTTTAGCAAAATTTTAGTTCAGTTACTTGAACCATTCTCGAGTTATAGCATTTTCAAAAAAGTTATGAAAATGTGATTTTCTATAAAATCTTAACTATTTTATCAATTTTGCCCAAATTTAGTATTAATTATTGACACAGTCTATTCAAGTTTTATGCAAAATTTCAAATTAGTTAATTAAACTGTGCTTGAGTTATAGCATTTTCAAAATAATTACGAAACTTTAAAAACTCCATAAAATTTAAACCGCTTTTCCAATTTCTTGCCAAATTCAATACAAAACAACATTAAATGTACCTACACTTATGAAAAAGTACTTAGCAAAATATCGTAAATGTTACAAAAGTTAAATCATTCATGCTCTTTTTTCAAAATTCTTGAAAAAGCTATAAAATCAAAATTTCACCGTACATTTTGTTAAAGACTGCAACAATCAAAGACAGGCTGCTGCTTCACGTGTGTTAAATTTTAGCTCAACCTGTTCAACTGTTTTTGAGTTATAGGTGATTGAAAATTCAAAGCCCTGGACACACATACAGACATACTTTCTAAATCACTTTTCTCGTCGTTTTGGGCCATTGTAAGTGCCCTGATATAAAAATAATAAAAATTAAAATGACAATTAGGATATACTCACCATTTCGACCAGCAATAACAACTTGACTATTGTCTTTGTTAAGGGCCAAGGCATTGGCAGGCCCTTCTTGAGTAATAAACACAGTTTTCGATGACATATTTCGCCTCCAAAGAACCTTTCCTTATCAACAATTACAATAACAATAGCAGAACATCATCAAACGGAGGTTATGTCACAATTTCAGAAATGTATTTCCGAAACGTATCCTTTTTATTTCCATAGTTGCTGACGTTTTAATAAAAAAAAAAGCCTCGTAACTGTTAAGTACGTATTGCGTATTATTATTATTTAATTCAAGATCCACGAAATTCGTAAATAAAGATCGTAATTATAAGATTATGACGTTTTTTTTCCACTGGCTTTACGCCGCTAGGCTAAAAGTTGCCATATGACTTTTAACGATGGCTGTGTGCTTTCCACATCAGCTGATCACACTTTCAAGTCTTTCGAGTGTCCCAATTATTGACCGCACTACAGTAAAGTTACAAAAAGCTTAAATATTCCACTCAGGGAAAACGAATACTTGGAGCAGTTTGTAAAATATACGTTTATAGTCAAATTCAGAGTCATAATTTCCAATATTGTGGTTTTAAATTGCTGTTTCACTAAATTTAACTTTAATCCATAAGGTCAATAATTGGGTCACTTTATGATATTTTTTTAAACTGCGACATAAACGAGAATTTTAGCCAATCGAAAAGCGAAGTTCTAGTTGTTATTATTGTGATTGCCGCATTACCGGTAAAAGTCAAAGTAAAATATTTTTGCTTCATGTTTCACTCCGTTAAAGACAAATAACAACATTTTAGTAGCACGAGCTCCCAAATCGAAATTTCGATTTTAATTTAGGTTAAATTGGAATTAAAACAAAAACAAAAAAATATGGCAAATATTCCGCAAAGTCCGTCATTGACTGCTAAATTGAAAACACGAAATGCAGCGAATAAGATGAAACACGGCTCGCCGAAATTACAAGAAGTACTCAGACAGGTTAGGTTTATGAATTATTTGCATATTTTTTTTTGCCGAGCTCATGGAGAAAGCTTTGTATCGATCAAATCTTTTTTCTTTTTTGAGATTTCCATGTCTACTCAAAATGGTTTAGAACATTAAGAAAAATTGTTTTGAAAAATTGCATGAATGTGTGTGTGTCTGTGTGTGTGCCATAATGCCATAATTTGTGAATTACTTAACCAAAGAAACTCAAATTGTGTAGCAATTAACACAATTGTTTGGAGGATGTGAACAAGCCCATAAGGGCTTATGCGACCTGCGCATAAGTACTAACAATTAAGGAAATTGAACATATATTATTATTATTATTATTATTATTATTATTATTATTATTATTATTAATTATTATTATTATTATAAACAGACCAATGTTGATTTTATCAGATTAATAATATTTTCCAGAAAGTCTGTTATCTAACTCAAACAATTTTTCATGTACCAGGCTAAAACTTGCCATAAAATATAATTGGAGTCATGTGAGCTTTGATATTGAATTTGGGCATAATCAATAAAATAGTTAAGATTTTATAGAAGCTCTATATTATTTTTTTTATGATATAACATGTGTAACAAGCAACTTATGAAATTCGCATAAAACTGTTTAGTAGTGATATGAATTTTGGTATTCAATTTGGGCAAAATTAATAAATTAGCTTAGATATTATAGAAATTTGCATTTTGACAAGTGAATTAATGAATAAACGACATAATTTTCATTAGAAAGGTTAAACAAAAACATTATATGAATCACTTTCAAAATTGACTTAGTAACTTAGCATATGGGGAAAAACATGTCGAATCAGCCACTCCAATTTTTTATGTGAATGAAACGTCCTCACATTTCTTAAGGTTGTTGGTCTATTTGAAGAAAAAACATAGGATTTTCTTCAGATTTTTTATTGCATATCCCAGCCATTGAAAATCACTGAAAATAATCATTGTTTATTTTTTAACGCCAATACTACAGGTCGCAAAAAAAAATCATAACAACATCAAATTTTTAGAATTCTTCATACTTTCCAACAACATTTTTTGTAAAATTCTCCGATTTAATTTTATGCTATTTTTCAATTAAATAAAGTTGCCACTTTTTTTCCCTTCAAAATGGCATTTCCGGTTTAGGTGAAATTTTCACATTTTGTTCGTTGAAATGCCTAGAATCATAGAAAAAATTGGTGAGATACGCGGCAATTTCGATTCAGAGTTACAGCTCTTCGAACAATCAAACATCACTGTAATCTAATACAAAAAACAAGAATTACATAATAAAAAAATGTAATGCGGGCTTTAGAATTTTTATCATAGACATTTTCAGCCCTCCTGAACGCAGAGAGCAATTACACATTAGATTACTACGATGTTTCATCGTTCAAAGAGCTGTAACTCTGGGGCGAAATTGCCGTCCATCTCTCGGATAGATATTTCAAAGAATAAAATGTAAAAATTTCAGCTAAATCAGAAATGCCATTTCGGAGGGAAAAAGTGGCCACTTTATTTAATTGAAAAATAACATAAAATAAAATCGGAGAATTTTACAAGAAACGTTTTTGGGAAGTACACTGAAAACCTAAAATTTCATGTTGTTATGATTTTTTTGTGCGAGCCGTAGTATTGACATTCAAAAATAAACACTGATTATTTTCAAAATTTTTTAATAGCTGGAATATGCAATAAAAAATCTGAAAAGAATCCTTCATTTTTTCTTCAACCAGACCAATTCCTGCATAAATTTGAGGATGTTTTGTTGACATGAAAAATTGGGGTGGCTGAAATGACGTGTTTTGCCACATATATATTATATTATAAGATATATTATATCTATTTACTGTTTGTAAATAGAATTAATGAAGTACTTTTCAGAGTATAACATTTATGACCCTGAAGTTTTCTGCATCTGCAAATTTTACACTTTGGCACATTTTTTACTTTTGCGATTATCGAAAAAATGACTCCCAATTTTTAATGATCATAAAAAAAAATGGTGCCACTAAAAGCGTTTTGGCGAACGAAAAGTACCGTAAAAAACGGCAAAATGGATCGGTTTTTCCTATTAAACGTTTGGTTCTTTTTTGGTTGCGGAACCCAAAAAGGATCGACTTTTTTTTCGAAAAATATTACTAGCTGTATTGCATATTAAACTGAACTGAAAATTTTTAATCATTATCCGCGATCAAATACGTACCAAACTGAAGAATAAGTTTGAGTATGAAATTAAAAGAGTAAGGAAAGCCGTTTAGTTAAAAAATGCTACACAACCAATAATTTTTATTCGAAAAAGAAGTTTGGTGTTTTTAGTCTCCGCAACAAGAAAACGAATCTAAGCATTAACAGAAAAGAGCGGTCCGTTTTGCTGTTTTGTGCGGTCCGTTTCGTTCCCCAACGTATGTATCCATTTTTTGGTTCGTTTTTCGGTGTTTGTGTCCTCATAATGTTTTCGTGAATTTTTTTCGAGATTTTCATGTTAATACACTCAAAATGGTCCAAAACGTAAAGTAAAATGGTTTAGAAAAACTGTGTGTGTGTGTGTGTGTGTGTGTGTGCGTGCGTGCGTATCTTCTTAAAATTTGTCAACGTTTGAGATTGTAGTTGACGCGGTTCGGTTGGAAAATTCAAATTTCACAACATCATGGAAGTTTTGAAAAAATCGTTTTCGTTTTATAACTTTTGTAAATGAACAGACTTCGGGCTGAAATTTTGTACACGAATGGACTAATGTACAACCATAATTTGTACCAAATTTGGCGACAATCGATAGAGTGCTTCTAATTTTATTGCGATTTAAACGCAATAAAAGTGGCCTGTAAACATCATGAAAATTCTGAAATGTCCGGTTGCAGCTTCGACGCGAATTTATGATTATTGATTATGAAAGATGAATTTGGTACAAGTAATGGTCCCTGTGTTTGTAATTTTTTATTTTACTCTAAAAAAACTAAAACATTACTGTCGCGAAATTAAAAAAAAAAAGATTTTTTCAGCGATTTAAATCAAATTTAGTACATATGTGGATTGTCTCAGAACAAGGTTAGGGTATAAATTTAACTTGAATCGGTCGAGTGGATCAAAATTTATACTATTTTTTATTTTTTGAACAATGGCTTTCGCGCCCTAGTTTGGGTAAATTACGAAATACCGGGTCCAAACTTGGTTCATACATGGATTATCATAGAACAAGGTTTGAGTAAAAATTGAAAGCAAACCGATCGAACGGTTCTAATTTCACGACATGTTGCACTTTAAAAAAATCTCTAGAGCTCAAACAAACCTGCAAAGTAGAACCTTGCAAATTGCTTCCTCATTATTTAGTATTTTTAACAAAGCCTTTTTTTACAAAGTTTCCTCTATGAGGAAGCCAAAATTGAACCACATACTTCCTCATAAAGGTAGCTTTGTAAATAAAAGCTTTGTCAATGATAGTAAATAATGAGGAAACAACTTGCAAGATTCTACTTTGCAAGCTTTTTTTCTTAATATCAAGTTCATAGTGGACAATTCGTTTTTTTTAGAGATGTCGGGAGCGAATGAAAGAAAAGCGAGGACAGTTGTTCGATCGAAAACGACATGGACTTATGGAAACTGATGAGGAGATACAAGAAACTTTGACGGAAATTGTTCGTCAGGAGTTGAGTCAGTTGGCTACTTTAGATGCCGATGCCAAAAAGCTTCTGGATATAGATTCTACAGAAATGACTCAGGAAGAAGCTTTGGCTTTGGAGTATGAGTTTTTGGTTGAAGAAGGTAATTTTTACTGTCTGTTTATCAGAATTGCTACCATTGAAATGCAACTATGATTTTAATACTTTTGCTTTGTCATAAAGGAAGCTTTATTTTCCTGAAAAACATTTTTTTCAAGATTTTCATGCCAGTATACTCAGAATGGTAAACATAGAAAAGAGTGGTTTAGAAAAAAATGTTCGTATCTGTTTCAATTTTCTTCTTGGCGCGAAAACTCTAGCAAAAAAAAGCTGCAAAGTAGAACTTTGCACATTTCTTCCTCATTAAATATCATTATTCACAAAGCTACCTCTATGAGGAAGTTTACTTATTAATTTTGGTTTTCTCATAGAGGAAACTTTGTGAAAAATGAAATTTAATGAGGAAGAAATGTGCAAAGTTCTACTTTGCAGTTTTTTTTCAATTAGCAGTTTTTCCAATTTGTTACCTCCATATCTTTGGTAGTTAGATGTGCAACAACACAAAATGAAATCACAATAATTAAATATTAGTTTCTACTCTACTTGCATATGAGGCAAAACACATCAAGATGGCCACCTGAATTTTTCAGGTCAACAAAACGTCCTCAAATTTATTCAGGATGTTGGTCTGGCTGAAGAAAAAACGTAGGAATTTTTTCAGATTTTTTTATTGCATATTCCAGCTGTTAAAAATTTCAGAAAATAATCATTGTTTATTTTTTAACTCCAATGCTACGGCTCAAACAAAAGAGACCATAAGAACATCAAATTTTGGATTTTCAGCGTACTTTCCAACACCATTTATTGTACAATTCTTCGATTTTATTTTCTGCTATTTTTCAATTAAATAATGTTGCCACTTTTTTCCCTTCGAAACGGCATTTTCGATATAGCTGAAATTTTCACGTTTTGTTCTTTGAAATATCTAGAATCTTAGAAAAAATTGGCGAGTTGGGTGTCAATTTCACCCCAGAGTTACAGCTCTTCGAACGATGGAACATCGTGGTAATCTAATGTGTAATTGCTCTGTGCGTTCGGGAGGGTTGAGAATGTCTATGGAAAATATTCTAAAGCCCGCATTACATTTTTTTATTGTGTAATTCTTGTTTTTTGTATTAGATTACCGCGATGTTTGATCGTTCGAAGAGCTGTAACTCTGGAGCGAAATTGCCGCCCATCTCGCCAGTTTTTTCTAAGATTCTAGGCATTTCAACGAACAAAATGTAAAAATTTCAACTAAATCGGATATGCCGTTTCTGAGGGAAGAAGGGGCAACATCGTTTAATTGAAAAATAGCATAAAATGAAATCGGAGAATTTTACAAAAAATGTTGTTAGAAAGTACGCTGAAATTCCTAAATTTGATGTTGTTTTGAACAATGATTATTTTCAGCGATTTTCAATAGCTGGAATATGCAATTAAAAAATCTGAAAAAATTCCCGTGTTTTTTTTTCAACTAGAACAACACCCTGAAGAAATGTGAGCACGTTTTGTTGACATGAAAAATTGGGATAGCCGACTTGATGTGTTTTGCCCCATATATATCCATCGTGTCGTTCTGAAGTTATGGGCAATTGAATTTTGATACTTACGGTCATTAAATATTGTAACGACCGAGCGGAAATTTGGGGCAGAGTGTAGATTAGTAGTGAGGACGGCCAGACGAAATATCGGAGAGAGAAAATATATGGTGATCACCGGGACTCGAACCCGGACTGTTCAGTTCCTAAGCAAGAACGCTAACCACTGCGCTAATGTCACCATATGTTTCTCTCATTCGAATCGTCCTCTTATATACAATGTAGTGCAGGGCCGTCACAATATAAAAAATTCAAATTATAATCGATAAAATCTTAACTATTTTATCAATTGTGCCCAAATTTAGTATTAATCATTGACACACTTTATTTAAAGTTTTATGCAACATTTCAAATTAGTTACTTAAACCGTGTTTGAGTTACAGTATTATCAAAAACATTACGAAAATTTAAAAACCATAAAATTCGAACAGCTTTTCCGATTTCGGCCAAATTCAATACCAAACAACATTAAATGTACCTACACTTACGAATATCTATTTAGCGAAATATCGTAAATTTTACGAAAGTTAAACGATTCACGCCCTTTTTTGAGAAATTGTAAAAGCTATAAAATCAAAATTTCTTCATGCATTTTGTCAAAAATTGCAACGATCAAAGACGGGCTGCTGCTTCACTTCACATTAAATTTCAGCTCAATTGGTTGAACTGTTTTTGAGTGATAGGTGATTGAAATTTCGAAGCCCTGCACACACACACACACACACACACACACACACACACACACACACACACACACACACACACACGCACGCACGCACGCACGCACACGCACACACACGCACACACATACATACTGACATTTTATCTAAATTGCTTTTCTCGATGTTTTGGACCATTCTAAGTGCCCTAACATGAAAATCTCGAAAAAAGAAAAATTTCACGAAGACAAAGTTTCCTCCATAAGGAAGCAATATTTGAGATATGCTCAAATTTGGTACACAAGTTGACTATCATATAACGATGTTTGGGATTGGTGTGAATCGGTTTTTTTTTTGTTAAACAGTAATTTGGTGTTCATCAAACTAAGGGTTCGAATGTTATGACATATTAAAAGTTAAAAAGAAAAGACTTTTCACGGAATGACTTTAAAAAAACGAATGGAATATAGCTTTTCTACACAAATGGACTAACATTGAACTATGATTGATGTTGAGTTTAGCCAGAATTGATCAAGGGATTGTAATTTCATGACAATTTTTAAATTTTATTTCAAATGTGAATAAACAATGTAACTTTTGTAAGTTCTGAGCTACCTGCAACCAATTTTGTACGTGAATTCACGATTATCAAAGTTTACTCCAAAAAATTAAAACATTGCTGGAGCGTAAAAAAGGTGCACAGTCGAACATTGCAAGTTGCTTACTCATTTTTTCATACCGTTGATGAAGCTTCCTGTATAAGAAAACTAAAAGTGATCGAAATTGTTTGCTTCCTCGTAGAGCAAACTTTGTTTTCATGAAAACAAATATTTTCGTGATTTTCATAGTATACTCAAAATGGTCTAAAATGTCGAGAAAAACCATTCGGAAGTCAGTGCGTGCGTGCGTGCATGATGCAAGGGTAGATACAGTACAGTCAAATGTTTTTTGTTATACATTTTATCAAAGTCGGTTCAAAAATTTTGATTTTATCGGATTTTTCAGATTTTGAAACATGTTTGTTATCACTCTAACTCGAACAAACCTCCAGCTGTCGGGCTGAAACTTGCCACAAAACTTTATTAGAGTAGTGCGACCTTTAGAATTGAATTTAAGCGAAATTGATAAATTAATTCAGATTTTATAGAAATTCGCATTATCGTATTTTTTTAGAAAACTCGAGAACGGTTCAAGCAACTGATCCACATTTTTGCAGAAAACGTAAATATAATGTGACAATGTTTGATATCTAAATTTAGGTGAACTCGATAAAGTGGTTAAGACTTCATAGAAATTTTGATTCTCATAAAAAATGGAAACCGCTATAACGGTTCCCACAAACGATACAAAATTCTGCATAAAACTTGAATAGAATGTGTCGTTGTTTGATACCGGTTTGTTGGAATCTAACAAAGCGTTTATATTTCATAGAATGTTTTATATTTTTTTGCACGAAATTTCCTCTTTGAGAAAATCAAAATTGATCAACGTACTTCCTCGTAGAGGTAGCTTTGTAAAAATTCAAAAATAATGAGGAAGCAATGTGCAAAGTTCTACTTCGCAGCTTCTTTTTCAGAATCAAATACTGGAATTACTTACATTTTTCGGTATTTATTTGAGAGAATTTTTATTAAGAATTTCACACACACCATCTTTTCTAAATATGATCCCTGAGCATTTTGGCACATTGTGAACTTATTGGCTTTAAATACTCAATAAATAAATTCACCATGACAAAACTTCGTCGACGTTAATTTACTTTTAAAAATTAAATATCCCACAAAATCAGAATGTTTTTATGAATTTTTCCAAAATGCAACAACTCTACACGTCCATAAACATTATTTTACCCAGGAAAAAAATTATGTGTAAAATCGGGCTGTCAGATTTCGAAGAAACAAACCCGTTATATTAATTTGACAGAAATTGTGTGTATTGTACGGATTTTTGTATTAAGGTTGAAAAGTAAGATAAAGAATGTTCAATTCTGACACATTTTTATATGTTAAATCATAAGTGACTTAATAATTGTGTAGAAATGACAAATATTATGCTAAAAGAAAATTACACATTATTTATGTAATTTTTCTGTAAAAATAGAAACTAATGCAAAAATATGTGAATGTCTGTGAATACAATCTTTCTATTAAATAATAAGACAATTTTCAAATTAGATTTTACTATGTACTTGTATATAACTATTCAGTTGCAAACTTTCGATACTTACAGCAACTACGGACTTTTTTCTATTGAATTATGTTAATTTTAGAGAAAAAAATGAAAGACATTATAAGATTTTAAACGGTGAATTTGCACGAAAATTATACAGACATTTTTGCTTTGCCCGATCACCCAAATTTCACTCTACATAAAAACATTAAAGAATAAATTGAATTTCTCTGATATTCCAGAGCAATGGATACTCCAAGAATTCGAGAAATTGCAGCAGGACGAAGCCGAGACCCTGGCGCGTTTTGCAGAAGACAGTCTAAAAGAAACCGTGATATGCCCTCTCTGTGAGAAAGCCGCAATAATAGAAGTTCTAGATTTCTTAACTTGTCCAGGGTGCAATATGCGTTTGCCGCTAAAAGCCAGCGTCAAAGACTTTGGAAAAATGATAGAAAGCAATATAGGAATGCATTCATCGAATTGCTATGGACGTCCTTCCTTCATGCTTCTTCCAGAAAATAACACAGTCTCCTTGTTTCTAACCTGCGAAACTTGCTCCGTTTTTTCCATAATCATTTAGCAGTATCATATAAAATCGCCACTAATTTTTAGCTCTTGTTTTTCGGTTATCAATCAATCTGATTTTATAATTTTCCATTTTTCCGTAAACGAATGTACAAAAGGAAAAGCGTGATAACCGAATCGTCGTTAAGCAAACAATGTTCTCAACATAAAACGATAATGGTCTGTTGAACAAGCCATAAAAATATTATTTAACTAGCAGGTTATTATGGCTCCTGCGTTTCGCGCACTCGCTGCGGGTTTCAAACTCAAACAATATATTGAAAAAATTTATTTTTGATGTTTTGATTTTTAGTCAATCCTGTCCAAAAATGAAATGAACATTCTTGTTCAACGCAAAACAAATTACGTGCGTTATAAAATATTTTCTTTCGTTCTCAAATAATCTCAATTCATCGGAGAACCTAAAGAACCTAAAGAGTATGTAAAGAAAAGGGGCAGAGGGTCTCTCTTTTGCAACGGAACCGCATTACCCTTAAGAAACACCATACTTGGGAAAACCTACTATCTTTAAGAAGCAGCATTATATTTGGGAAACGTACTATCCTTAGTGGAACGTCAATCCTTAAGGGAACCCACAATATCCCTAGGGAACCATCCATCACTACGTTAACATCCATTCCTAGGAAACCCTGGCTTGAGGGTTTCCTAGGGATCCCTACCGAACCATCTATCACTACGGAAACCGCCATTCCTAAGGAACCCTGGATAGAGGGTTCCCCAGGGATCCCTAGGGAACCAGGTATCACTAGGAAATCCTCTACCCCTGGGGAACCCTTTGTCCCTAAGAAACCGTCTAACCCTCGATCCCTAGGGACTCGTCTATATTTAAAGAACTCCTTAGTGAGGGATATAAGGTCCGGAGCAGGACTTTTCGGCGCGAGCTATTTTGGTGCCGAGACGTTTCGGCGCGACTGTTTCGGCGCCAGGTTCATTGGGCGCTTAGACGTTTCGGCGCCAAGATGTTTGGCATTCTTTAGGTTTCGTTAGGATTCATTAGGTTCTTTAGTCGTTTTTTAGGTTCCGTTAGGTTCTTATAGTTCTTCAGACGTTCGTTAGGTTTCGTTAGTTTCGTTAGGTTCTCTTTATTTATTTAAAATGTATTTAGTGATTTGTTTTTCAATTTGATGTACTGGCTAGTTTCAATTTTTTATTTAATTCTTGTAACGAATAAATATTATTTTGTTAATTATTATTCTGTTGAAAATCGGATGTTCTGCGGATGTTGATAAAACAAACAAAAATTCAATCATTATTAGAGATTGTCGTAATTTTTGGTCTGTATGTAACACCGGTAAGTAAAAAACCGTCCTGGCGTTAAAATAAATTCGAATGAAAAAATCTGAGAGCTGAAACAGCCTAGCGCCAAAACGTCTAAGCGCCGAAAGATCCTGGCGCCAAACTGCCTAAGCGCCAAAACATCTAAGCGCCGAAAGAGCCTGGCGTCGAAACGGCTAAGCGCCGAATCAGCCTGGCGCCGAAACGGTCGCGCCGAAACGTAGTGTACCCTATAAGGTCTTCTCATTCTGGACGGAAAACTTACGCCTTTATGGTTCTGGAAAGGGGTGGATTTACGCCATTATAGTTGTGGAAAGGGGTGGACTTACGCCTTTATGGTTCTTTGCTCTATAGGCACAAATACATACAAACTATCAGGTCTCCGTGTGTGGTCTGTGAGAGGTGCTGTGTGAGGTTTCGGTGAGGGATCTCTGTGTAAGGTTTCTGTGACGGGTGTCTGTGTGAGTGGGACAAACACACAATCAAACAAACAACTTTCCAAGATATATAATAGATTACATGTTAAAACAATGGATAACGGAGAGAAATGAAAATATCAAGAATCGATCGTTTCGCTGTAAAAAAGAAAACAAATGAAATAACTCATTAAATCTGTAAACACTTTATAATTTATTACCAGTTGTTGTTGCTTACTGCGTAATACAGTGGTCTGCACAATTAGTGACACTTCAACGAAAAATATATCTAAGTATATGAATATTTCTTATCTAACGCGTCTACGGTAGGTGAGGGATTTTTTTTTCATTGTCAAAATATATATGTATATATATAGATATATATTTCTGTTCCTCTTTGCTATTCAGGACAAGAATGGTGATAATACGATCGTATTCTCCTGTATTTTCACGTAGGTTTACAATTCCACCGGACTTTCCGCTACGTATCAATTATTATTCATTGTTTTTTTCCTGTGCGTCATTTAGTGTGGTGATTCGTTTAGTAGTTTAGTATTTTTTTTCCATTTTACAGTATTAATACTGAACGAGATTGTAATAATACTCGAAAATAAATATTTTTTCTTACAATGACATGATTTTTACTATATCTTCGATCAGCAAGCATTAACGGCGCTTTAAATCGTCGTTGAAATCGTTAGACTATTTTCTTTCATAGACCTTATTTCGTTTTTTTTCTTTTTTTACGTATTGTAGTATAATTATTGACTGCATAATGTATTTTATTATTCGATAAATGTTCTTGTCGTTGACACGCGTTCACCAGTTTCGTTTACGAGAAATACACATTACTTAGATTTTCTTTACAGGTAAACCAGAATTAACATTTCGATGAGGTTCCAGCAAGCCATCACTCTCTCTATCCCTCTCTCTCCCTCTCTAAGTGCGTTCATGTTTTACGCTCTCGAAAACGTTTTGCTTTCGAGAGCGAGTTTGTGATTTTCATTAATTTTATTCTTTAATATTTCGATACGCGACTCCTGGACGGCAATACAAAATTTAACGCTTTAAAGATTATCTGCATGGCACACAAACATTTTACAATTATTCGTTAAGGAGAACGGTGCGTTGTGACATTTGAAAGAAAAAAGATAAACAATATTTTTAAAATTTAAAAAATTGCGTTTTGTTGTATACAGATTTTTTCAACTCCAAAATTGATGAATTAGGATACGATATGCTTTTCCCTTTTCTCGTTTAAATTTTTTTAGAAGAACCATTGCAACGGTTTCAATTTTACTTCCTTATATTCGAAGCTTTGTTTTTATGACATTTTTTTTCTAGATTTTCATGCCAAGACACTCAGAATGGTTCAAAACGCCGATAAAAGTGATTTAGAAAAAAATGTGTGTGTTTGTGTGTGTATGTGCGCGCAGGGCTTCTAAAATTGAATCGCCTTTTAGTGAGTAACCGTTCGAGAAATCGGATAAAAATTTGACAAGATAGTGAAGTAGTTACCCGTCTTTGAATGTTGCGTTTTTTGACAAAATATATATGAAGCCATTCATATTTTATGTAATTTTGAATTTAAAAAAAAGTGTGTGGTCACTGTAACGTTTGTAAAAGTTCGACGATTTAGCTAGTTTTTTATAACTGAAGGTACGTTCAATGCTGTTTGATATTAAATTTCGACAAAATCGGTAAGGCGGTTCGGAATTTCTGGAGTTTTTAAATTTTCGTATTTTTCTTGAAAATTCTATACTCTAGGACGGTTGAAAAATCTAAAAAAAATTCATAAAACATAAGTAGAGTGTGTCATTGTTTAATACTAAATTTAGGCGATAATGGATAGAGTAGTAAAGATTTTATAGAAATTTGCATCTTTGTAATTATTTTGAAAATGCTATAATTCGAAAATGATTCAAGCAACTGATCTAACATTTAGCATGAAACTTAAATAGAATGTGTCGTTGTTTGATACTGAATTTAGTGAGAATCCAACAAAGAGATCATATTTTAGAGAATTTTCTATCTTTTTTTGTACGAAACTTTCTCTGTGAGGACACCAAAATTTATCAGCATACTTGCTCGGAGAGGTAGCTTTTAAGAAGTTCAAAAATATTGAGGAAGCAATTCGCAAAGTTCTGCTTTGCAGTCTTTTTTAAATGCATATCAATTAAGTAGCTATGAGCTGATGGAAAAGATTTTTTATTAACTTTGTTCAAATAATGAGGAAGCAATTTGTAATGTTTTGCTTTGCAGCCTTTTTAAATGCATATAAATTAAGTAGCTATGAACGGATAAAAAAGACTTTTTATTAACAATTTTGTTTAAGGAGACTTCACAGGTACAGTAAGGTCATTCAGGTACCAAGATGTAAATAAATTGTTCACATTTTTAATTAAACATTTTCTCATTTCAGTTGAGAAGTGAAACAAAGAAAATTACTCTTTATCTGTTCTACTTAAATAATCTTCGAAATGTTGGTATTCGAATATCCTGACTCTACCGTTGAAGCTCGCTTAAAACATTACACAACAATTATAGTTCTCAAAACAGGGATTAAATAGTTTTATGCCACGCGGTGCGAGAAGTAAGCACTTTTCGCACTAGTGCGATAAAGTTGTATACGAAACTCGTATCGTAATATATTATTTAAAAAAGTAGTAAAGTATAACTTTGCACATTGCCTCCTCATTGATTTCGATTTTTCACAAAGACACCTCCATGAGGAAGTTTATTTATCAATTTTGGCTTCTTCATACAGGAAGCAGTCTGAAAACCGATTAATGATTAAAAATCGAATAATTAATTAATAAACGTTTCGACCTTGCTCTAGGTCCTTCTCAATCATTTATTAAATTCTACAAAAAAATTATAAAATAAATTTCTACTAACAATTTTTTTCGTAACAATATTTTTCCTACAAAAAATTATAAATTAAATAGATTATGATATAAATTCTAGGTCGAAACGTCTCAAAAAACATTTGAGGGAAACATTTCTTCCCTCCTCCTGGCCGCCAACAGTCGATCATCCACTCATACGCATATATCTGTTAAAATAAAAATTCAAATTGCTCCAAAATCCGAACCCATTTACCGATTGTCACCAATTTGGATACATAGCAATGATGAATATTTTTCGTTCATAAAAAGTTTAAGTTCATTCATTGTCACTTGACCTGAGATATTAAAACTTTAATTTTTTCATAAATTCAAACTCACGTAAAATTCGAACTGCTTTACCGATCACTCCCGAATTTGGTACGTAGCAACGTTTAATGTTATTTTTCGTCTGTAGAAAATTTCAGTTCGTTTGATGAGGCCTCACCTGAGTTGGAACAAAAATAATATTTTTAAAAAAATTCGAAATCCGATGAAAACCGAATCTATTTGTCGATTCATTCCAAATTCAATACCGATCTACATATAACATAGCTTTATTTGTAAAAAAATATTAAGCTCGATAGCTAAGAAATTACGACAGCTGGAGGGCGTACAGATATTTTTCGAAAATTGCAAAGTTCAATAAAATTTTGACATATTTTTGAAAATGATTACAGACAAAGGTGCCACATGTGCACATGTGTGTCAAATTTTAGCCTGATTTGTAAGACCGATCTTGAGATATGTAGGTTTTATTTTGAATGCCAATCATACACACACACACACAAACACACACATCAATCCAGACATTTTTTTCTAAATTCTCGACGTTTTAGACCATTTTGAGTGTCCTGACATGAAAATCTCGAAAAAGAAATTCACCGAAACAAAGCTTCCTCTATGAGGAAGCAAAAAGATCTCAATTTTGAAATCCCTACAAATCCGTCTTTTTTGATAATTTAGGAACGTTTTGTTGTTTTTATTTTCATAAAATTATGTATAAAATTCTGTACTGAGTTCAATTTTTTTTTATCAGAAAAATGCGATTCGCAACCCACCATTCATCTTAAGCGGCAGGCTTATGATCTAAACCGAGCGCAAGCTGCAACTTTACAGCCTATCGTTGCAATCGTTAGTTTGTATATATTTCATTCACCAGGAGTAAATCCCGAGAGGCTGAGCATTCTGAATAAGTTCGGTGCATCGTTTGGAGATACAATTATCTCATCGATCTCACTTTTCATTACGAACATTTACATCATTTTCGTATGACATTCCAATACTGCGTTTTATAGTATAAACAATTTACACATACGATTAATAGCACGCATACGTTTTTTTTTCACAGTTATGGGTATCGCACATAATATTTGACGCCTTATAATTCGAAGTTTTCGAATGATTAAAAGGACTAGAAATTCATTGGGATCCAATTTTTATTGAGGTTTTTGCCTATTCGGCAAAGAGAAATAAATATAAGGGTAAAATTCACTGATTAACAAAAATCACATTTGTGACTTCTCGTTGTGCTAAAATTTCTAGTCCTCTCAATTCGTATCGTTGACAAAAACCAAAATCGACGATTGGTATTAAATCTTTTGTTTTCCCCCGAAGCTCATGATTCGCGAGATGCGCAATTAAATAAATAAAAGTCGTTGCTTTAATTGAAATTGGCCAATTCCCGTAATCTATTATTCGGGTTTGTCCTGTTGTTTCAAGGCAATTGTGTTTCGATATTAGAATTCTTTCTTTGTATAATTAAGTGCCGAAATTCTTTTCGCACCCTTGTTTTTATCAACTTTCGCAATGTACGAAAAAATGTTTTACAACTATAGCTCGGGCTTAAAAGATGAATTTTAGTTGTGCATTCACTAAAAGTTCAACGTCAGACAATTAGTATCTCAGCATTCCTCGCTCTTTAATCAAGGAAGAACAAAATGGTACATAAACTCATTTTTAGTTGTACGTTTATAAAGCAAGCGATTCATGAACTTTATGATCGACTTAAACATTTTTTTACGTTTCTTTTGGTTTCGAATATTTATCTAATTTGAGAAATATTTAAAACAAAAAAAGCCCTCGCAAAAAAAAAAGAAAAGATCTACCGGTAATTCTGATCGTTCAGGATTATCAAAACTTTTCTAAACAGCCTGAATGATAATTATGTTGAAACTGTTATTGTCGCACAAGTAAAAGGAATATGATGCGCACAAACATTGCGTACATAAACCTGTCGATAATTGTATCCAATTGTGCTTCAAACAAACACAGTTGATCGGAATATTTATATATGATAATGGAGAACATTTTGCGCGACTATTGTAATCGTTGCGGAAGGTTTTATTCCCCAATCACTCAAACTGCGAATAGTTCAAAAAATTTTTTTTTCATTTTAAAAAATGTCCAATAAAAATATAAACAAAATACGCGTCCAAATTTTCGTTCAGCGTATTTTTTATTTACTGTCTTCTTTTTTTTATTTGAAGCGGTATTTGGAAGAGATAGTTAAGCCCTCGTCAGGGTCATCGTTAACGTTATTAAATTTGGCTTATACGTGCGTAACACATCTCATCTATATTATTTTTAATATTATTAATACAGTATATTATATACATACATTGTACGAATATATCTATACGGCTTTACGATTAAATACTAGTGTAATAGGCCATGGCATTATTTTTCTCTTACTTCGTAGGCGTCTGATAGTGAAGAAAAGGTTTTTTAAGAAAAGTAAAAAAAATAGACTCGAGTATTTTGGATCCATTTTCACTCCACTAAATATTAACAAGCGACTAAACTTATAACCCCGCCTCCCCTCCAATCGACTTGTAATTTTGTGATTTGTTAGCTTCTGTCATGTATTGATTATGTGCATTTCTTTCAGACTTCTTCTATGACCCGTTTATTTTTAGGTGTCTACATAATTTTCAAATGAAAAGAAAATGCTTTTCTTTTAATCATTTTATAGCGGTTAGAAAAATTAATTAATTTAATTTTGTTGTTATAAAAGTGCATTCTTATAATTACTATAGAAATTAACATTAAAGTTAAGAATGGTTTTTGTCAGGGTTTTCCGCGTTTTTTAAAATTACATTGAGTTATAAACAGCGACATCTAAAAAATTTTAATTTTAGATGTTCAAAATTTACATCCATAAATATTTAGCGAAAATTTGAGATCTTTCCAATAAAAATGAAAAACAAAATCAAAATTTTGTCACGTTCTGTTATCGAATTATTCGATTTGAAGTTCGAATCCGAATAAAACTAGAAATGAAATAATTAATTGGGATATGCAAATAAAATCAACATTTAGAAATAATATTAGCTGTTTACACAATGAACTTAAGTCAGCTTTTGCACAAAAAAATTAAGTGCTCGACATTTTCGGGAAGCAGTTTCATACGTGCTTCCGTCACAATATCGCCGGCAAAAGAAAATAATCTTTCGCTCTCGACCAACTTTGCCGGTATAGGCAAATATCGTCTTGCCATCAACGACAGATTGGGGAATCTCGCAGTCTCCGTCTTCGACCATAAAATTGGATCGGCTACTCTGGCATGACGAATAGACCATTTTTTTAATTTACCAACTTTTCGAATATTCATTTCAATTCAATCACTATTTGCACACCCCTAGTATTTATATTCGCTGTGAAATTATTAAAAAGTAGTTTTTTTTTCCAAAACTCGATCATTTGATGAGCACAAAAAAATCAAACAGGCATAGAAAGAAATCTGCTAAAATTCATGTAATTTCTGTATAACAATCATGAAGGTCGAGGTAGAGCCGCTGATTAATATTTGTTTGAATGATCCCAATATAAATAGCAGTACGCAAATTAAAAAATAGTCACGCAATAAAGATGAGAACAATTTAATAAAAAAAATTGGAGAAAAAATAAAATAAATAAATTTGTCAAATAGTGGGTGCTTGTGAAAATACTATGGGGGATATATTTCTTGTCGAATATTACAAATATACTTCATATCAGCCTCTGTACGAATGCCAAGATTCAAATATCAAAGGCAATATTGCCTTACAATAAATATTCTTATTCCTGATTCAGAATAAATTTTCATTAGGACGAAAAAACACACGTGCCTAAAACACGGAGATTTTCGCGCTCAATGAATGGGTTAGTTTCGAGGAATATCGAATGTAAATACACAGCGGTACAAGTACGAATAGCTACTGCGTGAGATTAAGGTGGTTCGATCGGTTAACAGCTCTGTAACTGATCGGTTTTGTCCTTAATAAATGAGTTAGAAAAGGAAGTAGACGAAGCAGTTAATGTAACAGTCACGATTAAAATGTCCACGGTGCAATAATATATAATGTTCGAACTTCTTGAAAGCTCACGAAGATTGAGATAAACCGGCAAAATCGATAAGCCATATTTTTCAAAAGACAAGAAATTTAGTATTTCACCGCTCGTAGAAAATAGATCTGTTAATATTCTTAGTGAATTTTTTTTCCGACGTTTCAATCACATTCAACAATTTCTAACGTCGGTAAACGATCACCGATGAAACATTAGGCGCAAATTTCGAACGTTAAAATCATCTTAAAAAGAATAATTAATAGAATATAACAAATAACTAATAACTGTATCGTATATTTTGGCATGTAAATAAAGTCGGTGCACCGCGCGGACTTGAAAAGCGTCCGTGTCTAAGTAAATTATGACGTTTCCTTTTTTTTATACATTATAAGTAGAATGCGTTTTGAATCGTTATAAAAATCATTATAGTCATTTGATGACAAAATTTATGGCTTAAGGAGACTGAGTAAAGCCTCCTCTTAAGTTACACGTTCATGGAATATAAAACGTTCAATTCCATACTTTATTCTTTCAATAGTAAAAAATGGTTGGGGAATTTTACTCGGAGGTTAAGATATTTCACGTGAATGCAGTACGAGCAGTAGACGAAACAACGATTTTTTTTTCAACCGCCGTTTCTGGACAAAAATTATAGTTTTCGGGTAGCAAGGTACTTTTTTTTCGTTCCTCAATATTAGATTCAAGCGCAACAGTACATTGCAATATCGAATGCGGAGGAACGAAGAGACTAGACCGATGACTTTGAAATAGTGTTATCAAAAATCGCGAAGATATCGTAGGCTTGATACTAAGATGATTAAGGGGACTTTGAGAGGTTTGAAATTGTGTAAATTGGCTGGCATTTGAATGATTTTAACTAATCTACGAATGCAATTTTTCCAATTTCTTAGGAGCAGTTATTAGAACATTATAAAATAGGAAACTCCATCAAAGGTTATTAATAGGCCAATGACATTTTTCCTCTATCGATTGTACTAGGAATATTGTAAATCGTAAAAAGATTAACAAAGTGGTGTTCGACGAGCAAAAAAAGGGGGCGGGGGGATATGCGGTTTTAGTATTATGAAACTAGGATGAATATAATAGAACATATACTAGAACACAAAAGAAATTGTGCACAGACTCTACAAGGCTCAAATTTTTTACTGCACTGGGATTTAGTGCACATACATTTTGACGAAAAAGTTGAGTAGAATACAAATATTTTGAACACAAGTTTTGCTGTGCAAAGGCGTCACTCAGTACATGAGGTTAGTGCACCTATTAATAAATGTGTATTTATTAATTTATATGACGTATTCTTGACCAACTCAGTAAGCGTTCAATCCTGACCCCTTCCAATTCGCCCCATATTTTTTTTTACTATTCTATATGCTCGAGAAAACACTTTTCATTTTTTAAAGATTTTTTTTACTGTAACTTTTTTTCATGAATTTCTTAAATTTTTTGCTCTATTAAAAAAAAATTCTTAAAAATCATGTATTATATAAGATATCTACATTTTTGAGCTTAGACCCAGGTGGGAGAATGTTTGCGACGATTTTTTAAGACATTTAAAAAAAAAAAAAAAGTCATTAAAAAATGGAAAAAAAAATTAAACGACATGTCCGTTCATGGTCGGTTGTTGCGTAAACATTTTATATGTGACGCAAGATTATTTTCGACTTTTCCAGAACCTTTTTTTGGATTCGAGAAATTTATAAATCAAGAGTTAAGAATGTCTCACTTCATTTTCAGTGTCAACATCTCATAATTTAATACAGGATTATCTTTTATATCGATAAAAAAAGAGCTTCAGGAAAATTCGAAACTAATATTGCGTTATGTATAAAATGTTTACGCAACAACCAATCGTAAACTGACATCTCGTTTTATTTATTTATTTTATTCTTTTCATTTGTTAATGGCATTTTTTCTTCAAAAAATGGCTAAAACAAATCGACGCAAACGTCTGCCCACTCTGGGTCCAAGCTCAAAAATGTAGATACCATTTAGATTATACATGACTTTTTACAAAAATTTCAAATTTTTTATTTGCGGCAATAAATTAAAATTTAAAGAATTGATAAAAAAGTTATAGTAAAAAAAATCTAAAAAAAAATTGAAATGTTTTCTCGAGCATGAAGAATATTTAAAAAAAATTATGGATAGAATTGGAAGGGATCAGTATTGAACGCTTACAGAGTTGGCGAGGGATACCTCAATACATTTATGTGGACAATATCATTGCGCAGAAAAATATTTGTGCTCATATATCTCTTGTCTTATTTTGTTGTGTAATATCAAAATGTGCTCAAAAATGACGTGACCTTTTCGGAGTCAGTGCATAAATGCATCTGCATAAATGAACTGTAGATATCGTGGTAAAGCCGCCGAAAATTTCACTTTCGGGAAAATCACAACTTAGAAACGTACAGCTACAACTTTTGCTCTTCTAATCTCAAATTAGAGTTAAAAAAAAAAAAAAAAAAAATACCTACGGGTAGATTTTTTTTAGTGATCACACTATTATAACATGCAAAAAATCTGAATTTCCAATTTCATAGAATTGCAGACCTCCCTAATCCCCTTAAAAGGAAAGCGACTTTTTGTCGTCGTCGTTTATGGAAACTACGCGTAAAGATCACAGTGATCGTCGGAATGAGGCATTCGTTATAAGAGACTGACGCGCGATTTTCGAAAACTAGCAAAAAGCACTTCGCGATCGGATTTATCCTGTATAAAAACTATTTCGTCGTCTACTTTTCTTTGTAGTTGTAACAAAAATCTTAAATATTTCAAGAATGAAATGCGTTGTGTCGTGGTTCCATCTTTGTGTGTACAACGTTGTGTGTGTGTGTGTGTGTGTGTATGTGTTTGCTTTCTCTCTCTTTCTGTCTCCTAGTGTGTGCGCGTGCATAATTTAATCGAGCAGTACCGAAGGTGAAGTTGATTTTTTTTTATCTTTTGTTTACTTTGTCATCAATAGTTTCGGCAAATGCAATTTCATCGATTTTACGATTATCACAGCTACGAACAACTTTCACTCGATTTTTTTTACTTATCTTTTTTTTTCATCGTCAAACTTATATGGAAATAATTTCAAGACCCTGATTCTTTAAATCGCTTTTCTTTCGTTTTTTTTTGTTTTCATTGTTTCTTTGTCGTATTTGAAAGAATATTTATACCGTGGGCAGTATATTAGATACTTCTCTTCGTCCATCTTTTGTTAATCATCCTTCTTTCTCTCACTCTCTAATCATGTTTATCACCAGAAAACGTTTGTTTCTTTTTCCTTTCAACGAAACGCGAATGTAATAAATAGGCGACCCTTCTTCATTCCTCTTAGGATTCTATAAAATTTACAAAGCTTACAGAAGATTGCACTTTCCTGAACGCCTTCTTTTTCGACGATTCTTCTCCAATTCCGCGGGCGGCTGGTTTCGTATTATACGCACGACCTGGAAACACCATTTCACCAATTAAAGGAGCGAATTTACATCGTACAACATTTCAAGGAATAGAATGGATTTTTTTTTTTGACAACTTAGCACTTTTTTTTGTCACATTAGAAATGTAAAGTGGATGGTAAGTTTTGTTGCGAAATACATTTATGCGCCAGGGAATGTTGCAGGTGAAAAGATAAGCACTCGGGATGCAGTTAATTATAATAACATCCAAGTATATTGTAAGCAGCGAGAAAACAGGCAGTACAGTGCGGTAGAAGTTTTAAGTCAAAGTGCGCGTGAGAGCGAGAGTAGCATGCGTGAGATTTTTATTTCGGCTTATCACCGAGATTTGGCGCTGCTCTAATTTAAATTGTTTTTTGTACTACGATAGTTAGTATTACATTTCATGCCGATTCGACCAACGGCCGAACCACACCTTGTCCAATTTGATTCACGATTTTTTATGTTATTCTTCGACATAAAAAATGCATGTAGAATTTTTGCAAAATTTTTTTAAATTACGTTTTTTAATTCTCAATATTTAAAGCTAAACAAAAAGCGCCCCAATTTTGAAATCCAAAAAAAAAAACTGAAAAATAATACGACAAAAAACGAAATTTTTTATATGTACATCCGCACAAAATCTTTAAAAATGTTTATCTTTGATGGAAAGACTGTTATGAAAATTACCAATGGTCGTGATTTCACATAATGCTTTATTCGTATCCTATCACAAACCGTTTTTACAGCCAAAAATATTTAATTCCTTTTCAATCTTTTTTCTTTTTTAAATTATCAGTTTTTGGAACTGTGAGTTTCTACAAGCAGAACAGATCTTTACACTTTAAATATCGTGTTCTTGAAGAAATACACAGTGTATTTTTTAGGAACCTTGAATAGATTTACCATTTTTTAATCGGGGTTTCGAGAACATTTTTCGCTTCGTCGTATTGGCTTACAGGTGAAAATTTAACCACGATATTCGGTAAATTGTTAGGGTGAGATGCCCATACAATTCGTGAGCCAATCGTTTAAGGAGATCTTGTCGATGCATGCTAGTCAACTGATCAACTGTAAAATCAATTCTGTAAATAGATTAAAACAGGCCGGTTTTTTTTACAGAATTATTCACATTAAGTATATAAATTTGCTTGCAGGTGTTTATCTTTGCGAAATTAGCTCATTTGTACAAACATGTTTAAAAGTTATACTCTCATTTGACTCTTACTTATGTATGTATTGGTTCTCTGTCGGTGAGGAAAATTGGCAACGTCGCGTTTACTAGCGTAATCTGAACATAGTGTAAACATCCCAACAATGAATCGTAACCACAAACTGGATTGGACGTGTTAGGTTATATGTACATATGCGTATATATAACCTAACATTTAGTCATATGGCGGCCGAGCACTAGTCAAATACTGAGTTGTTTATCGTATCTTAATTTAATTAGCGAAAAACTTCTGTTAATCGTTTCTCTGCACATTTGTGACGTTACCGACCGTGCCTAAGTGCTCAAGTACACCGCGTTATATATTTTTCGTTTGACGCTGTGTTTTCAAGTTTCCACTGTTCACTGTAGCAGACGACAGCATCTTACGATTCGGACAATTTAGCGTAATTCAATTTGCGATTACTCTTGAAAACACCCGGTAAGGTCACTGTTTTATGGGACCTATCGAATCCTGAAGAATTGACGAATCCGTAGTATACCAACTCTTGCTTGAAAATTCACTTTAAATATGTTAGTTTCTCATCCAAAGTCGAAATCCGATCGCAGTGCCCTTTGAGTCCATGTATAAAGTTCCGCTTTTAATATTATTTTTCTTAATATTTTCGTCGGTGACCGACCTTTAAATTTTGCAATTCAGTTCAGAATTGTTTAATTCGCAACCTATAAATGTTTCGAACGTCAAAGTTCTCGTAGGTACACTCGACAGAACCTCCTTAATAGTACTGTTTTCATCCCGCAATCGTTTTTGTGATAATAAAAGTTGGTATGTGATTGGATACGAATAAAGCTTTTTGTGAAATCACGACCATTGGTAATTTTCATA
The DNA here is from genome assembly GCA_964016905.1 of Perithous albicinctus. Lineage (NCBI taxonomy): Eukaryota > Metazoa > Arthropoda > Insecta > Hymenoptera > Ichneumonidae > Perithous > Perithous albicinctus. The sequence goes on from OZ024703.1 coordinate 5,355,571, forward strand.
ACAGTCTTTCCATCAAAGATAAACATTTTTAAAGATTTTGTGTGGATATACCTATAAAAAAATTTCATAAAATACAAAAAAGGTAGAAGACATTTTTGGTCCACTTTCGCTTATGGACCGAAACTTTCGTTTTATATCGTAGTATTTTTCAGATTTTTTTTCGGATCTTTAAATTGGAACGTTTTTTATTTCGCTTAAAATATTTATAAGTTAAAAACTTAATTGAAAAAAAGATCTGGAAAAGACTCTACATGAATTTTTGATGTCGGAGAATAACAAAAAAGGTCGTGAACCAGATTGGGCAATGTGAAGGTTCGGCCATTGTAATACTTTCTTGTAATACGATAATTACAAACATTTCTTATAAAATGAAGAAAAATTATTTCTGGACGTTTATGGGCAAAAATGTTTGATTAAAAGTACCAAAAATGCAGCTTCACTGCTTTTGTACAAGAACTAAGAATGCTCGTTATATGTGACGTACAATAAGACAGTCAAAGTAACATCTTTTTCTTTGTAGTAACAATAAAAAAGTCATACTGTAAAAAGAAAATAACACATTTTTAGTAAATTGCTTTTTGTACTTTCTTTTAATACGAGAGTTACAAACCTTTCTTATAAAACGAAGAAAAATTATTTGTTGGTATTTATGTGCAATGACGTTTTGTTAAATATGCAACAAGAATGTCAGCTTCTCCATTTTTTATACGAGAACTTAATTTTTTCCTTTTTGTAGCAAGAATAAAGTTGTCTCGTGAACAAGAAATAAAACAAGCCTGCAAAGTAGAACTTCGCAAATTGCTTCCTCATTATTTTTTGCTTTTTAGAAACCTACCTCTATGAGGAAGTATGTTGATCGATTTTCGCTTCCTGACAGAGGAAGCTTTGTAGACTTGTTTATTCTTGAAAAACATTTTTCTAAACATTCAATGTGTCGTAAAATTTTTACCGGTCAAGCGATTTGTTGTAACTTTTTACTGAACCATTTTTTAATGATAGTCCATATGCAAACTAAATTTGGGCTCGGTATCTCGCAATTTGCACAAGTGAGCGCGCGAACGAGATTTTTCAAAAAATAAAAAATTCCATACAATTTGAACCGCTCGACAGATCTCTGTCAGATTTGTACTCAAACCTTTTTACGTGATAGTCCGCATGTGTACAAAATTTAAGAGAAATCTGTGGAAATTTGCGAATTTTTTTTTTTTTTGTGACTGCTTTTTTTTCATTTTCGTTCACCAAAGTCGAAATTTACCGACATGTCGACAGTTCATTCGACTAAATTCATCATTGATAATCGATAATCGTGAAATCATGTCGAAAGTTGCAGCCGGATATCTCAGAATTTACAGGAGTTGAAGTATTTACAGACATTAAAAAAAATTGCAATCGAATTAGAACCTCTCTATCGATTCTTGTCAAATTTGGTACACATCATATTTTGATGGTAGTCAATTTATATACAAAATTTTAGCCCGATATCTCATCATTTGCGAAAGTTATAGGGTGAAAACAAATTTTTCGAAATTTCCAAAATACTGTAAAATTTGTGTTTCCCAACCAATTCACGTCAACTACAATTCCAAACTTTGTTGTATGACAGCCCGCTTGCATGCCAAATTTGAAGAAGATACAGTTAAAATTACGACAGTTATCGTATTTACAAGGGAATCTGCATACACACACGCACACACGCGCGCGCGCACACACGCATACAGGCAGACACTTCGTACAAATAACTTTTCTCAAGATTTTGGTTCATTCTGGAATGTCCTGACATGAAAATCTCAAGAAAAAAAAGATTTTATGAAAACAAAACTATCAGGAAGCAAAAGAGAGTTTCTGTAAGACTAAAGACAAGACATTTAGAAACTTTCAAATTTTGTAACGTTAGTAAGTCAAATGGTCAAGTTTACATTTTTTGTAGCACTAATAAAAAGTATATTGTAAAAGGAAAATAACAACTTTTTAACTAATAGTTCTTTTTAACTTTTATGTAATACGATAGATGCAACATTTTCAGTTTGATGCATAAGATTTAAGGCAAGATTTTTTTAGTAATATTTCAATTTTATAACGCAAAATAAAACGTTCACATTTTACTTCCTCATAGAGGAAGCTTTGATTTCGTGAAAAAAAAAAAAAAAAAAATTTCGAGATGTTCCTGTCAGGATACTCAGAATGGTCCAAAACATCGAGAACAGTGGTATAGAAAAAATATGTGCGAGTGTGTGTGTTGTGTGTGTGCATACAAATTGTCTTGTTAATACGATAACTGTCGTAATTTTTCATGTATCTTATTCAAATTTGGCACGCAAGTGGGCTGTCATACAACAACGTTTGGGATTGTAATTGACCCGAATCGGTTGGAAAATTTAAGTTTTACAGCATTTTGAAAATTTTGAAAAAATTGTGTTCACGTTATAACTTTCGTAAATTACGTTATATCAGGCTGACATTTTGTACACAAACGGACTTGCAGTGAACCATGATTGGTGCCAAATTTGGCGAGAATCGATAAAGTGGTTAAAATTTTATTGCAATTTTAACTTTTTTTTTAAGTGTTCGTAAACACTTCTACGTCCGGCTGCGATTTACCACGTGATTTCACGATTATTGAGTATCAAAGATGAATGTATTTTAAGGACTGGTCGCTATATTTATAAATTTCGATTTTTTGGCAGATTTCAATCATATTTGGCACACATATAGATTGCCCCAGAAGTAGGTCTGAATACAAATTTTGCGCAAATCGGCCAAGCGGTTCGAATTTTATGGCACTTTGAATTTCTTGAAAGCTTGAAGCACAAATTACGAGATACCGACTTCAAATTCAGTTCACATATGGACTATACCATGAAACAGGGTTTGAGTGAAAATCTGACGTAAATCCGTCGAGCGGTTCAAATTTCATGACAATTTGCATTTTTTAAAATGTCTTTCGTGCTCAAATAAGCCTGCAAAGTAGGACCTTGCAAATTGCGTCCTCACAATTTTCTATCTTTGATAAAGCGTTTTTTCTTTTTTTTACAAAACTTCCTCTATGAAAAAGCCAAAGTTGATCAACATACTTCCTCATAGAGATAGCATTGTAAACAAAAATAGAACATTGTGAGGAAGCAATTTGCAAAGTTCTACTTTGCAGACTTTTGTTGGCATAATATAATATGTATTATGGGAATATCATACCTCGTGGAATGCTGCATCTACGTTTAACGGAGGATCTTTCGCCGACGTTTCGATGTAAGGAATGCCCAAACGATGCGCCAATTCGCGGCCCTGTTCCTCTGTTACTTTCCTCAGGTGCACGAGATCGACTTTGTTCGCAACGAGTAACATCGGATAAACATCCCGGTCCTTTACTCGTAATATTTGAGTGTAGAAGTTGACTATGTTCTCGTAGGATTGTTTGTCGGTTACGGAGTATACGAGCAAAAATCCATCGCCTTTTCGCATGTATTGCTCGCGCATTGCGCTGAATTCTTCCTGGCCCGCTGTATCGAGAACTGAAAGGGACAATGATGATTAAAACATTTTCATTCCAATAGATCGTAACTATTTTCCAAACATTTCTGGAGTCAAGAATAAAAAGCTGACAATTACGTTGTCATAGTGCTTCCTCTCTTTTATTTACCACGGGCTACCCAGCTCTCTTTGTGTGGGCGTACGTTTAGAACATTTGGCTTCCTCAAGAAGCTTTCTTTTGTGATTAGTGACTTTTTAACTGTTAGTTTTTAAGTACACATGTCATCAGCGCTATGCCGCCAGTGTAAGAAAACATGTGTTATAAATTTCAGCTTGATATCTCAAGCGATTTTCAAATTATGGAGGTCACTTGATATGATTTCTCAACATTTCATTAAAGTTGAACACTTCCTCAAATTCGATACCGGTCTGTAATAGTCTAACTTCGTATCAATTTTTAGCCTGATATTTTAAAAATCGTGGAAGTTAGAGCGCACACAGACATTTTAGAAAAAAATTAAAATCGGATAAAATTCGAATTCTTGAACCGATTTGGCCCAAATTCAATACCAATCATCGGTCAACTTTGTGCCAATTTTTTACCCGAAATCTCTAACATTGTGGGAGCTAGAGTACATAGATAATTTTGAAAAAATTGAAAATCGCATAAAATCCAAACGACTAAATCGATTTCGCCCAAATTCAATACCAATTATTGATCTGGAATAATTCACTCGTGTACCAATTTTCAGCCCGATATCTAAAAAATTGTGGGAGTTAGAGCGCGTATAGAAATTTTTGAGAAAATTCAAAATCGTTTGGAAACAAGAGAACTGCATGGATTTTGCCAAGAATTTGACCGAGTAAGCATAATGAACCCTCCAACATGTGTGGTTAATTTGAGCTTGATATCTCAAGACGTTCTTAAGTTATGAACGTTAAATGATTGGCACGCACACACACGTGTACGCACATGCGGACATTTTCTCTAAATCACTTTTCTCGATGCTTTGGACCATTCTCAGTATGCTGACATGAAGATCTCGAAAAAAAATGGTTTCATGAAAACAAAGCTGCCTTTATGAGAAAGCAATAAAATTGATTAAACGCATTTCAGTGAATTTTAAAAACAACAGTTACTATCCAAGCCTTTCTGGAGGAATTTAACAAAACTTGATTAATCCTTCGCGATCACATCTCCAAATTCAATCATGGTGGTCACACTGGGTCATTCTACCACGTAAGTTTTTAAAAAGGTGTATTGTGTATTGTGTTTTTGAATAAAAATTTATTTATAAGAAATAAAGTCGAGACGCGTTAAATGAAATTCGTAAAGAGGTGAAAACGCAAAAAAAGACACTTTTTCGCTAAAAAAAACATAGTTCTGTGAATTTTTAATATTTTTACCTAAAATTTGGACGCGGCACTCCATAGATATGCTACTTTTGGGTAAAAATGGTAGCATCGTCCGCGTTCCAAAAAAAGTATTTTTTCCGACAAGTGAAGAGAATCAATTTTGGAGTAGGAAAAATGTATTATGCAAAAATAGGGATTTTATTCGTAAAAAAATGAACTGTTATTATAAGTGTAATTTTTTATTATTATTATTACCATAATTTTTATTATTTTTTATATTTACGCCGAAAGTTGATCGACTGGTCGATTCTACGCCGTGTGACCGCGAAGGGTTAAACTCGAAAACGTAATTTTAAATAGTTTATAGTTTAAATATTTAAATAGAAAAATAGTTCTTCAATGAAGAAAGTTAAATGGAAATTCCTGCTAAATCTAAAAAAATAATTCTAGTGCATATAATAATGTTTCATTTCTATCTTTATTCGCCTTTATTCTATCTTTATTCATATTTTCTCCGAAACACATTGTATTCGATGCAGACATATTTCGTAGGAAATGAAAAAGACTTTAAATGTACGATTTTCTAAGAAAATTTGCCTTTTTTTCTAATCAAGTCATACTTTCCTGAACTGCATCATACTTTTGTTGCATTTTTTTTCATTGATATAATTTGAGACTAGTCACTGGTTGTCATATCCTTAATAGCTAAAAATATACCTGTTTATTTGAATACATGGAAATGAATTAACATGAAACACTAACACTCAATTTTTTCTAATATTATACATAATAACCCGCGCATTTTTTTTTTATACCTCGGGATTTTTTGGCATTATTCGATGTGCCCGAGCTCACAATCGAAGAATATCACAATTATAGCGGCGCAGATTGGATATTTTTGTCAAAACTCCAGCTCAAAGTGCGTTTGGAGAAATGATGACGTCTACTTTTCGGCCGAAATCGACAAAATATCAGGTTAACGACGATACGGCAATTCACGAAAGGCGAAAGGAATTATACTTATTCACAAATACACATTTTTATCTACCTTGACAGTGTACAATAACTGGTTATTCCGTATCTTCGATGAACAAGAAACATCATCGAAACGAAAAAAAAAATACACGCTTGCTCGAAATATCGATCTAGCGACAGAAATAATTGTTAAAAACTAATACGCTTTTAAAAAAAAATAAATTAAAAAAAACCTAAAATAACCTAGCGGTCAGGCGTGAAGCGCCCGATCGCTAGTTATTATTAAAATGTCAACTGGGCTAATTTTTTAATTTTTCGAACAAGCTGGTTACTGCGTTGTTAGAGCTACATGTATATTTCCGATGAAAACAGGACTGTGTGAGAATATCGGCAATGATAGCAATCGTAGCAGCAGAATAGAAAAAAAATTCTCCGTGTGACGTTTTGACTCTCTAAGTAAACATGTAGCTCTAACAACACTATAATCGGCTTTTCCGAATTTTTTTTAAATTTGACGAGTTTTATCAATTTATAACGAACCAACTTAATAATCAAAGGAGTGGCGAACACTGTTTAACCTCTATTCAATGTCGTCCAATCACATTACAAAGATAGGACTATTTTAAAGACCACATTTCTTTCTTCCTTATTTCTGACAAAAAATAATGGTTGCTTGACAGGTATAAACAATACCAATGCTTGTTTTTTAACTTTGTTTACTAATTTCACACTAACTTCTAAAAACATTAATTGACTTTGACTGATTAAAACAATTACTTTTTAACAGGTTTACTTTAAGAAACTTCTGAAGAGTACTCCGATTAAGATTCAAAACGTCACAAGGGGATTTTTTTCTATTCTCCTGGTACAATCTCTATCATTGCCTTCTTTTCCTGTTTTTAAGTCTCGCCTGCTCAAACACCTACCTCTACCGAACAGGGGTAATCTCCGGAGCCGGCATTATTTTTTGCTATATTTATCTTCTTCCTCAACCTCCCTGTACTCCACTCTTTAGTCTTAAGGAGGTTGGAGCGGTCCAGTTGAGTCAAATGACGGTTTAGAAAAAAAAAAAAGAAACTTGTTCAAGCATAAAAAAGCACATATTTGGTATCGTTGGACTCAGCACACCCTCAAATTTACAGAAATATATCGAAATACCAATATATTGATTCACTTTAACCGAAATAAATTGATAATTAAGTGTCTTGATCGCAGGTACCAACTTCATATAGTCAAGAAATAAATTTGATATAAAAAAAGAGAGAAAGAAAAATCGATGTTTAACCGTTAATAAATATCAACAATAAACATAACAAACAGTTTCCTGCAATAATAAATCATTATGCATGACAAGATGATATATTGAATGAATATCTTAATCACAAGTGAAATACGTTGGTGGGGTTGCCCTCACTACAAAGAGCCGTTCAATGCTGTTTGAAAAGGCATTTTTTCTTATGCCAATATTCTCATCAAATGGCAATAATTTTGTATTCGCCGTCCAATTTCTTTGTACAATCATTCATCGTTTCAATAATAATGTATGCATATTTCGACAACAGTGTCTTCCTAATAATGACTTTAACTTTCAGCAATCAAAATAATGTAAGTTGACTTGGTTGGCGCGCTGTTGTTGCTCGCTTGACGAGAATCGTCACTTTACCAACTTTTACTCACTTAAAATACTAATATCATTTTTATTACATGGAACTTTTTTCTTACACAAAATGTTGAGCATACTTCAGTGTACAGGAATATCAATTTTTTTCTCCGAATATTTAATTTGCATGGTAGATAAGTCTCAAGAATCGCGATTTTCAATGCTTTTTGTTGGAACTGGATGGTTAATAATAATAAAATTGCGGTAAGAAACGTGATCTATCGCGCTGAAAAACATACTTTCATGGCAAACGGTAATCTTTTAATTGTCCTAATGCTCGAACGTCCTTAAGCATTTAGTCTTAGTTTTATTTTCGTAGTCTTTCCTTTAGTTTTAATTCATACTTTTGTGTCTTCTACTTTGGACCTTAGGACCTTGGACCTTTATCCCAGGTCCCAATAAGAAATCTATCTCTCTATCTATCTATTTATAATTTCCGATACTCTCATATAATCCTGTTTTCATCGTGGTCAGTACCCATTTATCATTCGTAGTCGGTAAGTTTCGTAACGTTCGGTCCATTGCGTTAGGCCTTTGGGCTTGCTATAACTGCCATAATTAATATAATAAATTATACAATTTATAAGACATTTAGGGCTACGACAAGATCAAGGGTCAAGAAGAAGGGATAATGTTAAATTTACAAGTGTTCAAAAATATTTAATTATTGTCTGTAGAATGTCCCTTACCATCTAGGATGCACCATTGTTTATCAACTTCAGTGTGTTGAATGTAGCTGTCCTCTATAGTAGGATCGTAGTCTGTGACAAAGAGTTTTTGAAAAAACTGTATCGTAAGAGCGCTTTTTCCGACGCCTCCATCTCCGACTACGACAAGTTTGAATGTCATGAGGTTGTCATTGTTAGGAGGTCTCGTCATTCCGCCTCTCTGTCTTCCTCCCCTTCTCCCACTGTTCTGCCTGCGTCTGCCTATTCTGCCAGATCTTTCTTCACCTTTCTATAATCGTCGTTGCGTCCTGTTCATGTACGCGAGTCCGGCCTCCTTATGTTTCCGCAACAAGTTCTTCCTGCAAAACAAATTTTCCAGTTATGCCAAGTTTGAAGAAACAACTTGATCAAAATAAAATCTCTTGTGGATAATTGCCAGTAAGAAAGATGTGAAACAGCACAAATTTGAATGTCATGATCTATGCATTCTTAAATTAAAGTTAATAGTTCAAATCAATCTACTTTGCATCTAGAAGGTATTTCTTCTTCTTAAATTTGTTTAGCTCTGAACTCCTTCGGAATTTAAGTGGAAGAAAATTATAACAATAACTTCGGCATCATCATATTATGTGTGATCTATTACGTTCTTCCTGATTGATTATGTATCTATCAATTTTATAACATTACAAGTATTTTTATTTCACTCGGTGTGAGAAAAACGGTTTCACGCACATTTTGTGAGCGTCAACCCCATTTTAGTAGCTTGTCAAATAATACTATATTACGATACGAGTGCGATCAAACTTTTTCTGACGAGTTTGAGTTTGCAGCACGAGTCAAAGGCGAGTGTTGTAATCACACGAGTTGAGAAAAAGTTTCCCGCACAAGTTTTGTATACAACTTTATCGCACTAGTGCGAGAAGGCTAGTGCATGCTGCAATCGTCTGCGTCTGCCTGCCCTCGCCTTCTCTCGCGCTACATGTAACATTCGGCTTTGCCTCGTGTCACTGTAGCGCTCGACGATCTTTAAGAGTAGGGCGAAAGCAGACGGAAGGAACTACCGTCCAATTTCCATCATTAGCGTGGTACCAAAGATTCTTGATGATCTCGTGGCTGGATATTTATCGTCGCGAGTGAGAGGTCTTATAATTGAAGAGCAGCATGGATTCGTCTCAGGGCGGTCATCGACATCGAATCTTTTGGTCTATGAAAATTACTGCACACAGCAGATAGAAGAAAAGCGTCAAGTGGATGCTATTTATACGGACTTTGCCAAAACATTCGACTCCGTCGATCACTCACGTCTAGTCAGGAAGTTAAACACGATTGGTATAGGTGGAAAACTTTTGGCATGGATCGAAAGTTATTTGAAGGGACGTACACAAAGGGCGTGTTACAAAAACTTCATCTCCCGAGAAATTCAAGTGACATAAGGTCTCCCTCAGGGATTACATCTCGGCCCGTTGCTCTTTCTGCTATTTGTGAATGATATGTCATCCTGCTATGTCTACTCAAGGTTTTTGATGTACGCAGATGATGTCAAGGTGTTTTTGGTTACTGAGAATGATCGTGACTGTGAGAGGATACAGTCAGATTTGGACAACCTGTGGGCTTGGTGTGAGGCGAATCACCTTGCGTTCAATCTAGCTAAATGCAAAGCTCTGTCAAAGAAACGTGTCACCTTTCATCATGAATATATTTTAGGCGGCCGACCGCTTGAACGGGCTGAGGTCATGAGGGACTTAGGTGTTCTGATTGACCAAAAGCTCAGTTTCATACAGCACATTGAGGAGATGACATGTCGTGCGCTTAGGATGCTGGGATTCGTAACTCGGTTCTCTGGTGATTTCACTCGGCCGGGTACCCTGCGGACGCTGTATATGGCTCTTGTTAGAACCATTCTACAGTACGCGTCGGATGTTTGGAATCCTTCGTACGACGTGCACTCCAGAAAACTGGAGAGAGTGCAGCATAAATTATTGCGGCTTGTGTCGTACAAAATGGTGATGCCCATGCACCGTGATAACCACGATTATTCTGTGGTTGCTGGGTCCCTGGGGATGCCGAGTCTGGTATCTTTAAGGGAAAAGAACGACCTGATAACTTTGTACAAACTGATGGACGGAATGGTAGACTGTCAATGCTTAGTACAAAAAATACTCTTTCGGGCTCCACGAGACAGGATTCTATGAAGACTGACCACATTTGAGGTACCACATGTCAGGAGCAACTTCGCAGTGGTCATTCATATTCAGGACCACAAACATATCAAAGCGCTTAGGGGACGCGCTAAACTTCGCTTTGACCTTCGGGTCCTTTAAAACGGCAGTTGGGAGGCTAATCACGCGTTTTAACTAGTCTAGGAGTGATTATTATTTACTTTAAAAAAAAAAAGAACTTTATATTTATATTTATATAATGTATTGAAGCTGAACTAAAAAAATATATATATATAAAAATTTATTTATATACATGTATGTAAAAGGGGTTTTCCCGTCGATTTAATAAATAAATAAAAAAATAAAAGCATATAGAATAGTATAAAAAATTATGGAGTGATTTGGAAGGGGTTAGGGTTAAACGCTTACTAAGTCAAGAACACCTCATATGTTTCAATGTGATCAATTGTTGGCGAGAATTTCGTTGTCAGCTTCACTAAAACTAAAATACTTGTCTCTGAAAATGTATATAGTTGGCACCATCCACTAAGTTTTTTCTAACAATGTTTGTTTTATGATCACAGACAGTTATGGGTAAAAATCTGCCTAGAATAACTTAGAGTACTCTTTTTTTTTTGCATGGTATTCAATTTTTTTAAGTGTACTAGCCAGACCGGACGTGCTGCGGCGCGTCACCATTTTTCTATGGGCGCTGCAGCGCTCTTTTAAGTAAACACACCTTCTGTCAGTTTTGACATTTGATAAAAACAAAAAGATTCAATGTATGAACTTGATCACGGTCCCGGTCTCTAACCACGACCAATCACAACACGAATAAAACGGCTTCACATGAACATAGCTGACTGTCACCAACTTTTTAAAAGGGGATGGCAGACTCCTGATGTTTTTGTTGTTGTAAATATCACACATGCTTTCTATTTTAGTTAAGTCAGTAATAATCTTCCGTGTAGCTCTGATTAAAATATATCCTACATTCAAGTCCAGAGATTGCAAGACATCATCTTTGTAACATCTGAATTTAACTATTTGATTTTTCCCAATGTTTATAGCTAGCAAATTTCCATACAATCAGGAATAATCAAATAATAACACTACCTAAATTATTAACACAATCTGAACTGCTACATGGAAATCCCATTTATATTTGTTGTACTTTTTTTTTTTTTTACTATATCATAGAAATTCAGTGACACTGTAAATGGAAAATTCCATAAAAGGAATTATTATTATTCATCGTTGAATTTAATTATTCTAGGAAAAGCTGTTCACCTTTTTTTTTTTAAGCAAACTAAAATCTTATTTGAAACACTTATTTATACTTGGTGTACTTCTGGATTTTTTAAATCTACCTTAAAAATTTACTGTAACAGTGTAAATGAGAAATTTCATCGAGGAGATTATTATTATTTATTGAAATTGTTAAAACAAACAATATGAGTAAATACCAGATTGCTCAAACAATGATAAAGCTAAGAAGCATGAAAGCATCTCTGTTGTTAAGCAATCTGAAATATTTCACATTTGAAATGCTGATATGAATAATTTTATAATGTAACAAGTAAACCCCTGTCGTTTTGCTTCCTCATAGATGTGAAACCAAGAAGATGAAAAATATTCAACAATTAAATTACATATGAAATTATTATATCGAGTTTATTTTCTTAGTCGTACACAAATGATCTATCTTGTTCCGGGGTCTCGTAAGAACTGCACGCCCGTTACTCGAGCTCGCTTACTTGTATTGTTACGCCGGCATCATCGCGCTAGTTCTGTTGACAAATTCCAACAGTACGCACCAAGAAAATAATTCACATTCACAAAAAATGTAAAATATATATATGTATTTCCTGATTTTCATGTCCATATATTTAAAAAGTCTGCAAAGTAGAACCTTGCAAATAGCTTTCTCATTATTTTACATTTTTAAAAAATGCTTACATGGTAGAACTTTGCAAATTGTTTTCTCTACAAAGCTTCCACTATGAAGAAGTACGTTTATCTACTTTGGCTTCCACATAGAGGAAGCTTTGTAGACAAAACAATTTGCAAAGTTCTACTTTGCATATATACATGTAAACATTTTTAAAAAATGTAAAAAAGGTTCTACTTTGCAGGCTTGTTTGTGCATGAAAAAATTTGTGTACTATAAAAATCGCATTCACAAGCTTTTTGAAATTTTAAAATCGTCATGAAATTTAAATCTCTCAATCAATTTTCTTCAAATTTGTACTCAAACCTTGCTTCACGGTGCAAGCTAGTGTGCAAACGAGATTTTTCAAAAAATAAAAAATGTTATAAAATTCGAACTACTTGACCGATTTGTGCCAAATTTAAATAAAAATCTTGTTTTATCATAGTCTAGAAGTAAAACAAATTTAAGCCCGATATCTCGCAATTTGCGCGAGTGAATGCGCAAATTGACATTTTTCCAAAGTTATAAAACGTTATAAAATTAGAACCGCTCGACCGATCTGCGTAAAGTTTATACCCTGACTTAGTTCTAGGACAATCTACATATGTGCCAAAGTTCATTGAATTCTGCCTGAAAAAGTCGAAATTTTTTTTTTCGGGACAGCAATGATTTGCTTTTTTGGAATAAAATCGAAATATATCAACATAGCGACCGTTCCTTTAAATAAATTCATCTTCGATACTCAATAATTGTGAAATCACGTGGTAAATTCCAGTCAGTCATCCTACAATTTAGAAAAGTAGAAGTGTTTACGGACATTTAAAAAAAAATTAAAATTGCAATTAAATTTGAACCACTCTATCGATTCTCGCCAAACTTGACACCGATCATGGTTCACTGTAAGTTTGTTTGTGTTCAAAATTTCAGCCTGATATATCGTAATTTACAAAAGTTATAGCGTGAGAACGATTATTTCAAATTTTCAAAATGCTATCAAATTTGAATTCTTCAACCGATTCGCATCAACTGCAATTCCAAAAGTTGTTGTATGATAGCCCACTTGCGTACCAAATTTGAGGAACATACATGAAAATAGCGGCTGTTATCGTGCTAACAAGGCACATACACACACATACAGACATTTCGTAGAAATCACTTTTCTCAACGTTGTGGACCATACTGAGTATACTGGCATGGAAATCTCGAAAAAGAAAATGTTCACAAAGACAAAGCTTCTTCTATTAGGAAGCAAAAAGAAGGCTGCAAAAGTAGGACGCTGCAAATTGCTTCCTCATTATTTTGTATCTTTGACAAGGTTTTTTTACAAAGCTACCTCTACGAGGAAGTATATTCATCAATTTGACTTCCTCATGGAGAAAACATTGTAAAAAAAAAAATTAAACAGTTTGTAAATTTTGAACTCTTTGTTGCATGCTCACCAAATTCAGTATCAAACAACGACCTATTTCTATTAAAGTTTTATGACAAATTTTAGATCAGCTGCTTGAACCGTTTTCAAGTCACAGCATTTTCAAAAAAATTACAAAAATGTAAATTTCTATAAAATCTTAACTACATTATTTATTTTTTCCAAGTTCAGTATTAAACATTGACACACTCCATTTAAGATTTATGCAAAAATTTAGCACTGTTGCTTGAACCGTTCTCGAGTTAGAGCGTTAAAAAAAAAGACGAAAATAAAAATTTATATAAAATCTTGACTACTTTATCGATTTCACCTAAATTTAGTATTAAACTTTTTTAGCATACTCCATTTAAGTTTTATGCAAAATTATATACCAGTTACTTAAACATTTTTCGAGTTATAGTATTTTGAAAAAAAATATCAAAAAAGTACATATTAATAACTTTTTAATCCCTCTGCCGATCCGAGGCAAATTCAATACCAGACAACCTTAGTGGTAACTCGATTCTCGTGCAAAGTCCTTTTCGTCACATACACACATACATCCGGATTACTAAAAATTGAATTTCTCGACGTTTTAGACTTCCTCTATGAGGAAACAAAATGGTCAAAAATGACAAAAAAATTGGATTAGGAAAAGTGTTCAGGCGTGCGTGCGTGCGTGCGTGCGTGTGTGTGTGACAGAGGGGCAAAAATTCATACTGCCATAACTCTGGAACTACCCAACTATACAGTATGGTCAAATGTATCATTGGCATACATTTTATAAATATTGATTGAAGCATTTTGATATTATGGAATTTTAAAGATTTTAACTGAAACAATTTGACTCAAACAAATCTCTAGCTATCAGGCTGAAACTTGGTACAAAACTTTATGCAGGTGGTGCGACGTTTGATATTGAATTTGAGCGAAATCGATAAAGCAGTTCAAATTCGATAGAAATTCGCATTTTCGTAATTTTTTTGAAAATGCTATAACTCAAGAATACTTCAAGTACCTGATCTTGAATTTGGTATAAAACTTAAACTGAGGGTGCCAATGTTTGATAACAAATTTAGGCGAAATCGATAAGGTACTTAAAATTTGATAGAAATGTCCATTTTCATAATCTTTTGAAAATGCTATAACTAGAGAGCAGAATAAGCAACTGATATAAAATTTTGCATAAATATTAAAAAGAGTGTTTCAATATTTGATACTGAATTTAGGCAAAATCAATAAAGTAGTTAAGATTTTACAGAAATTAGCATTTTTGTACTTTTTTTCAAAACAATTGCAAAGTCGAACCTTGCACATACAAATCTTGCTACACAATTTTTTTTTATCCTCCATCCACAAAGCTTCCTCTATGAGGAAGCCAAAACTAAACAACGTACTTTTTCATAGAGGAGAGTATATGACAGGTAAAAAAATGAGGAAGCAATGTTCAAGGTTTGACTTTGCAACCTTTGGTATCGAATTTAGGCAAAGTCAATAAATATATTTCACAGAAGTTCCCATTTTCATTTTCTTTTCTTTTTAATTCTATAACTTAGAAACATTACAAAAACCTGATCTAAAATGTTGTATAAAACTTAAATAGAATGTATCTATCTTTGATATAGAATTTAGTGAGAACCAAAGAGTTCATATTTTAGAGAATTTGATATTTCAGCTTTTCTTTTTTTTTAAATTCAACAACTACCTATAGATTGAAATAAATGACCTGATATTTTGCACGTTCACCAAACAAGATCATCAAGTGGTAGATACTATTTGGCAAGAATAGACAGCAGTGGATGCAAAATCTGTGTGTGATTTTAGTGATCTTCCATGTTAAGCAGCATTTTGTGCCGGCAACACCGAGATGGGTGATTGCTTAGCTATGCACTGGTTTGTATGTCAACTACTTAACAGGAGGCTGTTTTTTTTTGTGTTTTTCATGTATTCTAATACAACAAGCACAATAAAAATAAAGCCACCAGTATTGACCAGGTTTTCTGCAGTTTCCCTCTACCCTTGTGCAAATGCGATACAGTAGTGCAGTAACATTCTAGGAGGGGTCTTTAACAATAAGGATGGGAGGGGTGTACGTAAAAGCCTGAAGAAGATATAGGAAAGGAAATCAATAATGTAATCTGGAAAGATTGCTTTTTACAAAAGCATATAATAAATAAATAGTCCACAAAGATTCTGCTATGAGAAAGCCAAAATTGGCCAATGTACTTACTCATCGATGAAGCTTTGCAGATAGTGGACTAAAAAAAATAAGGAAGCAATGTTTAAGATTCGTGCAATCTTTTTTTTTTAATCATGAACATCTCATGTACTTCCCATCTTTGTTCACTGACAATTGTAATTGCCAAAGATTTAGTTTTGATCATGGCTCTAATTAATTTATATTCCACACCAAAGCCCAGAATTGTCATTAGCAGGCAATTTTAATACAACTGTTGGACATTCAATGAATAATAATACTAGAAAATTTGTTTGTCAATTGTTGAAATAAACAAAATAACTGCTACATGGAAAGCTTATTTATATGTATACTTTTACAGTTTTTTGAAAATCTTTATCATAAAAGTTTACTGCTATATGGAAAATTCCATCAAATAATATTTATTCATGAGAGTAAATTTTTGTGCCGAATTTATGGTTTGCAAGCGCATAAATTTGCGCTTGCAAAGCGCAAGTTTCGGAAGCACTTGTCGCTTTTCCGGAGACAATTGTCGACTCTTGGACACTGAAAATACTCGACAAATAACGTTAAACGGGTCGACGAGACGTTACCTCGACATAAAATGATAAATAATCATCGAGAGGCTGACAGAATAATATACTCACTTTACATGATTTGCCACTCCTGTCTCGTATTGCCAGCTGCGTGTCGGTCTCTGCCAGAATTGCACCTTATGTGCTTCTTTAGGTTTTCTTCGTGTGCGTCACAGCATTAATATGGTGTGAAGCTTGCGACATTTAGGTGCTGCCACTGGAAAAACATTTTTTTATTACCATAAGGTGGTACAAAAGAGAATCTTGGGAACACAAAAAGTTTTCATACAGCTTAAGATAATGTGGTACTGCTCGGTCGGTAACAAAAACTGCAAAGCATTGTTCTCATTCCCTTTTGATCTTTTGAACAAAACATGAGAACGATTCACTGCGTCGTAGAATTCTGAAGTGGACCGTTCTCATATTTTATCCCAAAAATTGACCGAGGTCGAGAACAACGCTTCGGGAAGATTCAGCAATCTTTCTCATACTTATAGAAATTTGAAAGAGACAGACGACATGTAGCACATCATCTTAAGACTGTGCTACACATTTCTATCGTTCCCTCTCGCTCCATCGCGGACACTAGTGATGTTGTATCTCTCGCACTTACGGTGACTCAGTCGGTGTAATACATCATAAGACGATGTGAAATTACTCGGTCGGTAACGAAAACTGTAATCTGATTTTTCCGTCTCGGTTAATCTTTTGAATAAAAGATGAGAAAGTCGCATTCCGTCTAAGAATTGTGCAGTGTGACATTCTTATTTTTTATCCAAAAGATCAACCGATGGCGAATGAAAATTGGGATCGCAAAATTAGTTCTATCGCTCTCATATTCGTTGAGGTTTCACGTGAAACGAGAGATGATTTCATCTCTGGTGAAACACTTGACTCGGGCGCACAGGGAAAATAAAAACTGTAATCTAGTATTCTCACGGACGTGTACGGTAAGAAAAAGTTTCGTTGATTCTCAGCATTCGATGAAATTTTTCTTTTTATCCTATAAGCTAAAAATCGCGAGAAAAGTTGATTAGCGCTTTGGTTACCGACTGAGATATTTCACATGCTCCTAAAGCGATGTGACACATATTCAAAAACTGCAGTCGGTATCGGAAACTGTAATCAAATCTACTCAGAGCCGGTTAGTACTTCAAACAAAAGCAAATTAGCTTTCACTTTGTCTATCTACGACGGAGTAAAATCTAATTTGCTTTTGTCTAATTTTCTAATTTGCTGTTTGCTTTTGTGTAGAATATTAATCATCTCCGAGTGGATTTGATTACAGTTTTCGATACCGATTGCAGTTTCCTAACTGGTTTCGATCATGTGTCAAATCACTTTAAGGTGATGTGCTACTGCTCGGTCTGTAACAAAAACTGTAAAACGTTGCTCTCGTTCTCATTTGGTCTTTGGAACAAAAGATACTGCGTTTTAGAATTCTGCGGTGAACCGTTCTCGTCTTTTATCCAAAAAAGTCAACCTTATCCAGCTATCTCTCGCGCACTTACGGTGACTCAGTCGGTATAGCACTGCTAATAAAAACTGTAAAGCGTTGTTATCGGCAAAGAATATGTATTTGGAAGTGTAGAGCTTACTAATTTGCACGGGATCTTTAGTGTAATGTCTAGTGTCTACCTCAGCGACTGCATCGCTGCCTGCATCGGTGTGAACAAATCAACGCCATATCGGTATGCTTTGTCTCCCCCTATGCTACCAGCTACTAGGTTTAAGGTTTCGCTCGCACTCACGCGCTTCTAATGCTTGGGGTAATGATGCGTTCTCGCTTATACTCACTTCCCTACTTGGGGTAATGGTACGTTCTCGCTTACACTTATGTATATCCGATACTTGGGGTGATGGTGCATTTTCGCTCACGCACTTGATACATTGTAACAATGGTACATTGCAAGAATGCAGTTACCGTTGAAAGCAACCGTTCCTCCAAATGCGAGTCATAATTTTTCAACTACATTTTAAGACTACTAACCCTTACGCAAGATCCGTGCTTACCCAGTTCATTTTACCTTATTTTATTACATTTTTTTTAAAACTGAACATTTTTCTGTGAAAATGGATAATGGAATCAAAAAAAATATTGGTTGGTCCAATGTATTTTCTTTTCTTTATTTTTTAAAAATCTTTGTCACTACCCCTTTATTATCTGCTCTTAAAAAAGACATGAAACATCGAAAGTCAAAATATCGAAAATTGAAGACGCACAACCCTCCCCCCCCCCCCCCCCCCGCCACGTCGTACGGCGGTAAATCGCGTGCGTTGCGCGTTCTATTTATGGCTTGGAAATTGAATCGCAATAAACTTCCAGATAGACAAGTGCCGGCACGGTGACTGCACGATGCTATCCCGTGCCGGCACAGAACAATGATGTACGTCCGCATCTACGTCAGCAAGACGGTTCGCTGTAACGACGCCTTTTCGGCACAGTACCGGCCTGACGTTAAATCCTACATTACGGTCGTCGTACACTGTGCCTGCACAATGTTGATACGACGTGCCAACTTAAATCTTTTTGAGTTTGCACGGTGACGGCACGATGCTAGCACAATGCGCCAACTTAAATTTCGCTAAGATGTGACGCAATTTTGTCGTTCTGCAGTTAGAGGGACGACTTCTATCGTGCTTAATACGCGGCGTATTTGAATCGCGAATATCTTATACAATCTCAGACCAATTAATATAAAAGAAATGGATTGCTATACCATAGAGAATTTTGACTGTCGAAACTTGATTACCTGAGAGACTCAAGCATTAATGGTGGTGACTATAGTAACGATATGGAATCATAATTATCTATGTGCAATATAAGGTTTTATTACAGACATTTGTTTAATTCAAATATATGCAAGCGAAGAATGCAATGAATATTTTAGAGGTAGGAATAGTTTTGTAAAATATTGTTTGCACGGAGAAAGACCTTTCTGTTTTACGACTCTGCCAAGATGTCGACGCAGCCCGAGGACCACCAGACGAGAGTAGTTTAATAGGGCATTAGAATTCGACTCGACAAAACATCGACTCGCGGAGGTACGTCTGTTTATTGTCAGAAATTGCCCTTTACCACCAGCGGAGTCCTTGACGACATGAGTTTCGCCAGCTTTCCCTGAGTGATCGGCGCCGAGCCACGCGGACGCGCTGTTCCCGCCACGACTAGGAAGCAAGGGTAGCGAAGAACCCTTGGAGAAGGAGAACTGACGGAGGAAGAACGAGGTACGATTGGACGACGTTCAGCCTGGAGGGACGAACCACCCCCGCCAACGGACCGGCGTGGACACCGGTCGAGACTTCGCCAATTTTCAGACTTCTCATCTCTGCTTCTAGTAACTGTTCGGAATCTTAGCGATATAGTTTAGCTGTTTGTAATCGTAGAGAGTTGCCATTCAACTTTTCGGAACGTAACGATCGAGGAATATTTGTTTGATTTGTATCGGTAAAATATATCGAAGAGTCACCTTTTCTATTTTAATGAATATATTTGTTCGTCTTTTATTTCGAAAGTAACACCAAACTCACCAAAATTCATAAGGTGAGTTTCTACTCTTCACCGACAGAACCCAGCAACCGTGGACATCGACGGTCATCATTCAAAATTACCGCGGAAACGACGCTCGAGCGTCACAAAGACAACACGGTGCGCGCTCACCATGTTGACTCAAATTTTATTGAGTAGACCCGGTACTGGCACATTGCCAGCTTACCATGATGGCTCAAACTTCGTAAATTTAAGGGTGTAGATGCGCAACCGTCTCTGTCAAAAGTTAAAGAAATTTTCAGACTTGCGATATCACGTTTTTCAAAGGTCTCCCTCTTCGGAAAAGTTATTCTAAGCCAACTAAAAGGTGAATCAAATCTTCAGATAGCAGTTTACAAATACCGTGAATCAACTGTTTAACAAAAAAATGTTCGAAGTCTAAATCTGTTGATATAACGACAAGAATAATCGAAACATATTCGCATGATGTAAAGAATATCAGTAAATACAAGTAATAATTACCATTTTTTAATTAAACTCATATATATACATGAAAACAATATGTGAAAATGAGCAGGAAATCGTGACAACACTGTATGTTTCGCCATTTACATTTCACAAGTTGGCAGCAGTGTTTCGCCCAACCGCCACGACCGACGCTACCTCGGACGCCAGTGTGTTTGACTGTTTGAGCGTTACCACCGTCAAATTACTAAGTCAAATTTGCCGCCGATAAAGTAACAACATGGCGTTCCGGCGTCAGCTGGCGGTAGCTTGAGGCAGCGCTGCCAAATCTCCGACGCCATATTGCTAGGAACGCGAAAATCATGACATTATGTAGGCAACTTTTTATAATTCTCGCCGAATATCGTAGTAAACTTCAGAAAAAATGGGCTACAAATGTTCGTTGAATGTTCATTTATATATTTCTGAATTTTTTTTCGCGAGTTAGCATTTTATTTTATTTTTTTTTTTTCTCATTAAAGAGCGCCACGTCAAGCTACTTTCGGGTAGCACTAGTCTCATAAGCCCACGTTAAAAATACAACTATTAAAATCTTTATAACTCGAGAAATACGTGTAGTGAATCCACTTCAAATTTCACACACATATTTCTTATTAATGATAGTTTCCGTTTCTGCAAAAAAAATTAAGGTGTTAAAATTTCCTGTGGAACGCATCTACATCCTTAACACCGTACCGGTACAGTGTCGGTTCGCCGTGGTCCTTTGGATTTCATCGTTCAGACACCGTACCGGCACGATGGCGACACGAGGTGATAATTACATATTCTCGTGACAGTACGGTATCGGCAACTTGTCTGCATGTCGTGAAGTGTAGAATTTCTTTTGGATGACCCAGTGTGGGCAGTGTCAGCTTGCCGTGGTATTTCTAATCCTCCCCCCCACGCTAACGTCATCATACTGACACGTTATCAAAGGCGGGATTATGAGTTGACGGTAGGACATATATAGATATACACAGCAATGCAAAAAAACACCGTAACTTTAGACACGTTATGTTATTTTTCCATTGCTGTATATATCTATATGTGTCCTACCGTCAACTCATAATCCCGCCCCAGCCCCCGCCTGAAGCCTGACAACACAGTACCGGCCTGCTTTCGGCACGCCATGGCATACATGTAGTAGATTTCGGTGGGACAGTATAATGACGTCCGGCCGTGATGATTTACATCATCCTATTGGAACGGTGATGACACGAGGTGAATATTAGCTTTCAACGCCATACAGTTTCAACCTTCCAATTTCGAAGTTTATATTATAAAAAAAAATGAAAACGGCAATAAACGCACTCTACGTCTTCTCCCGAGATCGCCTCAGGCGTTCCTTTTCAGTCTTAAAGGATGCAGTCATCGGCGTAATAATCTTCCTTCTTGTTGGCCTCTAGACGTAGGAGGAAGATTAGTTGCCACAGCAGCTGAAATAACAAAATAAGATTTTCTTCATTTGTCGCTTCCTCATAGAGGGAGGTTTATTTTCGCACATTTTTTCGACATTCTATTGTCAGAATATACAGATTTTTTATATCAGATAGTAGTTAAAAATCGATCAAATGGTAAGCATTTTATGAGAATTTAAATTTTTTTAATTTTCGTTAAAATAAGTATCAACAAGATTAATGTTACAAATATCTTTTTAATACCTCTGACCGGTTATTCTCTATTCTCGAAAATTTTGAGTTACGGAACATAGCTGGTGTATATGAACGTTCCTGCAAAATGGAACCTCACAAATTACCCACTCTTTTAGCTTCCTTATACAGGTTCAGGAGGAATCTTTATTTCCATTAGATATTTTTTAAGTATTCATACCAGGATACTTAGAATAGTGTCTATGGTCCATGGTCTATGGCCTAATGGTTCAATGGACTATTGAGAAAAGCAGTTTAAAAATAAATATGTGTTCGTGTGTGTGTGTGTGCTAATCTTGTTGCTGAAATTTGACACAAAATGTGATTATCATATAGTAATGTTTCGGATTGAGTCTGGTACGAATCGTTCAATGTGTTCAAACTTTATCATTTGAAATTTTAGAAAAGACTTCACACTATAATTTTGAAAGAAGTATATATCGAGGTGCAAATTTATATAGAAATGGACTAACATTGAACCATGATTGATGTTGAATTTGACGAGAACTGATCGGATGGTTTGAATATTATGACAATTTATATAAAATATTTTTTTTTACATCATGGTGTTGTGGAAAGTGAGTTTTCCTGTGCGTCTCGCTACGCAGTAAACTCTCCTTTTGCACATCTTGTGAAATAAAACTGTATACGATTCTCGGAGGAAAAACGTTTTCTTCACGAGCTAACATTCGTGAGAAAAAAGTTTTCATAATATATATATATATATATAATAATATCATAATATACTATTTTTTTATGTTAGTCAACACTAACATAATATATTTTGAGCCATCTGGCTGCAATATTCCACGTGACTACACAATAATTGATTATAAATGATCAGTTTACTTCATGGAATAATGGATGTGTTGGTGAATTTTGATTTCACTCCAGAAAAACAAAAACATTGTTGGCGCGAGAAAAAATGTAGATCCCTGCATATTGCTTCCTGATTATTTTATACCTTTGACAAAGTCACCTGTATGAGGAAGTACCTAGATCAATTTTGGCTTTCTCGTAAAGGAAGCTTTATCAAAGGTATAAAATAATGAGGAAGCAGTTTGCAAAATTGTAGTCTGCAGGCTTGTTTATATATTGTATACATTAGCTGCACTTAAAATAACTTCAAATTGTCCCTGATCAATAATCACTGTTGAAAACAAAATTTAAATATATTCTTAGAAAGTCTATAATTTTTTATTGTGAACAAACTTTTTCATAAATATTTAATTTCAAAAAATTTAATCGAAAAATTTAAAAACCTGTAAAATTAGAACCAGTTTATCGGTTCTCGTCCAATTTTATACTGTTTAATGTTTTCCACTGATACAGAAAATTTCTGTCTGATATCTTGTAATTTCCGTCAGCTACTGCATGAACTGCCTTTTTCAGAGGATTTGAAATGCCATACAATTTGAAACGCTCGAACGATTCGCGTCAAAATTGTAACCAAACCTTGCTCTAGTCACATCCATACGTTAATCAAATTTGGAGGGACGAAATCGAAAGGGACGAAAATCGAAACTTATCATTGTAGCGGTTATTCCTTGTATCTAATTAATATTTGATAATTAATTATTATGAATGTATGTAGAAAATTGCAGCCGGACAGCTCTGAATTTATAAGATTTGGAGTATTTACAGACTCTTTTAAAAAACTTGAATCTTACATGAAATTAGAACCACTCTATCGATTTTCCCCAAGTTTAACACCATGGATTATGGATCATGGATTAATATTAATCCATTTGGGTACAGCATTTCAGCCTGATATCCTCTTAATGTACTAAAGTGAAAGCTTTAAATTACTTTTTTCAAAATTTCCATAATGCTATAAAATTTGAACCTCTCATCCCATTCGTGCCAAATACAATCCCAAACGTTTGCAATTAGATAGCCAACTTGTGAACCAAATTTGAACCAAATACATTAAAAAAATTGCGGAGCTATCGTGCTAACACACCCACACACACACACACGCGCGCGTATATTGCCGTTTTATCTACTAAACCACTTTTCTCGATGATTTAGACCATTCTAAGTGTCTTAACATAAAAATGACGAAAATAAATTGTTTCAGGAAAACAAAGCTTCCTCTATGAAGAAGCAAACAAGTCGGCGAAGTAGAACCTTGGAAATTGCATGCTCATTTTTTCCACCTTTGATGAAGCCACCTCTATGAGGAAGTATGTTGATCAATTTTGGGTTCCTCATAGAGAATGCTTGAGCGCTTGGAGTGAAATTCGTACTGAAACCTTTTTCTATTGTAGTCCATATGTGAACAAAATTTAACAAAAGCTGTAAAATTTATACCGAGTCAGGTAAAAAAAATTGACTTTGTACATTCAATATCATCCAAATCCTATTACATAAAAAAATAGCCAGCAAACTATATTGCTAGTACTTGATGAAAGGATTTTTGACTGTAGAGTAACTTGTGTATGCCTTTAAATATTGTCTTAAACAAAGTTTTTAGGTTTTCCACTCTGTGCGTGATTCAAACCAAACTGCTAGGCAGATTGGGCTACTTAGCGTTTCATTTTCTTCTTCATAAGAAGATACACTGACGAAGCGGAGCAAACTACAAACAAACCTTTTTCATTCTGAAAGCAAAGTGAGTCACCGATTTATAAAATAGTACAAAACTTGTTTAGTAATAATTATGTCACTTAAAAAATACTACCTTTTATCACCATTTTCTGTGCTTAGCTGGTGTATCTTTTCATGAAGAAGAAAATCAGACCTCAATTTTTCTAATCTGCCTAGCAGTTTGGTCAGAATCATGTGCAGAACAGGTTTAAAACCAAGTTTTGGCAAATGGCATCTAAAGATTATCACTCAGAAAAATGTTAATGCGCTGCTTTCACCTTTGGGGTATCTTAGTACCTTCAATGAACAAAATAAAAATATTATTTGCAAGTCAGATTACAGAATATTGGTAATTATTTTATCAATAAATGTTTTTTTTTTTTACATATATATAAGTAAATGAGTGCATAAGTTTTTTAAACTTGGGAATAATTGTGAGATGTTCATTTTTATTGTCAACATTACTGACCAGTCTTGATACATTTGCAAATGTGCCGTACAAACATTAAATCACCACTTCATAACAAATAATACATATCTGATCGCTTCTGATAATTGTTGATTCTGTTTTAAACACTATTCATTGTTGAAAAAAAAACCTCAGTGGCCACTGGAATGATTACTTTTATTGACAACATTATTGACCGGTCTTGATACATTCACAAATGTGCTGCTCAAACATTAAATCACCACTTTATAACAAATAATACATAACTGATCACTTCCGATGATTGTTAATTCTGTTTTAAATACTATTGATTGAAAAAAAAACACTAAATGGCCAATGTTACTAAGTCAATAACATAATATGAACGGAAAATATAAACGTCAATTCGAGGTTATGCACTCGAGTGTTGCAGAAGTCACTTTTCGCGGCAGTATACAGTGAGGACAACGTGAAGCTGGACAGCGCAAATGCGCTTGCGCGTCAATCCGACGGTTCTGTCTGAACGGCTCACATACAAGTCCCCGAAAATAAATGGCAGAACACTGGTCGAAGCGGTTTTATATTTTTTCCACTCACGGAGATTGATATTTGAGGATACTGCGAAATCCCAATAATATGCTCCCATTTGATAGCGATATCGACGAAAGTCTACTAAGCAGGATTGATAAAACTTTTTCGAGTCAAATTATAGAATTCACATTTAACCAGGTAGACAAAAAACGCCAAAGAACAATTACTACTTTGATACCATTCTAGTTGGCGAATCGTCAGTATTTATATTTGCGGACTTTGACATTATCTATTAGAGTTACAAACGCAGAATGCCAAATATCGTGAAGTCGATTTAATAGAATTCCTATTTTATCGACTTGATACTTGAACGGATAACGAAACAGCCAAATGCTACTCCGTCGAAATTGATAAACCATTTTAGAGTTGAACGACAGAATTCCTATTCACTTAATTTACAGAACATGCGAATGTACTATTATCGCTTTGGCTTCACATCCAATTGTCGAATTCATCATATGTCGATACATACTTTTGGAAGAAAACGCAGATTTCAATACCGCGCTACTGACGCCGCTCCCGTTTGTATAAAATTTCTTTTTCCATATTTTCAGAAATGACAAACTTCTAAAGTTCAGACCATTCACGGTCGGTAATCAACACGCGATTGTTTTTGTCCCCGAAAGATGGCGCTAAGTATCAATATTGAAATTACAGAGCACTATTAAGCGAGATTCAGGGCCGTAGCTAGACGGACTTAAAAGATGAGGTTTAAGATTTCTGTATATTCGAAAAAAAACTTTGCCAAACTATAACTATTGAATTATGATATAAAAAACAACCGGTAAGTAGCAAATGTTCGTTAACACATTATCTTTTTGACGATTTTAATTTTTTCAAAATTTATGTCCGGTATTAAGGGAGTTGTTCTTACATAAATATCGTAGCGAGCCATAACTTTTAAGTTAAAGCTTCGCGGAAAAAACTGAAAAGACGTATATGTTCGTGTCGTATTCTCTGATGGACGATTTTAATATTTTACTTTAGACTTAAAAAAAAATGTTAATTTTCCGTCCATCAGATCCGTAATGATCCGTTCACCCTATAATCCGCCAGTAAGGTGCCGAAATTTGCAATTTATCGAAATACGTACGCAAAATGTGTCGTACAAATTAAAATCGGTCATAAGTCATTGTTGTTGAAAGAAAGCAACAAATTGTTGTTTAAATAATGCAATTAACAAGTTAATATTTTTTTACTTGTTTGTCTATATTCCTTACATTTTTGTGTATTAAGTTCCTGTTCAACTTTTTTCTAGAAACAATCTGCTTAAAAGCTGTGTTTACCACCGAATTCAACGTGGTTTATTTCAAAACTATTGCTTCTAGTGCTAAAAATACCGAACGACCTTATCCTCTTATTAAAACGATACAATGAATGCAGTGAAATCAATTACCGACTGATAAAATGATTGTTATTAAAAATAAGCAACGAATTGTTGTCTAAATTATGCTATTAACAAGTTTAGAACTTTTTACTTGGTTGTCTTTATTCCTTGCATTTTTTATGTACAATAGTTCCTGTTCAACTTTTTTGTAGAAACAATACTTTTAGAGTAATCTGCTTGAAATCTGTGTTACCACCGATTTCAACATGGTTTATTTCAAAATTATTGCTTCTAGCGAAGAATACCAAATAACGTTATCCTCTTAAAACGATGCAAGAAATGTAGTCAAATCGATTTGACACCGATAAAATGATTGTTGTTGAAAGTACGGAACAAATTGTTGTTTAAATAATGTAATTAACAAGTTATTAACTTTTTATTTACTTTTCATTATTCCTTGCATTTTTTCGGTACAAAAGTTCCTGTTCAACTTTTTTGTAGGGACAATCTGACAATTTTTGTAGGGACAATTTTGTAGAGTAATCTGCTTGAAAGCTGTGTTACCGCCGATTTCAGCATGTTTTATTACAAAACTCTTCCTTCTGGCAGACAATATCAGACGACGTTTTCCTCTCAAAACTATGCAAAGAATGCAGTAAAATTAGTGGCACACCGATAAAATGATTGATCCTGAAAATTGTTGCACCTGCAAATTTGATAGTGAATGACATCCATATTGTTGTAATCCTGCATTAAAGTAATTTATTTTTGAAACAGTTTTTTTTTCAATGATCCTGAAAAATTAGTAGTTATTTATATTTTTTTTGCTTATTGTCAGCTATGCTTTCTCACCTGCTTGCATAATTAATATATTACATTTTTGTACAAAACAAGCAGTCTTTGGTCATAGGCCCATCAAATCCATCGTTGTCATCATTCTTCTTAGCTGATAGATGATGTCGATAGCATCTGCGGCAGCTCACATTTTCTTCATCTCTTTGTATCTTCTCAGGCAGTTTTTTGTAAACCTCTTCAATGGAGTTCGAGGCAAACATGAGCAGGAAATTTTTGGGTAGAAATGCAAGATCTTCAGTTTTCATTTTATTTAAACCGCCTAATTCGCAAAACATTTTAAGCGATCTGTCGATGAATGTCATATAGTTCCGAAGATACCAAATTTTCATACGTTCAACATTTTCGAGAGAGCAGTGGTATGCCGGTACATGTTCATGATGGTGATAATGCCAACATCTCGGCACTTACAGATTCTGCATTTTGGGGCAGCCTAAATCTTCCACATTAAAAATCGGCTTACATCAGTCAATGAATTGCTCAAGCCACATCTTCTTTTCCAACCCCTTGACATAGATACAACTAACGTTTTTCACAATTTTTCCAATGGCTTTTTTTACATCACTGTAACTTATGGTACCAACATCCCAAGGTATATCATGGAAATGATTGATCAACCACGAATTTGTTTTTGTATATTTACGTGGTAATTCATTCCAAGGACACTGTGGTTCAAAGAGGATACAGGCGAGTTCTTCTTTACCGTTCTCGTTAGGCTGAATAGCTATTGCAGCAAGTTTTTTGAACACAAATTCGTTGGAAGGGCGTTTGAAACCTTGCATATCGAGAATAATTTCCATTATGAAAATTAATTTTTTTGATACAGAGGCCACGGATGTCTGCGAATGACTGACTGGAAAATTCATGTACTGTGCATATATAACATTTCAAGACAATTTATTATGTTAACACAATAATATTCGATATAAATTGAGGAAATTGATTAGAATATAGCAAAAGAATTGTTATATGAAAAATCTTTTATTTCTTTATAGCGTTGATCGATTAAATTCTTAAACGATCTTTAGAGCTGCGTATGTAACTCATTTTAGAGTTATTTTCATCGCAGTATTAAATATTTATGTTTTCGTTGGAGGGATGTAGATACTACGACATCGAGAGCGCAAGAATTTTATCGTGTGCAATATAATGTTCTTGCTGAAGCTGGAGGCCGCGCGCCTGCTGATGTCACGCTTGTATTGATGAGAATTTTTGTCGCTATGATATCTTGAGGATTGAATTTCAGTGTAGTACTATATGTATTTCCGTTACATCGGACGATTGTGCAGCATCGAGAGCGCAAAGATCTTATCGCGTGCAGTATGATACTCTTGTTAAACTATACCCGCTGAATGTCACAAATGACATCTAGGCGAAGAATAAAGACAAAGAGCGATGGAGTTATTCGACAAGGATTTTTAATCTCATCTATCTATCGTCTCTGTTCTCTTCTCAAGTATAAAACTGAGTGTAACACATCAGCTTCATTCAATCGATCTCGGTGAGCAAAAAGGTGATCAGTCCGCGTGAATTAAGTGAAGTGAGTTATAAAAAAATATTAAAGTGTTTTGTGGAGTTTAAAAATTTGAGGAAATAAATTTCATATGTGTATTCTTCATTTCAGATAAAACGTAGAAAAAAAAGTACAAAAATGGATATGAATAATCTGGCAATGTACGTCCACTTCACACCGACCATAATAATATCACGAGTGTGAACGTACATTCAACTTACACCCCTGGTCCTTAATCAAGTGATACAACGAGCAATTGATACCTTTTCGTCCGAGGCGACTACGTACGTTGAAGTGTTAGGACACGTGGCCGAGTTGAAGGATGTCAATGGTATCTATTGGTTAAAAATGGAAACGCTAGAGAGTGCCCCACGCGCTCAACCGAGGGCACAACCCAATCCACAAGCAAATCCACAGTGAAAAAAAAATGTAAGTGTTTTTATTTTTTATATTCATGAAATTCTATATACAAAAATTGTTCAATTCATAAATTCATAATTCTGTTGAATAATTAAATCTACAGATAATATTATTTTTAATAATTTTATAATTGTATGACTTTGAATCAATCATTTTATTTAACTGGTGAATTCCAAAACATTATAATTGTATGTTCAAAAATTATATATACATTAATTTTTTCACTTTATGAATCCATAATTCTGTTGAATAATTAAATATGTAGATAATATTATAATTCTATGATTTCGAATTCATAATTTTGTTGAATTGGTAAGTTTCAAAGAAAAAAATTTTTTAAATATATTTTTTTTATTTTGTTTCAGTTTCATCAGGAAAGGATCATTTACTGCTTTTTTCATCATTGCTGCTTTTTATCATTGCAAAAAAAAATATATGTATAAAGTGTTTATACAAAAAAAAATATATGTAAACTGTTTTTTATACAAATAAATGTATTTTATTTGAAATAAAATAAAAAAAGATAATTCGCTTTTATATAACTATTCCTCCTTATTTCCAGTAACAATTTGTAAGCGTAATTCATACAGAGAGATTGCTACTGCTGCTGCTACCACCGCTGTTGATGTAGGAATCTACATGCACCTTGGAAGTATAATAATCGTTGCATCGAAAAAAAAATATATATATATTCAGTTCCACTTAATACTCAGCAGGATTAATGTAATAAGCAGAGAATTATACTGAAGAAAACTATCTTCTTTTTAAATTATGTATGCAAAGGTCTTGTGAATATTTTAAACAAATACTTTTGAATTTCAAGGTTGAAATATAATATTCAGTTTGATTAACTTTATATATTATTATCTAATATACTAAAATATTTAAAAAATAAAAACTAAGAATTCAATAAAAATTTCTTTTTTTTTTCTTATTTTGATAGTACCTCTCTTTTTAAGGAGATTGTCGTGCTGCTGCTGCTGCTGCTACAACTGCTGATGTAGGAATCTGTTTCCGCCATGGAAGTATAATAATCGTTGCATCGGAAAGAAAAAACAAAAATTTCAAATATACAGGGTGTCCCATTTGAAACAATCCACCAAAATATCTCCTGAGGGGGCCAAGTGACAGGAAATTTTTAGAGACCTAAGTTGTAGGGTTTCGAGGGGGACATTTGAGGCATGCATTTTTTTGAGCTTTCAAGGCCATGCTTGCAAGCTGCAAGCACAAGGAGCTTTTTTTCAAATGGCAATCCCATTTTTCACCCTAATGAAACTTGTCCGCCTTGATGAGTTGTTTTTAAATACCTCATCATTCATGTCAATTCCTTCGATTTTATTCGAAAAATTCGACGAAAATGCGTTCTGGTATCAAACTGAAGATTCAGACTTTCTTAGCATGACCCAGGATGCACCACGTGGAGATAAAGTCTGCTCGCATCCCTTGCGCAAAAAAAAAGGAGAAAAAATAGCGCAACATGTGTAGAGGTTCATGCGCTCGTGAGTTCACGAGTTGTTCAATGTGCCCACCGTTGACTTGCAAGCACAACTCAATTCGGCGGCGAAAATTTCCAACAACCCTTCGAAGAACTTGGGGCGTAATGCTTGCAATAGCCTCCCTGATACGTCTCTGTAAGTCTACCGGAGTGGTCGGCCGATTCACGTAAACAACCTCTTTGACGAAGCCCCACAGGTAGAAATCGAGAGGCGTGAGATCTGGTGATCGTGGAGGCCACAAAATGTAATCACTCCGACCATTCCAACGATTCGGGAACGCATTATTCAGATGATTCCTCACAGCTCTAGCGAAATGAGGTGGAGCGCCATCCTGGTGAAACCACATTCTCTGTCTCGTCTGCAAGTTCACGTTCTCCATCAGTGCTGGTAACTGTTTACGCAAGAATTCCAGGTAATTTTGACCGGTGACGTTACCATAAAAAAGTATGTACCTATCACTTGCTCATCGACGATACCGCACCACACGTTCACTTTCCAACGATGCTGATGCTCAATGTGTTGACTCCAGCGAGGATTTTCCATTGACCAATAATGACAATTGTGTCGATTCAATGAACCAGTACTTTGGAACGTTGCCTCGTCACTGAAGAGAACGTACTGGAAAAAATTCGGATCTTCATTCAGTCTTTGCAAGGCCCAATTACAAAAGTCGACACGATTCCTTCGGTCTTGCGCGGACAATGCTTGGTAAAATTATACTTGTTAAAATTATAATTAATGCTTGGTTAAATCTCCTTCCATTTCTCTCAAACTGATGTGCGGATTCATGTGAATCATAGCGAGAATGGCAAGAGCTCGAGGATCATTACGATTGACGCCTCGTTGTCGTTGTAGTTGCCGTCGTCGATAAATTCGTCCTCTCCTACAATTTCGTTCAATGTTGCGAATTACTGCATGTGTGGGATGACGTCGGCGATTAGAGTACCGTTTTTTATATGCCCGGGCAGCGACTCGATAGAATCCTCGGCACTTTCCTAATACGAGTAAAATATCCAAAATTTCACTCACTGAGTACATCGTAATGTGTTCAATGAAATAACAGGCGATACTATCTCGATTCTGGTTGAATTGAAACTGTTTCGAATAACAGAATCCTCGAGGTAATGGGGAATTCTTTGTTATTGTTTACATTCCATAAGTACGGTTGGTGAATGGATTAGCGGAACAATCATCCACGCCAACACGCATCAAGGGTATGTGAATTTTCAGTTTGATACCAGAACGCATTTTCGTCGCATTTTTCGAGTAAAATCGAAGGAATTGACATGAATGATGAGGTATTTGAAAACAACTCATCAAGGCGGTCAAGTTTCATTGTGGTGAAAAATGCGATTGCCATTTGAAAAAAAGCTCCTTGTGCTTGCAAGCATGGCCTTGAAAGCTCAAAAAAATGAATGCATCAAATGTCCCCCTCGAAACCCTACAACTTAGGTCTCTAAAAATTTCCTGTCACTTGGCCCCCTCAGGAGATATTTAGGTGGATTGTTTCTATTGAATAAATCAATGGTGTGAGAGAGATCTGTGGATATGGTTGGGAATTCGAGGCCTTGTTGAATGAATAATGCGGGTACGTTGAGGAAAAATATCTTGCTGACTTTTATTTTATTTCGCACAGACGGGCGGGCTTTCGCCAACTCGTCAAAAATGTATTCGTATGATATTCGCGCACTCTTATTCTTGAGATACAAAAATACAATACGCGATATTAATAAAGGCAAATAATACTTTTGGTTACAACGTGAATAATAGAACTCGCGTTTTAATTATTGCTACGAGCGAAGAGAATCGTTTTCACGATGGACTATTTCTCTTCGCTGACTAGGTCTCTCAGTTACAAACGTATAACTCGACTTTCTTCAACGAATGACTGTTCACGACTAACCGCGTGAGCTCGCGCCCACACGCACTCCCGCACGAGTCTCGGTTCGCCTCGCGCGTCTTTTCTATTCGGCCTCGCTCGGCCAATCGCCGTCTTCTCCCGACGGACTCTTAAAGGCGGATTCGCATAAACCCTTTTCAACAGTTTCAAATGGGACACCTTGTATATTCAGTTCCACTTAATACTTAGTAGAATTAATGTAATAAGCAGAGAATTATACAGAAGAAAATTATCTTTTTTTTTTCGATAGGCCATACGCCGGTGAGTTTTTTTTTCAACCGCTCGTCAAAGTCTCTCATTGCCATGGTCCATACAATCTCTCCTCACGTACGTCAAGTATAATATTGGACAGCTGAATTAAAAGAATTTGTTTCTTTTTGTTTTCTTAATTTTTCATTTTTTTGAACACTTGGTACATTGGATAATACAAAGTGAAAGAAATGGTAAAACTGATGTCTCCATTTTTTAAGTAATTGTTAATGTAGTAACATTATTTTACAAAGAATTTTCACTGGAAATAAATTCGCACTGGTTGTATTGATCACTAAGGAAGCGTAAGTATAGATGATTTTGCGCAGCAGCTGTTTCATATAGTTGAAATTGATCTGCATCTTCCTGGAATGCCTTGGAGATTCTCGCTGGTAGGAAAACCATGAACTTTCCGTTCAGTGCAGCCATCACCCTCACACCAAATTTCGTATGAACCGTTTTGAATGCTGTCACTTGATAAATCTTGTTGGTCTTCAATTCAGTGATTTTCTTCGTGGGTAAGAAGTCATTCATGCGGGCGACTTTGTTGATTTTTGTGAAATCCATGTTCGACTGATGAGTTTGATATTATTTATATTTTTTTTATTGTCAGTGTGGATGGAGGACGCCGGCGCTTGGTTTGTATGTATGAGCGATAGAGGAAGACTGTTTTCTTAATATTCGTTCTGACTTGGATGCGTCTAGGCAAACTGAGTCACATGAGCAAATGGTCATACCTTTTATAGGTGGCATGATAATTCCAGACGGTTTCATGCGACGTCAATGAAATGAAAAACAATACTGAGAATTCTTTATCTCTCGATGGTGGAGGAAGATGCATTACTTAAAATTCTTGGTCACTTGATGGTGACACACAGTTCTTAGAATTTTACTCCCTAGTGGTAAACATTTCTTAGAATTGTTTTTCTCATCTAAAGCTTTGGTACGTTATTTGGAGGCACTCTTCATAACAAAGATTTTCTTAGAATCATTTCTCTTCGAAACGACCGATAAGTTGCCTAGAAGCCTCCTATACATATGCTCACAGGAATACTATCACATTTACTTGTCGACTAAATTAGCGTTCTATTATTGATTAAAATGGACACGCAATCGTGCTTAAGATTAATAAGCATTATCGAGTATGCTTATAAAAACGCTCCCAAGCAACAAGTTGGGGAATGGATAAATTGGTGCGATCGATAGATCAGACTTTATAATAAAATTCTAAAGAAAGTTGATCTTTCTTTAGGGCAAAAAACTTGTGTTCAAACTACAGTTTCAATTATCCAAACATATCGTGAAAACTTGAAAGAACGACAACATGGACGTGGAGGAACTGTTGGTGTATCACGAAGAAGAATAAAGAATAGAGTGCGGTGGAAAGATTTTCAATCTGCCTTCAATGGAAGAATACGTACTGGTGCCATTGTGAACATTTGTCACAAGGATCTCAAAGCTTTTCTTCAGGATTACAAAGCTCTGACTACCGTACGCCTGAAAAATACTCTAAAACGAGATGGAAATTTGAAAGTGAACGGTATATTGGCATGCAAATTTCGAGCTTTAAAGGATGGTGACATCATTGAAGAAATCAAATTCTTTAATACGAGAAATGCGACGGTCCTTCCTACTACGGATGTAAAAACATGGTTCGATGATAATCTAACAGAATAGTTATTGAGGAAGATGGAAGATTTTCAAGAGCGAGATTCAGGATGGTCATTAGTGGAAATTATCAATCTGACGGTCAATATAAATCGATATGTTCCACTCCGAGCAGCCCTGTCGACATTCGTGAAATTACCTCAAGATATTCAAAATAAAAAGGCAGTGGTGAATATCAAGAACACTGATGAGTTTTGCTTTCTATGGTCAGTGATGGCTGCTCTTTACCCCGCGGATGAGAACATCTGTGTAACGAGTTCCTATCCTCATTACAGCACGAAACTCAAATACGATGGTATTAATTTTCCGATTCGTCCGAGAGATATCCCAAAGTTCGAGAGAATGAATGGATTGACCATTAACGTTTACGGTATACAGAGTGTGAAAATAAGTGTCAACGAGATAGTGCCTATTTATTTAAGTAAAAATACTTCGGATAGGTCAACGACTCATCTCCTCATGATTAATAGTGACATTACCACGGAGGTTGATGATGATGATGATGATGATGAGAATGATTATGAAGCAATATCGCACTTAGCTTGGATAAAAAATCTTTCAAGGCTGATAAGTTGACAATTGTCTAAACATAAAACTCCCAAGTTTCTGTGCGATAGATGCTTGTGTCACTTTCAGTCTCAAAGTTCCTTCGAAAAGCATAAGGAGGATTGTTTCAATATGAACAATTGCAAAATTGTAGTACCCGACAAAGAACATAAAATGTTGAGTTTTACAAATTTTAAATTCAACGAAGCCGTACCATTCGTTGTGTATGCTGATCCAGAGTGCCTCTTGGAAGACACTGGGGTCCAGTCATTGTGCCAAAAACATGTGCCTCATAGCGCTGCCTTTTACTTGCATTGTTCTTTTAATGATGCACTCTCAAAGTTTGATTGTAGGCGCGCTCCCAATTGCATCGAGTGGTTCATTAAAGAACTGAAAGACATAGCGCAGACGGTAGATTATTACGTAAATCGGGTTGTCCCAATGAAACCATTAACTAAAGATCAAATACACCATTTTTTCTGTTCTAAAGCATTATGATCATGACCATTTTACTGGTGAATATCGTGGTGCCGCACATCCAGTGTGCAATTTAAATTATAAAAAATCCCACTATATCTCAGTAGTATTTCATAATCTTTCTGGATATGATTTACATTTTTTTATTAAAGCTCTAGCTACATTATTCGAGGGAGTAGTACATCTCCTTCCCGTTAACAAAGAAAGATATATATCAGTAGTAAGGGGCAGGTATAGGGAGACGACACTTTCCCCCTCCCTATACCCTGCCCCCGCGGCTGGTAGTGCAGGGGTGGGTAAGAGTGGGATTAATTAGCATAATTCCCCGAGCTGTGATTGGTCATAAAAATCCCCTCTCCCTCCCACTCCTTTGGTAAGCATAGGTGGGAATAATTAGCATAATTCCCCGAGGTGTGATTAGTCGTGAAAATCCCCTCTCCCTCCCACTCCTTTTATAAGCATAGGTGGGAATAATTAGCATAATTCCCCGAGCGTGGGTTGGATGTCTAACTCCCCTCTCCTCCCTACTCCTTCGTTTGAATGTTCACTGTATTTTCTTAGAGAAGTGGGATTAATTATGTTGATTATATGAATAAATGCTGTGAGATTTCATGAACTCCCTTATTAGTGTATAAGTTTATTTTTAAATTTGGCGCCAGTGTTTCCTTTCGATACCTCGAAACCGACTGCGATATACGACTTTTTGTCGAACCACTGTGATATCGATTTTTGTATCGACGACTGAATCCACTGCCGCTACTCATGTGAGAGAGAAGAGTGTTACTCCGAAAATTACGCAATCGCAATAAATCTTGTGCATCCAAATCCGAAGACTTTAATTATTCATACCCACAACAAATTAGCATAATTCCCCGAGCGATGGTTGGATGTCAAAATCCCCTCTCCATCCCCACTCACTCGGTTGAATTTTCCCTGTATTTTTTCAGACAAGTGGGATTAATTAGCATAATTCCCCGAGCGCCGGTTGGATGTCAAAACCCCCGCTCCACCCCACTCCCTCGGATGAATTTTCTCTGTATTTTCTCAGACAAGTGGGACTGATTAGCATAATTCCCCGAGCGCTGATTGGCCGTTGAGAGTTTGTCCAGAGCGTCAGATTTTCGAGGTAAAATCGGTCGGTCCTGCAGCTTCCATCGGTATCGAAGATTTTTCTCCTATGATCGGTAACTCGCGAGTTTTTGAGTGTTGGTTAATTTTTCAGGTGGGTAAGTATTGTAAATAGTGAAACAGAATTTTCCTGTCGATTTTCTGTGAGTGGTTGATGGTAAATTTTTCATGAGGGTAAGTCGTGAAATAAAACAAGATTTCCAGGTAAGTTATTTTTATGCCGGGCAATGGAGATACAAAAACAAGTACGCCTTATATCTAATTACACTATACCATGAATATTATGATTAGGATCGTCATTGTTGCTTAATATACGCGCTTGAGATAATATAGAGAGTCACGGGGCGTCACAAATAAACAGATACAATACACACATATTTAGATATTTTGTCATTATTGGGGTGTCTCGGGATTTTTTACCGTAAGTGCTTTTCGTAGCTCGTTTGTGATAAATGCGATGCACAATACGGTGATCTCGAGGAATACTATGCCAAACTTAAGTTCGACAAATTCAGCATCCATTCGATGCTGTACGGCGTCTTTCAAAGATTTGAAATTATTTTTTATCAACTCTTTGACGCGTTGCTCGTTGATTTTTTCCGGCGTCTCATTGACCGGTATATGCAAAAGTAATTCCGAGCAAAGTACTTCGGCGCACTTTTGTACGTTTGCGACGTTTCTTTGTAGTCGTCTGAAGCGCTCGTCGGTGCACACCATTATATCGCGTAAGCCCTCGAATGAAGGTTTCTGCATCACAACGGCAGGTGAATAATTTTTCCGCTTTTTCTTCGTCGGGGGCTCGGGTTCCAGCTGACTCTCGGTCATCTCATCAGCGGATTGCTCCTCAACACGGCGATTAAATACTATAGATTTTGAGCCGTAGCTAGTGGTGAAGAGGATCTTACAGTCGGAGATGTATATAGGCGCTGGAGTGCGCCAACCCGATCCCCATGCGATCTTTTGTCCATCGCCAAAATATTTTGATATATTGGGTAGATGTGTTTGCAGTATTGTCCAGACCTCCGCTTCAAAAACAATACCACCCGCGGTGTTATTGTTCTGTAGTTTTACGACCGGTTGTATACTTCCATCAGATCGAGGTTGTAGGCCGACGCTCAACCTCTTAGTCTCGGACTGGTTGAGGCCGTACGTAGTACCGAGAATTAAGGGTCCTTCAAGGCGTTTTTTTTCAACGTTCGACAGCACACGGTACATGGTTGACGGTTGTAAATCACCGATGCGCAGATCTTCAGATATAATAGTCTGACTCATGTTGAACAATAGACCGTTCGGCAAAGAGTCGTGGATAAGAAGCTGTGTAATATCACGTAAACTGTCTCTACGGAAGTCACGGGCCTTACTGCCGATTTCTAGTATCGCTGGGGCTCTTATATATGCTAGTTTCCAATCTGGCTTAAGCCCTGGACCCTCAAAATATCACGCGTGTTGTCAAAAGGTAGGGGTGAGACCGGTTAGCTGCTACATACAGGTGTATAGCGTTGGATTCACAGGATGTGTGTAAAAGCCGTAAATTTCTTGTTAACAGCTATTTCAGGGTGGTTTGTAGACGCGTGCAACAGGTTTTAAGATTTCTCTTCTGAGTCGTGGGTATATCGACCGATAGGAAATCATTGTCTAGCGATGGAGAAGATAGCTATCGTTTTCTTCCACGATGAGACAGTGTTTTGTCAAGTTATAAACCCTCTGTTGTATAAATCAAAGCTAAGATGGAGTAATTTTAAAGGTAATAAAAATAGTAATAGATAGGTGTCACAGCAAAAACCTTTACTGCGGCCTGTTTAAGGAGCGCGATGGTGTCGCTAACCGGTTGTCGAGGGCGG
The DNA here is from genome assembly GCA_964016905.1 of Perithous albicinctus. Classification (NCBI taxonomy): domain Eukaryota; kingdom Metazoa; phylum Arthropoda; class Insecta; order Hymenoptera; family Ichneumonidae; genus Perithous; species Perithous albicinctus. The sequence continues at coordinate 5,394,634 of OZ024703.1, forward strand.
TTGCATTGTCTGAGTCGAGGTGCACGAGTTTTTCCACTGTCATCTGTATAGACGCCAGGTTAGTGAAGAGTTTTCCTGCCGGGGAGCCTGTAATGAAAAAACTATCGACGGTCAAGCGCTGCTGCCGATCTTTTAGGCGATCGCCGTAAGATGTTGTATTGTTTTATGTTTATTGAGGGTGTTCCAACTTTCTTTTTACAAGGATGTGCAACGCTTCTTCACAGCGATATCTTGAGGGCAAAAGATCCCTCAAGAATATAGGCTCTTACAACTTTAGCCAATGTTTACACCCCCTAAGACAGTTTTAGCCTCCTTCCACCTTATTTGCGACACTAAATCCTCTTGTAGGGGGTGCGGTATATGCAATTTGAAAACTATGTAGAATTTGGAAAGACTATTTGAGTCTGTTTATTCTGTCTTCAGAAGTCACAAGTGACACTTCGTTGTTTATAGTGCTCACAGACGTTCGTCTTGAGTTTAAGCTTCGTCAGTGTCAAGTGTATCTTTACGATTTGCGACGTGTAACTTGTGTTGTACCTTGTAATTCACAGTGATTCTCGTGTGTGTGTGTGTGTGTTTATCGTACAAAGCGTAAACAGTGATAACGTGTTTGTGTTTTTTGAGGAAACAGTTTAAAACAAAAATGTAGTGCGAAATAATACGTAATCTCGTTAAGGCCATTCTTAAAATGGCCACTTTAGTGCAGATTAGGAGTGCGGTAATTGCCCGTCGGTGTACAACGAGATGGGCGAGCTCTCTCCGTTTTATGACCCTCGGAGCCGCGCGTAACGAATTAAGGGCAATACTGCGCCGATTGCCCTTAAGGGTGATTGCTCGAATTCATGAGCATAATGCCTTTGAGGCATCGGCGTACGCGCTTATTATAGCATGCGATATTGTTCGCAAGCGCAATTTGGAAAGGTTTCCAATTGGGCGAGCTCTGATGAGCCCGGAGTTTGACGCTAGGCGGGCGTTATTTGACGCTAGGAGGACGAGGATCAGGTTGTCGACCATGACGGTGATGCCTCCAACCATCCAGAGGCCGATGTCATGATCGTTGACGAGGTCGCAGCGCCGGTGTTCGATAGCCCAGCGTCGCCAGACCCGATGCATGTTGAGGTAGAGGTTCGAGTACTCGAGAACGCGCCAATACCTATCAAATACCTGCACCTCTCTAGAGGCGGTGCAGGTATTTGATAGTCCTGCATCACCTGATCCCGAGCCTGTCAACGTCGGCTATGCACGGCAAAGACAGGTGCAACCACAGGTCCGCGATTTATTTGGCATCGAGGTATTTGATGACACCGATACCGAAGGCGAGAGCATCACCACCAGTAGTGACACCATCACCGATAGTGAGGCAACACAGCTTCTCGATGATGAAACCATCGACATCGAAACACACTTTGTCGATGAAGATGACGAGCGTGTTCATCAAGTTCCGGGAGACCTGGAGCTCATCATCCCCGAGGCCGAGGATGAGGCGATTGTCCCCGACGCAGGGGCTCCCGCTGTGGTTCCATTCATAGGCGAGGATCAGAGGGTGCCTGGTGCGATGGTAACCACCGCGATGAACCGCTCGGATCTTCAACTGGTGCCCAGTGACATCGTCAGCGAGTCCAGTGCCGCGGAGCCGGAGGACAGGCTCTCCAACGGTGCAAACGCTGATTACCACGACGATGACGCTGAAACTGTTTTTATGGGCGAGCTCAACAGGCTCCCCCAACAATCCATGGGCAGGGAACAACGTAAGTTTTTATTTTTTAATTATTTAAAAACATATATAGGGTATTCCAGGTCATTTTTTATTTTCAAAAATAACTTTTTCTACTTCAAGAGGGTTTTTAAATTCTATTTTTATTATTTTAAATTCTATTATTATTATTCCGATTTTCAGTGTTTTATTCATTCATGCAATATGTGAAATTTTTTTCTTAAATTAAAAAATTATTCTCGTTACTCTTCAGAGATAATAAAGGTTGACCTGGAATAGCCTATATAAATATATGTGTCGGTTATAAGCTTTAACATGAGATCGCGTTAAACCGCAGGTGTACAAGCATGGTTGGGAGTTCAGCAACACGATGCCCACCAACCGCTCCAGGGTGGAGCCGTAGACGCTGATGACCAGTTATTGGTAAATAACCCGGTCTTGTCACTACACCTTGACAATCCCGTTATACTCTCTCCAAATAACCCTGACGACCCTTCTATTTATGACTCTGATGAGCTCGAGAGCTTCGACGAGTCCATAGATCTCGTACCAGACTGGCGGCCATATATCAGGTTTGTCACCCCAGGCTGGTACGATTCCTATGGGGACGTCGGCGAGGGATCTGACTCGTATGACGAGGATGACGACTTGGTTGCTCTCCGCTTCCAGGAGTCATATAGTGGCTGTCAGGAGGAGTACATTTAATTCGGACTTGTCACCAGGCTATACGGTGAGCGGTCGCGGTCAACGAAGCCGAGGAGCAAGGGGTACAGTTAGAGCGGCTACATCTGTACCGTCTCTTACGTCAACTTCAGGGTCGGCCCCGCCAGTAGTAGCAAGCTCATCACCGTCATCATCATCATCATAAGAATTTGTATGTAAAGTTAAATATAAGCTAGTTTAATATTGTTATATAATGTATCTTGCTCAGTGTGTGTGTGTGTGTGTGTGTGTGGGTGTGTGTGCGCGTGTGCGCGTGTGTGTGCGTGTGTGTGTGTGTGTGTGTGTGTGTGTGTGTGCTGCCGCCGCCGCCGCATTTTTACCCCTTTTATTGGCGCCCATTATCACGGGGCTCTTTAGTAGACTGTTTGGCGGCAACGGCGGTGGTTGAAGTGCCCCCGAAAAATTCAAAAATGGAGCATGCAAAAAAAATGGTTTTAGTACCGGCTGAGGAAGTGGCAGCAGTAGCAAAGGAACCAATGATCGGTGGTGGTGGAGTTCAAAAAACCGCACAGACACCGGGAAATTCTGTATCATGACTCGACGCTGAACTTGCGAGTATCTTAAACTCGAAAAAATATCCCGATGACGGCACCAAGTGGAAAGAGTATCTACAAGTTCTACAGAGATATTTATTTCTCGTTGAGACACAGAGCGGTCCACCGGATCCAGCATTACCGGGAATAACACCATCAGCAGCATCACGATCGCAACCGGAAAATCAAGATTTTAACGAGTCTAATATTTAAAATAGCGTGCCGCCAAATCATCGCCGTAGGGCTCATGCTTTACTGCAATACATGCGTAATTCGCCGTGTGTGTCACAGCGTGTCAAGTGGGACAACGAGGGACGTGTTACTATTGACGGAGTGCTCATTCACAATTCTAATATTCTCGATCTTATTAATGACACAATACGTGCGAGAAAAAGTTTTAAAGCCAACGGAAGACGTGAGTTTATTCAGAGTCTTCGAGCTTGCGCTGTACCACGAGAATTTGTGGGAAATGACGAGTTATGGGCTATTGGCAACGAGGGTATTGCTGTGAAACGACGGAAAAGTGACGCAACGTATTATAACAATGACGGCGGCGGCGACGACGACGACGACGACGCCGAGGAGAACTACGAGCCTGGTGAAAAGAGATTGAAAGACAAGAAGGTACTACAATGGTACGAACCAATTAGCCGTAAGCAGCGACGAAGAAAAGCGCCTATATCGGCTGGTGTTACCTTCGTCGCAGGCGCTGCCGTCGATCCTCGAGAGAAACCTCTGGCGACTTCGACACCTTGTAAGAATAAGAAGAAGATGCAGAAACCTGTTACACCTAGAGATAGACAAATCGAGACCAGTAGCAAATGTATTCTCGAGATTTCTATCACGGGGAGAAGAACGCACCGCCCAGGATTTGAATATTGGCTTAAAATGTAAACGTGTACACTTGAACGCGCTCTCGTGTACAATATGAAATTCGAAAACACGTATTACAAACCCTCACACCCTGCAAGTTATTCAGGTGCACGACATCTAATAAGTAATAAAAAAAAATAATCCAATCAAAGTTTATGACTGGTTAACACAGCAGGACGCCTATACATTACATAAACCCGTGAGATGGGTATTCCCACGACTTTACTACAATGTCGACAATATAGACGATGTTTGGGAAGCTGATCTCGATGATGTAAGATCAGTAAAAAATTACAACGATAATGTGGCCCACCTACTCACGGTCATTGACGTGCTAAGTAAATACGCATGGGTCGAAGCATTGAGGGATAAAACTGTACACTCGGTGACCGAGGCCTTTAAACGGATTTTCGAGCGCAGCGAGGGTCGTTTACCTGTATACCTGCAGACCGACAAAGGCAAAGAATTTGTGGGCAAGGAACTACAGACTTTTCTACAAAAATCTGATATACGTTTTCGGGTTACACGTAATCCTGATATAAAAGCCGCTATTGTCGAACGCTTTAATCGCACGCTGAAAGAACGAATGTGGCGCTACTTTACACATCAAAATACACGACGATACAGCGATATACTTCAGCAATTTGTTTATGCATACAATCATGCAAGACAATCGACAATTAAAATGCAACCGGCTGCTGTGACTCTACATAATGCAAATGCCGCATTGAAGAATATGACAAACGCTGCGTTGAAGCAGCGAGAAAAAAGACGTCACACCACGGTTAAATACAAACGAGGCAATTACGTACGGATTAGTCGAACAAAAGGCACCTTCGAGAAGGGTTACGAGCGAAATTAGAGTGAAGAAATTTTTCGAATCGACAAAGTCGTAAAACGACAAGGAATACAAATTTACGAGTTGCGTGATCTCGAGGGAGAATTAATCGACGGTTTCTTCTACACTGAGGAAATAACACCTGTGCACTCGAAGCGCCTGACGGCAGATAAAGATTTTAGAATCGATCGTATATTACGGACCAAAGGACAAGGTGCGAAGAAACAAATTTTCGTCAGTTGGGTCGGTTACCCTTCGAAATTTAACTCCTGGATACCTGCGTCTAGCGCCTACGCCATCTGACAAACTAGGGTGCACGCGCTCACTCGTGACCGCCCGTCGTCGTCGTTACAACCTTCATTATGTACCACGATGAAAATTTTTTTCTCGTATTACCGAGTAACAGCAGTATGCAATACTATCCCAATAACACGACAACGCATTTTATTACACAACTTCCACGTGAAGTAAATCTGCATGGTCAATGGGCCGTGGGTTTATCGGAAATGCATATACCCTGCACAATGACGCATTTACAGAGTGAAGACACGGTGATTCAGTGGAGACCGTGTGATAAAGTGAAAGATCGTGTGACCCGTAAAATACCGTATGGCGTATACAAAAACCCCGAAGAACTTATGGCTAAGATAAATAATGTTCCAGGCTTACGGGAGGCTGGTATACAAATTGTTAATTCCGACGAGGCAATCGGTTATGCGGCTATTGAGGGTAAATTGTGGTACAACAATTACACCATTGCAGAATGTGTTACACATTAGCGAGAAGGTTCGACGTATACTGGGTTTCGATGTAAACGGGGATGATTTCGAGTTGACAAACAACGAGGTTCAGTTCAACGAGAGTTCGGCAGGTATGAAAAACGATACATACCTACGATTCACCCGTGGTAGCCAGCGCGTGGTACAAACACCAGCCTGCATCTCTCGAGCTCTACCTGAACAGCTCTTTGTCTACACGGTCTCTGTATACCCTACACAGTGGGCGATACTCAGGCCGCATTATTACGTATAGCCAATTTGGATACAACACACTATACATATGGCTCGACACAAGTGAAATATTTTTCACCACCAAATTATATACCACTACTCAACAATTGTTTCCGCACCGTCGAAATAGATATAAGGGATCATCTGGGCAAACCAATAACATTCGAGTACGGGACGTTAACCCTGACGCTACTCTTTAAGAGACTCACGTAGACCCGCGTACGAGCGAGCGCTCGCGCGCTCACTTTCGGTGCAATGGTGGCCCATTATACGGCATACTATGATAATCAAGTTGGTGGTGGCAGTTGTATTGGTAACGTCTATGTCGGTGCACCTTATCAATGAGGACACGGTATCGGTCGATTTCTCCGCGGGCTCTTCAGGAGCGTGCTTCCACTGTTGAAAAAAGGAGCTAAAGCCGTGGGTAAGGAGGCTTTACGCGCGGGTCTACACGTTATAGAGGATGTCAGTGGTCATCATGTACCGTTCAAAGAGTCACTAAAACGACGTGCTGCAGAATCGGGAGAAAATTTGAAACACAAAGCTAACGACAAAACCGCTCTACTGATGAATGGTGCGGGATATAATAACGCGTTCGCGGTGCGAACGATGCAGTCGTTAACAGGTCGTGCACCTGCGCGTATCACGAGGAGAAAACGAACGACAAAAAGGAAAAGTAGCGGCCGTGCATCATCATCATCATCATCATCTGTGAAGAAAAGGCGAAAGAAGAAGAGTATCAACCGTAAAACTGCAAAGGGGAAAGTGACAAAGAAACGACGAGGAGGAAATACTAAAAAGAGAAGAAGACCCACTGTCACGGATATTTTCGGGAGTGTTTAAAAAAATGTCTTTTCTACACTCACACTCTTGTGAATGCATGAAGTCGGAGCTCGACTTATTTACGATACCACCAACACAGACATCCATAGAATTGTCACAGTATGTCCACTACAAACCCGTCTCCTCGCTCTCGGACGACGGTCCCATCGAATTCGTTATACCTGGCCACGGCGAGGAATATCTTGACCTGGCCCACACAATGCTTTGTGTAAAACTCAAAGTTTTAGCATCCGGTGACTCACCCTACAAAGTAGCACCTGTTAATAACTTTTTACACAGTCTCTTTAATCAGGTTGACGTATTTTTCAATCAAAAACTCGTTGCACCACCCAATAATGCTTACGCCTACAGAGCGTATATTGAGACATTGCTGAATTACGGGCATGCGGCAAAACAATCGCATCTCACGACGGCTCTGTGGATCGCCGACGATGCAGGTAACTTTGACGCACTTCCAGGCACGAATACCAATATTGGTCAGGAGTTAAGGTCAAGGTATATAAAAGCTGGTAAAACCCTGGATTTAATAGGACATTTACACTGTGATGTGTGATTTCTGTCTTATGGAAGCGCCAGTACAGGGGATTATACATAAAGTTAAAATAAATGATGTGACTCTGATGGTGCGTCGAGCAAAAATTAATCCAGGCGTGCTTATCGCCCACGCAAAAACTCTGGCCAGGACAACCGCGAAATACCCTATAACGCGTGTGGAAGTTAAATCATTCACTATGCATAGCGGTATTATAGGCGATACACTGGATAATGTAATACTCGGACAACTGCCGAAACGTATAATCCTTGGCTTTGTCTATAATAAAGCATTTAACGGAGACAAGACACTCAACCCATTCAATTTCCAAAATCAATCGATAAATTATCTATCGCTCTACGTGGACGGACAACAAATACCGGGAAAACCACTTCAACCTGAGTTTGGCGGTAACGATACATGGGTTCAGAGCTATCATACACTCTTCTCCGGCACAGGGATACATTTTCAAAACGAGGGATTAGGAATTGACCGCGACGCATACGCTAGAGGCTATTGTCTGTTTGCCTTTGACTTAACGCCTGATCTATCGGCAAACTGCTTCACACATTGGAATCTCGTGAGACACGGTAGCGTACGAATTGAAGTACGCTTCGCTAAAGCTCTCAACACAACAATAAATTGTATCGTTTATGCGGAATACGACAATGTTATTGAAATTGATTCGGCCCGTCAAGTCATCACCGATTTCAGCGCCTGAGCACCGGTAAAGATAAAAATCTCACCCCACCAGTCGTCGCCACCGTTGACAAGCTGTTTCAGAGAGGGCGTAAACGGGTCCTCCTGAATGGTATTTAAGAGTCTCTACACACGTATGGTTGACAACAGTTCACAGCAACTTCTCATCATGGACGCTATAGTGGATATTCAAGCACTTTACGGAAAACAAGGTGATTTCCTGCCTAAGGAGGTAGCAGTGACCACTCTACAAGGTGATAATATCGGGCATTGGGTCGTTGAATCACCATACGGTTTTGGTGATTTACCAAAAGAAGTACAAAAAAGTAATAATAAACTGACGTGCTACCATCATGGGCTCGAGTGGGTGGATGGTGATACACCATTGTGGAAAGTTTATGTTAACCTGAGAGCCATGTGTCGCTACGCCATACGCATATACACAAGAGGATCACAAAAAGCCGAAATTCTACGAGATATACTTGGACGAGACATTATCAACATGGAGAATTTTGAGGGACCGAGCTTCAAGAAAATGCCGCCGTAAGACACATGGTGTATTTATCACGGCATCGCATGGGAAGATAACGTGAAATGTGCATTAAACAACGTGGGGAAACTAAAACGATTTCTTCAAACACAGGTTGTCGATACGACAAATCCAATTTATACCGAACCGTTTGGAACCGTAGCCCGGAAGGACCGGCCAGATGACACACCTAAAAAGCCTGACCGTATCACGATACCTAGCGAGGCAGAGATTTTCGCTGCGGGTCAGGGGTATATAGCCAAGGTACCTGCAAAGGGTGTCAACAGTATTACGCCAGACATCTGTGCCGGTACGGTTCCCACAGGTGACGAAATAGTTGCCCTTTTCCGCTCGACGACTCTAGAGACCACCCCGCTACCACCACCACCACCGACACCACCACCGAAACGACAGGTAACACTGACGGCAGCGCGTGGTGGGTACCGTCATCAGCATCATCATCATCATCATCATCACCATCAGCAACAGCAGCGCCGACGCCGTCCCTACTAAGGACTCGAAAGCGTATATAATGAACAGTCTGGAGGTACTGGAAGCACTACAACACATCCCAGCTCAGACGAAAGGAGTTTATCCGGCCGATCGTATCCCGAGTCGCTGGTCTAGACCCACTGCAATCGTCGCCAATACCGACGATCATACCAAACCAGGGACGCAGTGGGTTGCCGTGTACGTTGACAGCAATGGCCGAGGTATCTTCTTCGATAGCTACGGACTACCCCCTCTCGTTAACAAACACCATAACCGTATACGTGTTTCGACGTATACGGTTATGGTACGGTTATAACCGTTACGGTTATAACCGTATACGTGTTTCGACGTATACGGTTATGGTAGAATGGAATTATGGAAGAAACATAACACAGTACTCTCCGCACACTGCTGACTTGATTGACTGTAGAGTTCTTGTATGCCACTTGTATTCCACTCGTAGGTTGTGGTAAACACCACAACCTACGAGTGGAATACAAGAACTCTACAGTCAATCAAGTCAGCAGTGTGCGGAGAGTACTGTGTTATGTTTCTTGATTATATGTCTCGGGGCTATAGTCTGGATATGTTTCTACATCTATTTTCGGCAAATAAGCTGAAAAATGATAATATTGTACGACGCTACTATAAAAAATTGAAACATTTAAAACGCAAAAGACATTATGCGCAAAATATGCGATCCAGTGTGTTGGAGGGGGGCGGCAATATATGCGATAAGACATCGTGCATACAAACATGTACTGCCCGTTTCGGGTGTCATTTGTAAACGCCGAATAAAAAACAAACAAAAATTCACGTCTCGTCATTTAGAAAAAATACTTTTACCACCACCACAACCATCATCATCATCACCATCCCCACCATCTTTGCCTCCAGTATAAAAGAAGCCACACATGGCTCGATTAAACACACTTTCGAAAAAGCATCAGTAGCTATAACATCAAATACAAATGGAGGTCATCCAGGGTATACTCGTGATCGACTGCGGTAAACATCCATGGGAACTCACCAGAGAGGAACTGGCATATGTACCGAAACCTCTGCTTATACAACACTGGGGCGATTATATTCCTATTCTCTGGGATAAATTACCAGCACATATTCAACTGGACCCTGAGGTTGCATCGTACCAGCTCTGTATAGAGCATCAGGACGTACCACAGCTGCATATGGAAATTGACGGCAATCTTCCTACCAAGAGGGAATGCGTAACCTGCACACAACTAGCGGCAAGGCCACCTCCAGCGAACGATCTACCAAGGCCCAAACCACGACTGACTATTCCAAAAATCGCTCGCTCACATTTGTAATATTTTCACAAACACACGCGGAAAATTATGTATTAATAATAAATCTATTTTGTGAGAAAATTGTGTTTTTCATTTAACGACTTACCGACCTGGATTCTTTACCCTCAAAAACTGCGCAGCAACAGGTAAACTTACCAACACTCAAAAAATCGCGAGTTACCGATCATAGGAGAAAAATCTTCGATACCGATGGAAGCTGCAGGACCGACCGATTTTACCTCGAAAATCTGACGCTCTGGACAAACTCTCAACGGCCAATCAGCGCTCGGGGAATTATGCTAATCAGTCCCACTTGTCTGAGAAAATACAGAGAAATTTCATCCGCGGGAGTGGGGTGGGGCGGGGGTTTTGACATCCAACCGGCGCTCGGGGAATTATGCTAATTAATCCCATTTGTCTGAAAAAATACAGGGAAAATTCAACCGACTGAGTGGGGATGGAGAGGGGATTTTAACATCCAACCATCGCTCGGGGAATTATGCTAATTAATCCCACTTCTCTAAGAAAATACAGTGAAAATTCAAACGAAGGAGTAGGGAGGAGAGGGGAGTTAGACATCCAACCCACGCTCGGGGAATTATGCTAATTATTCCCACCTATGCTTATAAAAGGAGTGGGAGGGAAAGGGGATTTTCATGACTAATCACACCTCGGGGAATTATGCTAATTATTCCCACCTATGCTTATCAAAGGAGTGGGAGGGAGAGGGGATTTTTATGACCAATCACAGCTCGGGGAATTATGCTAATTAATCCCACTCTTACCCACCCCCGCACTACCAGCCGCGGGGGCAGGATATAAGGAGGGGGAAAGTGTCGTCTCCCTATACCTGCCCCTTACTACTTATATCTTTGACAAAGGCAGTGAAAGGGACAAATGTAAATTTGCGATTTATCGATTTATTCAGATTTATGAGTAGTAGTTTGGAAAAGTTAGCATCGTACATGAATGATGATGATAAGCATATTACACGAAAGCATTGTGGTAGTGCGGAGGAGTTTCAGCTGTTAACGAGAAAAGGTGTATTTCCTTACGAATATGTCAACAGCTGGAGCAAACTCGATGAGGGACAACTATCATCGAGAGACAATTTTTATTCAAAATGAATCAATCAGGAAATTTCAAACGACGATTACGTTCATCCCATGAGTGTTTGGAAAAAATTTAATACAAAATCGTTGGGTGAATATTCGGATTTGTACTTGAAGACTGATGTTTTATACGACTGATGTTTTATTATTAGCGGACGTGTTTGAAAAATTTCGATGTAAATGCAACATGACTTACGACTTAGACCCGACCCTTTGCACTATTACACAGCTTGACCTTAGACTTAGACCCTTTGCACTATTACACAGCTTGAACTTCTTACCGACGTTGAAAAGCTCCTATTTATTGAAAAGGGTATCCGTGGTGGTGTGGCTCAATGTCCTAATCGATATGCCCAAGCGAATAATAGGTATATGGGGGTAGACTTTGATGTAAGGAAAGAGGAATCATACCTCATATACTTCGATATTAACAATCTATACGGTGCAGCTATGTCTCAATATTTACCTTACAGCTCTTTCGAGTGGGTCAATGAGCCGATTAATATTTGTAATATTCATGATGAATCAGCTACAGGGTATATTCTAGAAGTAGACTTGGAGTATCCTAAAGATCTTCATGAACTTCATAAAGATTTACCTCTATGTCCAGAGCATTTGGTACCACCGCACGGTAAAATCTCTAAACCAATGACCACTTTATTGCCTAAGAAAAAATATATTATACACTATAAGAATTTAAAGCAGTGCTTGAGTCTCGGTATGAGAGTATCGAAAATCCACCGTGTTTTGAAATTTCAGCAGGCACCGTGGCTCAAATCTTACATTGATTTGAACACGGAGTTGAGAAAAAGGTCGAGTAATGACTTTGAAAAAAAAAATTTATAAGTTAATGATTAACGCCGTTTTTGGTAAGACCATGGAGAATGTTTGAAAGCAACAAAATGTAAGGTTAGTCACAAAATGGGATAGAAGATACGGGGCTAAATTTCTCATTGCGTTACCAAATTTTCATAGTTGCACTATACTCGATGATAATATAGTGATCATCGAGATGAATCGTACGAAAATCCGTTTTAATAAATCTATATTCGTGGGGTTCTCAATCCTTGATCTGTCAAAGACGTTGGTCTATGATTTTCATTACAACTATTTAACGCAAACATTTGGTGATAAGGCTAAATTGATGTACACCGACACCGACAGTCTATTGTATAACTTTAACGTGCCTGAAATTTACGATTATATTAAACGTGATTTACATAAATTCGATCCATCCGATTATCCTGTTGACAATATATACGGCATTCCACTGGCCAATAAGAAAATCTTGGGTCTAATGAAAGATAAATGTAGTGGGAAAATTATAACCGAATTTGTAGGCCTACGAGCCAAATTGTATACTTTTAAGACTTTTGATGAAACCACAGAGACAAAACGAGCGAAAGGAATAAAAAGTGGAGCTATGAAAACAATTACCTTTGACGATTACAAAAACTGTCTTTTGCTTCATCAGAATTTAGTGAGATATCAGTATTTGATTCAAAGTAAAAAACATGAAGTTCGTACGGTTTTACAAAATAAATTAGCATTAAGCTGGTGTGATGATAAGAGAATTATATTACCTGATACAACTGATACTGTACCATATGGTTACTATAAATAAACACATCCTTTGTACATTTGTATTGTATATTTTTTATCTAACAAAAAAATTATAAATCATTTTTATTTATCCAACTATTGTGAGAATTATCGAAACCTAACCATTTCACAAGAACCTTATTTCCACATTTTCGTAATACTTTTTCCTCTAGGATTTCGTCAGGATATTTGACTTTAGTGAGTTCTTCCTTACAGAAACCATCTTCTATCGGTTGATCCTGATAGTCCACTAGCCTGTATGTAACAGGATCGGTATTTCGCACTTCTTTTATCGTAAATATCTCAGTCGTCCAGTTGGGTGTATAACCTTTCTCGAAAATGTGTTTGTACTTGCTGATTCGCACTTTTTCACCAATTTTAAATTTCATCATTCGCGTCCGATTAACACGAATTTATCTATACACATTCAGCAGAAGGTTCGATTGATTTTGAACCGTGACATCTTACGGTTTCATACCGATCGTACGATGCTTAGAATCATTATAAACCATCAACAAATCTGGTATGATGTTTTTCCACTCGTACGTACCTTGTAGAATAAACTTTTTCCACATTTTGGTCTTTAGCGTGCGATTAAAGCGTTCACAAATTGATCCTTTCAAGTTGCTGAACGTAGAATATAGTGTGATATTATAATGTTGCATTAGAGCCTTGAAGTCATTGTTGTAAAATTCCTTGCCTTGATCCACATGCAGCTTTTGCGGTACGCAACCTTTTTTCAATACAGCGTTCATGGTATTTGCCACATCCTTACCGCTCTTAGTCTTCGTAGGCACAGCCCATGCGTATTTCGAGAAATTATCGATGATTGTCAGCAAGTATTTGTAACCATCGTTGTACTGCGCGTAGGCTGACATATCCACAAGATCAGACTGCCATGTTTCATCCAATCCTCGCATCACAACACGTCGTCGTGCATAGTTTCTCTGAGCAGGTCTATGAAGTTCTTCTGCTATCGTCGTCTTCTCCATGCTCTAGCGATGTCAATCGATTGTCAAATTGGGATATTATTTCAGAATTCCGCAATGTCAAAGCTTGTAGAGTTTTTGAGTATATTTCCAGTTGTTTTATTGCTTCTTTACCACTCGACTCGAGGCTTCGAATCATCGACTCAATTTCTCTGTTACCACTGTTTCTCTCAAGTGTTCGCAGACTCTCTTCCAGATGAACAATGAGTTGTGAGTTGTGCTTTCCGAGATCTGCTACTGTCTCATTATTGATAAGTTGCTTTTTCAAATTCTCCCGAAATTGATTTTCGAGCGATTGAATCATTATACCTAAATCGTCTACGTCATTGCGCAAAGAACTGGTAACGGTGTATATAAGGCGAAGTTCTTGCTGTACGGCACTCTGCATCATCCTCATCGAAACGGTATCATTATCGTTTACAGGATCAGCGATATTACACAGTCTCCTATTATCTATATCGTACTGACCATCAAGAGTGATTTTAAAACCCTCACCAGGAGGACCGCGACTGCCCCCGACTCTCTTAATACTTGTCAATTGACGTCCGAACACATCAACACTCATGTTTACAATAAATTGAAATGGCGCGTGCAGCCTAACAAATAATACCAGCCTCGCGTAATTCCTCAATAATGGAAATGATTTCATTTGCATGGCTCGTATTACCAGCCGCTTGCGATGCATAGAGTAAGCGAAGTCGATCTACCAACTCATTGAGGTCATCCCAGTAAATATAGTCCGGTTGACTATCTTCTCTAGCGATCATATACTGCGGTAGCATACCATCTCCTGAGTGCTCTATCATTTTTGCAATATAGTGTTTAAATTTATAACTTGTATCTTTACGTATAGGTTCGTTGGGATTATAATATTTTTTATGCGCACTCGTTGCAATGACGTCGGTGCTGACAAGGTTTAGGTCTGGTACTTTTTTGAAAAGTAGTTCAATCAATCCATTCGTTTGTGGATAATTTGTATCATTCACACGGATATAATTAGACTCAAAATTAATCTCAGAATTCCCGATCATCAATTTATGATTAGACAGATTTCTAACGCCCCATGTGACGTCCAAGTACTTCTTTCTATTCAACATTAACAATGCAAGATACTGATCTAGCAATTCATGTGGATCGGTTACTACTGCATTATCCTGCTTAACACCCTACACACACACCTAACACCCTCAGGTTCATCGTTCTCACTTCTTTCCCCGGATGATCCTTCTGATGCATCGTGCCATAAAGAAACATCTTCGTTCTGGTTTTCTTTGCCAATTACTTCTTTATTCTTAATTGATACTTCACGCTTGACTGTGCTATCCACCAATTTTTCTAACGGAGTTGCTATTGGTTTGAACATATCATGGATAACACGCTCCGAGGTCTCTTTGCCTTGCTTCATTATTCTGTGTTTCCGTCGAATAGCATCGCTAGCTTTGACGATTTGTCGCAGAATTTCTTTCTCTCCATCAATTTTTTCCGGTTCCATGTTGCCGTCGATGGGTTTTAATCGCTACTGCCTCTCGATCACTCGAGTTTGAGATATTTATTACTCGGTGTTAATGGTTATAAAACAGTCAAATCCTTTTCGGTATCTACCTTTGTCAACCTCACTGTCCTTGTCGGTAACTAGAAATCCACATTTATGTTTCCAGCATAATGAACACAAATTTTTGAACTGTATGTACGACATATCAGTATTTACATGGTCATCGTACATATGTTTAAGATTCGTTTCATCTTGTTTAAATACCACCAAGAGATTCACATTGTCCCGTACAAGGTGCTTAGGTATACAAGCGTATGTCTGACAAAGATAAAAACAGTCCACGTTCTCATGTCTACTCATAGAGAAGAAGGCTCTCATATTATTCTGTTTTTGACAAGCTACATCGTCAAATATTATTATTGAGTTCGGTTGCGCCTCACTTGGCGCTATCACCTGTTCATGTTCATTGAAAGGAAAATATTCCACACCATCTACGGACTTAAGAATGCGTTCTAAAAATGTATACTTTGGTTGCTTCAAAGATTTCGAATATATGTATACGTTTTCGAATCTCAAGCCATTAGGGTGTGATATGAGAGTCAGTAGAGCATTAGTCTTTCCACAGTTTGATGGTCCACAGAATACTGCACGCACACTATTCGGTAACAATGGTCCATGACGCTTTTTCTCTTCGGTCTTCCTTCGTTCTGTCAATTTATCGAAATTTTTAACCGGTAGCCTGGGACTTTGTTCCTTGAACTTCATCTTAAGTACGCGAGCTTCGCTGTGTTCTAGACCTCCACGTTTTTGTTACTAAAGAGTCAAGTATAAATACAACACTTATATATCGGTTATATAAGTTATTTCCTCAATTTGAAATTATCCTTCATGCTGTGCTCATCTAAAAATAAAGAAAAGTAAATCATGCGAAAATCCGAAGACTCAAAAAAGCCGATCTCTCAAAACTTAAAAAATTTTGCAGGAGATCAGCACCGAAACTATCCACCCCCCCTAGTGATAAAAAGTCTGATAATATAAAGGGTAGTCAATCTTTTCATGGTAAAGTTGATTCTGGACGATACGGAGTCGTAGGTGATCCGAAAAGATACTGAGAATAAGTGATAGTCCTATAAAGATAAAGTCATCGTAATCTATTCGCCAGTCAATAATCGTCTTTTGAATAGACATAATACTTCATAGACGTATAAAAAAGAAAAAGGGTAAAGGTCTAGTTAACAGTACCATAAACAAATTACCTATCGGATTACATATACCGGGTTATCAATATTGCGGCCCTGGCACGAAATTAAAAGAGCGTTTAGCGCGTAAGGATCCGGGTATGAATCCTCTCGACGCTGCGTGTAAAGAACACGACATCGCATATTCGAAGAATCGTGAAAATCTTTCAGCAAGATACAACGCTGATCAGGTCCTCGAGGACAAAGCTTGGAAACGTGTTCTCGCTAAAGAAGCAAACCTAACAGAAAAAGCAGCGGCCTGGGGTGTTGTCAATACCATGAAAGTTAAAATAAAACTTGGTATGGGTCTGAAGAAGAAGAAAAAAACAAAGAGAAAGTAATAAAAAAACATTGTAAGGGATTTCAGAAGAAGAAAAAGGTGTCGTTGAGACATATTGTTAAAGCGGCAAAAACGTCAGTGTATCCAGGAGCATATGCTGTTAAGTCAGCGCTCAAAGGCGCTCGTGAAGCTGTAAAAAATGCAGGCGGTAAGAGACGTGTGCAATCACCACCACGTATCCTTCCTGTACCATCCAAAGTTGGAGGTACACCCTTTCTCATACCCATATTTGCTGGTTTGAGTGCTACTGGCGCTCTCGCTGGTGGTACAGCGGGAATTGCCAAGGTCGTCAATGATGCTGACTCTGCGAAGTGTGAACTCGAAGAGAGCAAACGGCACAACGCTATGATTGAGGCGATTGCTTTAGGCAAGGGAATGTACCTGAAACCGTACAAAAAGGGTTTGGGACTTCATTTAAAAAACGCATAAAGCTACCAAATCGAGCTCTCACTGATGTGGATTTATTGAACTTCGCTAGAGCTATGGAAATTCCACATTTCTGAGGTGTATACATGAGAAATGAAATGCCAAAGAGTGGACCACTAAAGTACGAATCGGCCATTGTCAAACTTGCTGATAAAGATGGTCCTGGTACTCACTGGGTTGCATATAAGAAGAAAAATAACGAAGTAATATACTTTGATAGCTTTGGTAACCTACAGCCACCTCTGGATTTAAAGAGATACCTCGGTGTTGGTAGCTCTGTGAAATATAATCATAAAAAATATCAAGACTACGATACTGTAGTATGCGGACCCCTTTGTCTCAAGCTTTTAAATGATGAACTATAAAATGTCCTCTGACATAAGTCAAAGCATCAGTTCGACATTAGCTACAATGGGTGATTCTTTTACATTAACACTATTAGGTACATCCACTGTATTGGAGGCTCACTATTTTCCCCCTATTGAGCTGTCACTTTTAAAGAATTATACTTTGGGTCTAGTAGAGCTACTGACTTTTAACTCAATTCCCAACATGTATGTAGGAAATAATAAAGTTCACGTGGGAGAAGAAGTTATCACTATACCAACCGGGAGTTACGAAATTGAAGACATTGAGAATTATCTACAGAAAGTACTATCCGCTCGAAATATCTTAATCAGTTTGAAACCCAATAACAATACTCTGTGCAGTGAAATCAAGTGTGATCGGCCTATAAATTTCATTCCGCATGATTCCATTGGTCGACTACTGGGTTTCGCACCACGCAAGCTCGATCCTAATGTCTCTCATACGTCTGACTTACCAGTGACCATTCTCAAGGTCAACTCTCTACGAGTCGAGTGCAACATCACCACAGGTGCGTACATCAATGAGCAACGCGTGCATACTATTCATGAATTTTTTTCTATAGTCCCACCGGGATATAAGATCGTTGAAGTACCATCACACGTCATATACCTACCGATCACCGTTCAAGCAATATACCATCTTGAATTGAAATTGGTGAATTTTCGAGGAGAGATTATAAGGATAAGACTACAGGAAATCCTAAAATGGGGATTGTTTTTGAAACTAAAGTTGGTAATAGTTATAAAAGTGAGTCGACATGTGCACTAAGAAACAGTCGTCCACAACTTCACGGACAGCTAACACGTCAAAACATTTAGTTTCTGAAGAATCTGGGTCTGAGACCTCAAAAGCGACAGAAATAAAAATACGCTTCTGTTGTTTCGTAATTGTTTGCTTCGTAGCATGGAAGAAATTCTAACGATACAAAAACCAATAATCTTCGATGAGTCTATTGCTCACTACGAGACTCATACACACCAGCCATATGCATCCTCGAGGTTCGATAACAACGATGAAATTCGTATTGCCGTTCAGCATCAGGACTTGTGCTTGGTACCAAGTAGGAGCTCTTTGCACGTCTACGGTAGATTGACCAAGGATGATAAGACTACCGCAGCTGTTGTAACGAACCTGGTCAACAATGCCATCTGCCATTTGTTCGAGGAAATCCGCTATGAGCTGAATGCCATGGAGATCGATAGAAGTAAGAATGTCGGTCTCACGACACTCATGAAAAATTATATTTCTCAGAGTCCCAACCAGACATCTTTGATTGAAAATGCTGGATGGATCAGTAATGATGAACTCAAGATAACGGATGATAATGGTTACTTCGATCTCCATACCACTGAGTATGATACAAGGCTTTGCTGAAAATTATCGTCGAATCATCGTCAATGCAAAGCATGAGCTGATGCTCACAAGAGCAAACACCGATACTAACGCTATTGTACAAACTCCTCCGGCTGCTGCTGAAATTGCAGAGAAATTCAAAATTTCCCTGCTGAAAATTGAATGGATGATACCCTATATCAAACTTGCGGATCAACGAAAAATCCAATTGCTCAACTATATTGCCAAGGACAAGCCTATTCCCATAAGCTTTCGTACATGGGACTTGTACGAATATCCTCTATTGCCTGCTGTTACATCGAAACACATCTGGACAGTGAAAACCTCAACGCAACTCGAGAAACCCCGATACATAATCATTGGGTTTCAAACAGGACGGAAAAATAGAGTCATGAAAAACGCTAATCATTTCGATCATTGTAAAATTCGAGATGTTAAATTGTTTCTCAATTCGCAAAGCTACCCTTATGGAAATTTAAATCTTGACATTTCTCGCAATCAGTATGCTCTTCTTTATGATATGTATGCCGACTTTCAGACCTCTTACTACAATAAGGAGTCTGAACCACTGTTGAGCAAAACAGACTTCTTGAAATATGCACCACTTATTGTTATTGATTGCTCGAAGCAGAATAAGTCTCTGAAATCAGGTCCGGTTGACATTCGTCTTGAAGTCGAATCCGCTGAAAATTTTCCTGTTGAGACATCGGCTTATTGCTTGATTATTCACGATCGAATAGTCGAGTACAATTGTATCAGTGGCAATGTAAAGAAATTAATATAATAAGTTATATATTACCTAAATATTCTTTTTTAATATGTAAGAGTTGTAGATTAATAGAATAAAACATATGTACAAGTGAATTCGTATTTATTCTTTGAATACCTTCATATTAACATAAGATTATACATAGAAGTTATTTAGTTCATTTTTGTTCAACATTCTTGGTAGAATCACATGTGGATATAGACTGCTGCTTCTCTTCCTCAAATCTACGGCGTTTGAGGAATCTCACGTTCTCCTGTAGTTGCAGGATGCATTGAAGGAAATCCCAAACCGCATTTGGTGGATTATCACCAAAGTATCTGACGATAACATCATCGTAACCGCAGAGGTATGGTGGAAGAGCGCAGAGGAGTCTTACTTCTTCAGGAGTCAAATTATCCATGCTGATGGCTACTAATGCGTACACACAGAGAATATAAATTTTAATTTGTTTTTAGCAACATTATTTAACTTCATCGGTAACTCAATCAAAAACTATAATACATAAGTATACTTACAAAGATTTAAACCGCAAATTCTCGCTGAAAACAATTGTCTGAGACACGAACGATTGCACAGCGATTCAAAAGAATATTGCTCGGAGCCTTCGGGACGAGCTAATTTATAGATAAAAAATGACGCATTTTCTCCTCAACAGTTCTTGGAACTGTTTACTCTGCCATCCCAATGGACTTTAAAGATACATCATCTTAATCTTGAATAGGGGTATACCTAAGAACGTCGTTCAAATTCGTGGAAATGACCTTCGACATTGTGATCGATACCATGCAATTTAATACTAATAATTACCTACATCCGATACCTAAAAAATATGACTCCAACTCGCCGACATAACCTTCGAGACATTTCATAAAGAAATACATGCATCGTCCTGTCAGCGATTTCCGAAACTGTTGACATCCCCACTGGACCTTGAAAATATATGATCTTAACTCTTTTGGGGGGAGGGGGAAAAAAACATGCATCAACCTGT
Source organism: Perithous albicinctus (assembly GCA_964016905.1). Lineage (NCBI taxonomy): Eukaryota > Metazoa > Arthropoda > Insecta > Hymenoptera > Ichneumonidae > Perithous > Perithous albicinctus. The sequence goes on from OZ024703.1 coordinate 5,415,411, forward strand.
CAACAATTCCTGGAACTGTTGGCATCCCCACTGGACCTTGAAAAAATATGATCTCACCTCTTTTCGGGGGAGGGGGGAAAAAAACATGCGTCAACCTGTCAACAATTCCTGGAACTGTTGACATCCCCACTTGACCTCGAAAAAAATATGACCTCGACTTTTTTTTTGAGAGTGGGAAAAAAACAAGTGACGTCACAATACACAGAATTTTCTAGAACCTTCTACAGCACCCCCGCACACCCCCATCCCCTCGCCAAATTTATCCAGAACCCCCCTTGCTATACTACTATTGATTATCCTTTGGGGTACATTTTTTCGTTTTTTTTCATTTATCCAGTGGCGACAAGTTTTATTGTATTTATTTATTTTTTAAAATGTTTTCATTTCTAGAAAATTGTTGCTGAAAGCAAAGGTTTTACAGCATAAACAGTAGCAATAATAGAGTCGCAAAAAAAAAACGTATTTAACCCGTAAACCGTAAAAAGAGTTTATTACGCAAACAGGTAGAGAGATACAGCTGACAATAATTTTTAAAAAATATACATAAATGACTGCTGTCTTTTTCAGGACCATTGAAAAAATCAAAAACAAAAATAATCGCCATTAGATAATAAAAAAAATTGAAAACAGCCTTAAAGAATCATTAATAACGCGAACATGTAAAAAAAAATTACAGACAATGCAGCTAATTTGTTCACAATCATTGATAAAAAACTAAATCAGTCGCCACCAGATAATCAAAAAATTAAAAGATTTGCTTTAAAGATTAATTAATTAAACACCAGGTTAGAAAACCATGGCTGTGGAAGATAGTCGAAGGACGTTATCCTCTCAAAACGATCTAAGGAATGCAGTGAAATGAATGGCGCACCAATAAAATAATTATGGTTGAAAATAAGCAACAAATTATTATTTAACTATTGCAATTAAAAAGTAATTAAGTTTAAATTTGTTTGTCTCAATTACTTGCATTTTTTAGAGTAAAACAGGTTTTCTTTAACTTAATCGTATGAGCAAGACTTTTAGAGACATCTATGTCGGAGTCGTATCGTCAAGTCTCGCGGCATTTATATTATGAGAGTTGCAACTGGTCGAAAATGCTATAGGACCTTTTATCACCAGTACAAGAAATTCAGTAAAAATAATTCCGAGTGGATAAAACGTTTGTTGTTAATTATTAACTAATATTGTAATAATATTAATCAAACGCAAAACACAAGAAATTACTACTACACGGGTAATTTTTAATGTTGCTATTATTGTCATTTGGTGTATTGATACAACATAATTGATAAAACATTAGAAATAAACACAAAAATAATTTTTAGCATTCACGCTACACTTGAGTGTGTTCGTGTCTCCGAAACGGTAAAACTGGTTAACTGGAAAAAAATGACAGAAATTATTGCCAGTTTTTAAAAATCATTAGAAAAACTAAAAAACTAAAACAAGTGCCTCGAGATAATCACAAGACGCGAAAATCTTCTTTGGAAAAAATTAATTGCGCAGACAGGTTAAACAGTACAACTGGCCATAGCAAAAAAAATAACAACAATGGCTGCCAGTTTTTAAATATCATTTTTTGAAAATGGGAAAAATCCCTGGAGATACTCGAAAAAGCATAAATTTGCTTAGGAAAAAAATTAATTGCACGAACAGGTTAAACGTTAAATCTGGCTAACTGGAAAAACAATGACAAAAATTACTGTCAGTTTTTAAAGATCATGAAGAGAAAAAAAAGAATTGATTACAGCTGTCCAAAGGATATATTTTTCTTGTTTACAAATCCTAAAACCACTCGTCCTCGCTTTCCGAGTAGCTTATCTCGGAAAGGCGGACGATCGACCCCCCCGGGCACCCAGGTACTTGTCCCTAACAAGTGTCCGTGTATTGCACACGGCGCATACCCGTAGTATAATCGGGTACCCTCCCGGAAAAGCCGCTCGACCCCTAAATCCTCATCGGCTCAGCTCGGTCTCCCGAAACTCCAATTCTTCCCGAGCAGCCGAGCGGGCCCCGGCGATTGCTGCCCGTATCGAAGCTTCCCTCTACCACCGCGATAAATGATAGATGAATAAATAGCAATAATAAAGTCATAATTAGTTACATTTTTTTATCATACACGAGTAGAGAAGAAAATAAGAAATAATAAAATTAGTACTTACTTTAAAAATGGCATAAGCCATAGCTCCCAACTCTCGTCCCGTCAATTTTAACTCTCCTCCGTAGACTTTAGCTTCTCTCTCCATGGTAGTTTTTCAAATAATAAAGCACAACCAGCTCTCGTGAGCCTCACAGAACACACGAAACATCACAAATACAATTCGCGGAATAACACTCGCCACTTCACCACTATCGTACTTCTCAACCGTACCGTGACTTGATACAAACATAAATTGACGTTTACAATGAAATTAAATATATACGAATAAACTACACACACCCTCATGTATACAAATTCTACAGAAAGAGAATGCAGACGTAGCATTACATGTATATATATATATAGACACACACACACACACACACACACACACACACACACACACACACACACACACACACACACACACACACACACACACACACACACACACACACACACACACACACACACACACACACACACACACACACACACACACACACACACACACACACACACACACACACACACACACACACACACACACACACACACACACACATAAAATTAAGAGCGGATTTCACTTTTAAAAATGATTTTTTAGTATTTCGAGTCAATTAAAGGGAGGAGAGAAAAAAAAATTGTAATAATATATATATTAGGGTGGCCCTTAAAATTGGTAAAACAATTTTTTTTTCTCTCCCCCCTTTAATTGACAGTGTGTCAATTAAGTTAAGGGTTAATTCGTACACATGCACAGATATACCCGCTAAATTTCAAACAATTCGATCCAATAGTTTTCTAAAAAAAATTCCCAAAAATCACCTTTTTTTTAGGCGGTTAAACTGGTTGTGCCCCTTAACTCCTTGAAAGGGCTTTTGGGGCACGGGTTAATGATAAAATTAAGAGCGGATTTCACTTTTAAAAATGATTTTTTAGTATTTCGAGTCAATTAAAGGGGTGAGAGAAAAAAAAATTGTTTTACCAATATTAAGGGCCCTAATATATTTGTTCTGTTCTAATTTAAATCACTCGCTTGCAGATACGGACTCGAAAATGAAGAATTCACGATCTCCCCACTACTCAACAACCACGGCACCTATGCCGACCGTTCGGGCACCCTGAGGCCCTACCAAGCATCCTGGAATCTCGTGACCCATATCGATCTCGGAAAATTTTTAGAACAAAAAAACTTACTACATGAACTATGGTCAAAGTTGTCTGATCAATGTCAAAACATCGGAGAACATTGTAAAATCCCGAACCAGGTGTTAAACATGCGAGACACCCTTAAAAGCATAGAAAAGGAGCCCACGAATACAAAGGCAAGGAAATCGATCGCAAGAAACGCGCATCTTTAGAATTCATCGGGTCAATAAGTCGAGTTCTTTTCGGCACACTCGACGCTGAAGACGCTACATATTATAACGACAGAATCGAAGCTCTCGAGAACGATACTAGGTCGATAGTTGAATTAGTAATAAACCAAACACATATAATAAAATCACAATTCGACAAAGAGCGAAATCGTATCACAAATTTAACAAGATTATATGATGAAAAATTCAACAATGCGTCAATTGCGTTAGCTATGATAAGCAAAGCAGTGGTAGCGATCGAATATCAGGAAGTTTTAACCGATATTGCAGCGACACTTGAACACCGCATCGCCGATTACAAACTCGATTCTACGGTACTCATCGATGCCATATTATTCGCGAAACAAGGACAATTACATCCACGTCTGTTGACACCACAACAAATATTATCTGGTGCAAGGGCTATACAACGTGTAAGACCGAACGCAGAGTTTCGTATTTCATTAGGAATCGAATCGACATCAGAATTATTGAAATTTTCGGATATTACGATCTTTCACGTAAAAGCTAAATTAATATACGTCATATCGGTACCACTCCTGGATCTCATAACCTTTACGGTGTTCAAAAATATACCCGTCCCAGCGTCTCAACCCTACACCCCGTGGGACTAGTTTCGCGTACATTAAACCGAGTTCGGAGTTTACCGCTGTATCGGATAATTTGGAAACCTATTTTCGATTAGAAACGGAAGACTTGAACCATAGCAAGACTTCTGGTGATCGTTACATTTGCAAACACGTGAACTTCCTATATCGAATAGACGATTTCGCGTCGTGCGATTTTCGTGTAAAAATAAGTTCTCGCTCATATTGGTCCAAAATGCGCTCTCTGAATCAATGGATTTTCTCTGCCGCTAACTCGGAAACACTTCGTATAAAATGTCATGATTCCGATCCGCATGTGGTCACAATAAATGGCGCCGGTATCCCCCACTTATTACCACGATGCGTATATAGTCACGACCTCTTCGACAGTTCTCACGTCAACCGATACTAATGTGATGTGAGTTTTTCAAATTCACGGTCACAAAATATATCGTCGTTGTAGTTTCCGTTAAATGACTCACTCGAGTCACCCTCCGTTAAGTTACCGTATAGTTGAAGAAAAATTTATATTGTTTTAGCTCTTGAGATTAAGTTAAGGTCGGAGTACTCAAATCTGTCGAGAGGAGAAAGTTTTGACGAAATGAGTTGCCCGACAGAGGAGAGCACCCGACGAGACTCCTCCACGAAATCGGCAATAGTACAGCTGAAATACCGGCGACCTCAGAGGAGATGTAGAGGGCTGGAGAACGAGCAAAAGTAGAGTTTGCGTTGCAGTCAAGGGAGGAACCCCTTCGGAATGTTTTTGTATTGTGTATGCTCGGTTCTCGGCCGATGCTCTAGGGAAACGATCGTGGAGGATCTCATAGTTAGATGCTACCGATTTACGTGTATTCGTTCGCGTTAAAGTTCGGAAGTGGCTTGAGTCAGAGGGCAGTAGCTATCGGATCGAGTGATTTCGGAAATAAGTACGCGCTCCCGTGTTGACAGCTTTTCTGTCTGTTCTCGCGGTCTATCGCACGGTAGACGCTGTGTGCTTCGCGTTTTCGGATTTTATACAATGAAGTCGGAGTGTTTTCTCGTGTTATTATCTAGTGCAGTTAGTGCATTGCGTTCTCGGATACATAGTTCTCGCTCCGCTCCTGTAGATTAATTTGGTGAGATTCTCGCAATTATTTCGCCAGAAATAAATTAAAGGAGATTTTATTTCGAAATAACAACGTTCTCGTTATGTCAGCAGTGTTCTGTCACTGCTACCGCTGTTGTTGCAGCGCTGGTGCTTTAGCTATCCCCATGATATCGGGAATCTCAATCGATTCCTCTCTCAATGCGTTTTCGCATGATCTCGCGGCTTTTTAGCGAACAAATTAATTTTGTTCTCTCGATCTTTCGCCTTTCGTGGAGATTAGAGTTCTTGAAACTCTAATCTCGTGCTATCGTAAAGAGCAGTGTCTTTTACTGACAACCGATCCCGACCCCTCTACCACAACCTACAGCCTGAGCGGCCGGGCATTTCCGCCACCGTCGCTCTCGTTGGTGCCCTCAGGGCATACCGGTTTACTAATTCCGGTGAAACAAAAATTGGTAAGTTTCTTTTTTTTTTGTTGCGGAGTTCGACAGTAGTTCCACTCGAACTCCAGAACATACCGGTTTGTTAATACCGGTGAAATAAAAATTAGCTGGCGGTCATCGGGATTTGTGAGTGCATTAGCGAGGGTGGACGGCCGAACGTGACGTCATCCCGATATGTTCTCGTTTAGTAATTTTTTGTGTTCTCGTTCGTGGTTTGAGTATTACCGAATTGGTAGAATAATTAATTATTTTATGTTACCGAAAAATACGCCACACTATATATACCAGATAAACATCCGATTTCTTACCGCGAATCCCTCTAAACATAAGTGTGATTTATGCCGCCATTGGCACCTCCGTCAATTTCACAAACCTCACCGACCTCTTAACTAACCTTGAATCCCCTACTCCATATGACCGAGAAAACTCCCACGATTTTAATGTTGTCGATGGCGGAGTTGAACTCCAAGCCATCATTAATCGAGCTTAAGATCTGCTTAAAGAAAAGAAAACTCAACGAAGGATACAGCAACTGGAAACGATCGGGAGTTACTCCCTCTTCGGTCTGGGGGTCACTGTGATTGCATTCGGCCTCGCATGGAAATTCTCGTTATTTTCAACATTTTGCATCTTGAGCAAGCTATGCAAAAAGTAACAACGGCGAAACACAAACACCCGTCCAAACTGTCGACCCTTGATCGAGATCGTTGAATTGGATACGACATACACAACACAACCACTACCCGCGAGAAATGAAGCCATGGTTGTTGTTGAGACACAATACAACGACAGGCACAAGGCAATATGTCCGCCACCCTGCACCTACTCAAGGGAGGGTACTAGCAATTACCACCAAGGCGCCCGCGCAATCAATCTACCGCATTAATATCAAAGATCCTACACTCGACAGCTGTATTCGACCTCTCGTTAAGTATGTTACATAAGTCAGTATCTAAATATGTTGCAGGCCGCAGGTATGTTTCATGAAAATCCTCACATCATCCAATGCAAAACTTTAAACAGGAATTTCTATGTCTACTTCGAATTTTCAGAAGTACTCGACCGAGAAGAACTTAAAAAAAAAAAGAAAGTAACCCTTTCAACCTAAATTCTTAAACCGATTCACATACAAATTGATTTTCCCCAGTAAAGTAAATAAGTTAATTCAAGTACACTTTACAGGAGTTATTTTCCTTACGACCTGTTTCACCATTAGATTTTACATTATTTTAAGGAAAAATTGCCGTACGCGCTTTTCGCTTCTTTTTCTTTGTACCCATCGAGCACTGCGTTGTTTCGACGGATTACCAGAAGGGGACGTGTTACGTCCTGGCTATTTTTCTTATTTATTTTCGGTATTATAATTATTTCTAATTGTTTATTTTATTATTATTATATATCGTCATTGTCGCTATTATCATATACCATGTAAACCTTCTTCCTTAACCCATCGCTACATTCAACACATAAGCATTACATTCATAAACTGCCTTCTTGCTATTTCCACGTTCCAACCTCGGTTCAACGGTTCCCATAAATCGTCCCATGCGAAATTCTCAGATGCATAGAATCCTCCCTAATAATCAGCTATACCTTCCAATTTCTTATAAAGTCCTCCGACCATACGTGCTACGCACGATCAGCACCTTTCGGATCTCCCCACGACCACTAAATTAACTCCCACTCTTTACCCACCCAAGTCTTCCTGGTGAACCTCATTTCATCCACTAATTAGTCTCATTCAAATCTTCAAACAATTAACTTCTAATAAATATTTAGTCCGTTTAAGTGCCGCGTAAATAAGTCCACACTGTAAAAAATCGGTGTTAATTTTAACACCGTTTTAACACCTTCACGGTGTCCATATGAGTCCATCAATTTGGTGTAAACCATATACTCTGATAAGGTGTAAAGGGGCTGTCAAAATGGTGGTGTTAATTTCTACTTAACACCGTAAAACTAACACTGATTATTTTGACACCATTCACAGTAAAGATCTAGTTCGTGGAATTAGTGGTATATGTAAATTAAATATGACCTTCAGAAAGTATGTTTTAAAGTGGGTTGCCCATAAATAATGTTATGAATATGATTTTATTATTATAGAAAAAGAAAAAAAAATAGATTGCCCACAAATACGAGTATTTCGTAATGTTATCCGAGAAGTGATGTCTGCGGGATTCGAATCTAAGACCTATCGACCTACCTAACAAGCTAACGACGCGCATGCTACCCACTAGACCAAACCGACTACAGAAATTTCAAATACTTTTTTACTATAACAGCTATCCATCGAAGATACAAGTCCCAAGGCTATTAGACGGATTTGGATAAAACCCAGTTCGCGATAGTTTTTGTGGTCACTGATTACGAATCTGAATACAAAATTTAGATATTCAAAATGACCCATCCAATATGGCGGACCAAAATGCAAAAAATTAATTGATTTGGATGAGACTCAGGTTTTGGATATTACAAACATAATTAAGGTCGCTGATTACGGAACGAAATGTTGAATCTCAAAATAGAGTCTCTACTGTGCAACAAAAAGACGAGTTTCTTTATGTGAAATAAGCAAGTCCATTTGATTCACATCGACCTATATCCCTGGTGAGTGATAAATGAAAATGTATTATGTTAGAAATCCAATGTGTTAAAAACTGGTGGTGTAAACATTCGACCAGTTAATTTCGGTGTCTATAGTAACACTTTTCTCAGTGTTGAAAGTCCACAAGTATTCAAATTATTCAGCTGTCACCTAAAAACGTTCATCCCATTCAAATTCAGGATAAGTTGATAAAAATGAATGAATTTAGTTAGTATATAATGCCGAATTACGGCACAAATAATATCGAAAAATTTCATTGAATTTAGTTTACCTGTTTTCGAAGGAAATGTGTTGGAAGTTTTGAGGTTACAATATAAATTGACACCGGGTATTATAAACGCTGGCCATTGACATGGCTTAGTATTTCTTCGCGCGGAGACATGTGGATGTTAGGGAACAGTTCAAGAGATACGATAGCGTTTCGATACCAAGAACTTAAAAAAAAATTTAACGCGATCTCAACGTGAATATTTTACGCCAACAAAAGCATACACCCGTCAGTGCATCGAACTCAGGTCTCACGTTATTTTGATAGAATCATGGATAAATAAGTACTAAACAAAAACATTAACACCGAAATGATGGATGTTGAAGCGAGTCATCGCATTTGATGCGTGCGCGTGCCCAGATGAGTCGAGCCAAGCGAAGCGTCGCGTCGTTCACATAGCAACGCTGCGAGCATTGTAGCGTCAGGCGTAAGCGATCAACCGTTCTATGTAGACGGATTCAGTACAAAAGTTTTTTTAATTTCTACTAATAAAATCAAAGATATATACCAAAGCATTTAATTAATCATATTTCCTATTCCTTTCCAGCAGCAAATTTATTCTAGATCCGGTGCCTTAACAATGGACCTATATGTACACCGATAGCAGTGTTCCACTAAAGTATTTAATTTAACACCGAATCTTGACAATTCTACGCCCCGTACGGTGTTCATTATAACTACAAATCCATATAGTGTAACTTATAAAAAAGTAACACCAGATTTTAATTATACACTTTACACCGTGTACATTTTACTCCATAACGGTGTTGTTATTAACACCGTAATTTTTTACCCCGCACACTCTGCCAGTTTACACCTTTTCATTTTTTACAGTGTAAACTGTCACCAACGTGACAAGTTATAAGTCAAGCGTAACCGTTCCAAACTTTCAACCGTATCATTTAAATCGTTAATTGTAATTGCTTTATTATTATTTCACTTATTAGTGAAATAAACTAAATAAATAAATTGTTAAGTCGAAAAGATAAAACAAACCAAAAACGTGCAATTCATTCCTTGACGGATTTACAACCCACCAAAAAAAAAATATATGTTACATAATTAATCGTCTCGATTAATCGAGACGTAACAGAGAGATTCGGAGGATCGAAAGAAGAAAATGGAAGATTATAAGGAGGAGCGTGAAAAAATACAACCACAGAAAGAGAAAGACCGGCAGAATGAGATAAACAAGAAACAAGAAGCGAGAGATTCGGAGTATCGAAAAAACAAAATGAAGAATAAGGAGGAAGCTGGAAAATTAGAGGCACAGAAAGGGAAAAACCGGCAGAATGAGACAAACAAGAAACAAGAGGTGAGAGATTCAATGGATCGAAAAAACGAAATGAAGAATAAGGAGAAAGCTGAAGAATTAGAAACACAGAAAGAGAAGCAGAATACGAGAGAAGAAGATAAAACGAAGAAAATGAAGGATACGGGGGAAGCTGAAAAGTTCAAGGTGCAGAAAAAAAATAAGAGCAGAGGGAAAAACAGAGAAACAAACGCAAAGCAAGGGAAGTTAAAGAACGAAGAAGTAGAGATAAACAAGAATTGAATAGAGATCGAAAAATAATATATGGAAATAATTGTTACGAGGCCCGCGCAGAAAACAACTATCTTGGAAAGAGTCTGCCGAATCTCGGTAAGAGTCTTTCATATTTTGGAAAGAGTCTCGGAAAAAGTAACGGATACGATCCGGAGCAGTACTTTTTCTCAGACTATAACCAAAACTGTTTAGTCTTAGTGATAGTCTGAGAAAAAGTACTGACATTTTGTTAAATGTCAAAAACCTTACCTTCATGAGTGGAGGTACATCTTTATTTGAAATATAAATTGTACGAACAAATACAACTTTTTTATATAACTTTTCTATTAATAAAATTAACACTTTCAATCATAACTGATATCCTTAACTTCATATAGTACGACTTAGAGCACAAATCTTTGGCTTTCATCAAAGGTATATTAAAATTGCGATTTTTGTTATGCTGTGAGTATGATAACAAGAATGACCTGTTACCAGCACATTGCTTTGCATGTAGCTTGCTCGCGAACTTTGTTCAGGACTATTAAATCATTGGTTGTACTCTCAGACTGCATCTCAAATTACGCATACGCGGCGTTGATCCCAGCGACAGCACCTTGTGCTGTAGGTAATATGAGGGTCTTTCACAGAGGCTCCAATTTCTATCTCTTCCACGGTATTCACGTCATTCTCATTTTCGTCGACCTCGATTCGAGAAACGACTGTGACTATCTGATTGTCATCAAGCTGTTCCGAAGTTCCCAACGTATCGTCTTCGTGTATCCATGCATTTATTTCAGATGCCAATACAGAAATGCCAGGAACCGCGTTGACTGTTTCTTGCAGAGCTGCATTAGTAATCTCAGGAGCGACCTCTTCGATAGGCGTATCGAGTTTTGTCAAATTATTCCATGCTTTCTGAACGCCGGATACCGTCACCACTTCCCAAGCGTTTGCAATCATCTTGCAGCAGTCCTTCAGAGATATACGTTTTATAAATTGAACCACTGACGTCTCGTCATCGCTTAGAAGAAGACGGCGAGCAAGCGATCGTTTGTAAATTCTTTTCTTCGATTCGATTACTCCCTGGTCCATCGGCTATATAAGCGAGGTGACGTTTGGAGGAAGGTACAAAACTTGAAACTTTGCATCCACAGCGTTTAGCTCGGCAACGCGAGGATGCGACGGTGCATTGTCGAGTAGAAGTAGAACTTTTTCGACTCGACCGGTTTCTAGTTGTTTTTTTTTCACGGCAGGAAAAACATTCAACGTACATAAGAAAATAAAATTATAAATAATTTTCGTCCATCCTGAATCGAATATAGAATTAAGTAAATAATTAGGCATATTCGTAGCTCACCATTCCATGAACAAGACGCGGTTCATCCACGCTTTAGTTTGGGCCTTGTACATAACCGGCAAACGAACGACACCCTTAAAGCATCTTAGCTTCTTGGATTTTCCGATTACGAATGCTAGAATTCAATGAGTCCCCATTGCGTTCGAACAAAACAACACGGTGAGTCTTTCCTTGTCGATTTTCCAACCGGGAGCTTCATTCTCGTCACCTAAAGCGAGAGTTTTACGCGGTAATGAACGCCAGTTCCATCCTGTTTCGTCTGCGTTGTACAGATTTTCCAGCGTATATCCATTCTCGATGATATATTTTTTTAAATGGTTCTTAAAAGTCTATGCTGATTCCGGATTACTGGAGAGTTTTTCGCCCTTGAGACCGAGCTGACTCATGCCATGACGTTCCTTAAATTTTTCCAGTCATCCTTGGCTTGCCTGTAATAACAATTCATACAATTATAATTTTTCACACAGCAAATTGTGTACCGAGAAAGACTGTAAGTCAACAAATTGAACGTAACCGTTACAAATATGGATCGTCTGAGCATTATTAAATAGTATTTGTGACGGCAAAATAAGAACTTCATGCAAGTATTTCTTGTTATTTTATTTAATTTTTTTAATTAAAAATATCTTGTTGACTCTAGTAGCTGATAATTTTTTTTTGAGTCATAAGAAACATTTAAAATAACTTAAGGCCATTCAGGCAATGTGTGATTGTTATTATTCAATTTTAAATGGAGTGTTGAATAGTTGCAAATGTACAAAATCACTGTGGATAGAGCCACTTTTCTGCCTGTTTTATTTCCCAAAAAGTAGTAATAAGCCGTTGACAAAGACTATCTTTTTCTTTTTATTGAAAACGACTTACAGTTATTTAGCCTTTAATGATTTTTACATTACATTTTTATGACATTTCAGAATATCATATTCTATCATATTCTATCATATTCTTAGTGTTGTATTATATTGAACGCAGACCGAAAGCTAAAATCTCATTTCACAGTTCTTCGTACTGAATTTCCATGTTCCACATTAAATCTTGAGTGCAACCTTTAATATTTGATTCAAAGTTTATCGCACTGAAGTTTTTTGTGTGCACAGAGCAAAGTTCTTTGCACTGAAGTTTTTTGAGTGTGCAGAATAAAATTCTTCGCACTGAAGTTTTTTGTGTGCGCAGAGCAGAAATTCCATACGAAACGTCTTCGCACTAACAGTCTAAGTGCTTTGCAATATTGCAAATCAAAATACCTTTTTTTAGTCATTATTGTGTTGGAAATAAAGTATATGTACCATGAAATTCTTTGGGCCATTAAGCTTGTCATTAACAATTAAAGTTTTCTCACAGAGATTACGACCGCTGTTAGGGTCTCCTAACTGTCGTTTTTGATGCAACCACAAGAGCAGCTCATTTTCAAGGTTAGGAAAACTTGTCGTCTTTAGCGATTTCTTGTTTCAGAGAGATTTAGCGTTTCCCCGAGAGGACGAGAACTCGTAATTGCGCCTTTGTTTTTTTTATTTGCGAAATAGCCGATGCTGTTAGATCATATTCTTTGGCGAGGGCCACGACAGCATTTCCTTCATCCAATTTTTCATTGATTTTCAATCGATCGTAATTTGTTATACGACGTTTTGACGATTTTTTCCTTTTCTATAGAAAATAGATATATTTTCGTAGGTGCCCGAAAAGAATCGCTTCTACTTTTTCTTTTTCGATAGAGGATCACTTTTCACACTTTTGGTGAGGGCCCCAAAGAAATTGCTTTTATGCACGGCACTGTCCTGGCAGTTCCGTAGCTTCCCCACCACGGGCCACATCGATCGATATGTGCCCTGTAGTGGGGGACTGTTAAGATAATCGAGGGATCAAAAATTGAGGTTCTTGTGTATGTAAATAGACTTTAGTCCATAGTATGATCCTTAAATTGTCTTTAAGATCAATATTAACAAATTGTAGATTTTAGTTTACATACACATCAGTGTATTAGATATAAAGTAAATTAGACTTCAATCTAATATATGAAGTCTACAATATTTAGACTTTAGTCCATAGTATATCCTTCAGATTGTGTATTATAAAAGTTAACAGATTGTAGACTTTAGTCTATATAGACTTCAGTCTATCAGATATAAACCGAACACTAATTCAGTTTACTATACACAGACTTTAGTCCATAGCATCTCCCTCAGATTGTATGTCATCGAAGTTAACGGATTGTAAATTTTTATTTACATAGGCAGTGTATCGTATATGGATTAATATAAACTTCCGTCTACTATATCAAGTCTACTATATACGAACATTAGTTTATAGTATATCCTTCAGATTGTGTATCATCAAAAAGTTAACAGATTGCTGTAGATTATAGTCCATATTCGCTGAAGTCTACATAGACTGTGAACTTTAGTAGACATATTGTACATTTTAAGAATTTCTTTTTTTGGCTTTGGTCGTTTTATAACATTATTGTTGTTAAGCTTCGTGTCGTATCGACCTAATTTTTATAGATGGAATTTTTGACACGCGTACTCGGAGTCTGAGATATCGGTGTCGAAGATTCTGATATTATCGACATTCCTGTACAGGAAAGTTTCAAACATATTTCGAATCCCTGATTTTTTATTTAGTTCGCTCTAATTGCTTCACCGAGGTTTCCAGTTCAAACCCGGGCTGTGGCGATATTTTTTCACGATTAATTTTAATTATAAAAAATGGGTCGTCCTGGTTGCTCCATCAATTCTTCATGCTCTGTGGGAACGGGTTGTTGGCTCCCGGGCTACGCGCCTGATTGCGCCTGAATGCATGTGAAATCCGATTACTAGTTATTCCCTTTGAAAACAGGAGACTACAATAGGTTTCAATCCGAAAATACAAGTGTAGTTGTTATCTGAGTTTACATATCGTTTCCATTGGACAAAAAAGAAGGAATCTTCAGGGATTCCGCTTAACATAATTTATATTTATTAGGTTTCCCTTACATAAACCAATCAAACAGCAAAACCGTTAGAAAACTTTATCTACAGATTAATGTTTCCATGATCAAACTTACTGATTGATTAATTTGGGTATGAAAATGTTTTATTAATCGTAAAATCCAATACAATTTTTTAACAGAACTCCTCGGTGGTATCAGCAAATCCACATTGAATCCGTATAAGCATCACCCTCTTATTATCTATACCATAATATCTGGAAATCCTGAGTAATTCTTATAGGAACAAAGAACCTCAATCGGAAATGTGTGTGTTTTCGTTCCTGCATTTCCAGATTGAATAATAAAAAAAAAAAATAACTTTTGTCCATCTGGATGTGCCCGTTAAACCGGATAGAAAAACAAGGTTCACGGTATGATTTAGCTTTGATGTACTAATGAAAATCAAATATTAGAGTTAGGAGTTCCTCATAAAAACAAATAAAAACTGCAGGTAACGCTAATGCCAGTAGAAAAATGTTTCATCTACTATGAGTAACTCCGAATAAGTGTGCGGAATTTTTGTCACAGTGTGTAATCCTAATTGGCTCAGATAGATATCCCATCTGCAGTTCAGAATGAACTCCTCGATAAATGTGGGACTGATAGACTCTGAACCTCACAGAGAACCTCATAGAGTCTAGTAGAGCCATATATGTGTCCTATCATTCAGGTCGATTTTCTACTGTAATGTATCTGATCTTATCAGACCTTTTCAACAGAGATGCCTCGATTTTCTCTGCTTTGCTACTTAACAATGCCACGACAAAAGTCTTCTATCTAAAGACATTAGGTGTCTGTTTCATCTATTTCTCCTTTACCGCGATAGTATTAATAGATTCTCGATTATGATGTTAATCGGGGAACAAACACACTGCTAGATCCACAGAAGTCTCATGTGGAGCAGTGTAATACCAATCGTTGGCATTACTATGATAACCATTACACATATTTTGTATTTCTGTAGTATTTTGCTTTTCTGGAGTTTAGCAACGCATCTTTGAACCAGAAATTAAATGATTTCTTACTAATACAGGATAAAAAAAAGACTCTCAAAGAATTTCGTCGGCTCATAGAAAAACATAGTCAACCTATAGATCTGAGTGGTAAGTTCGAAGCACGTTCAACGTGTATCTGGGATTTGATGTCTTCAGTGGACGGCTTGTAATATGCTTATACGGTAAATTCAAGCAACTGAAATAATAAAGAAATGCAAAAAATTGGCATTCATTGATTTCTCATAACTGCTTCCTCTAACCTCTAAACTGTTCAATAGGCAATCAGAGACTCCAACTTCTCGGAAATGGCAGAGACGTTTATATATATTGCGATTGTCACCGCGTCTATATTTTTATATTACAGTCTATATTTTTATATTAGCGATTATCTGACAACGTGTGAAGAGGAGATCGGCAAGGTGTTCACGCAATGCAACTGGTACGACCTGCCCAAGAAGTCAATAACTAATTTCAATATCGTCTTCGCGCGAAGTCGAAAGCCCACGAATTTGACAACCGCCAAGTTCTACAGATGGAATCATTCTAATTTTAAGTATATGTATGCTTAAAGAAAAATACTGGTACTTTTCGTTGATAATGACGATTATCAAGGATTATAAATTTTGTTAATAACCCTCGTGTATATGATAATCAAGACGTTCAATCCATATGGGATATGTTACTTCCGGAAAATCGATATATCGATATCACACTAGGTTTCGAATGTAAAAGCTATTATATTTCTAGGAAGTATTTGCATTGTAGATTGTAAACCGCAATAAAGGAGAGTTACTTCTCCCAAGAGTAAACTCTCTGAAGTGCGTGTACTGCCTTTGGAAATATTAGCAGCACTCTGCATTTCAGGCTACTTCAGTACGAAATTGCAGTACGTCGGGGAAAGTTGTCTGCATCGAAAATTTAATTAAAAATAAAAAAGTGATGTTTTTGGGTATAAGCAGTGATACATTTCTTGTTTATAAAAAAATTATGAGATTTTGCGGAATCTGGCCAATGGACGGACTGAAACCTGGATCACTAATTACTTACTTGGTGCTTGTATTTTTCGAGGTACAACTTATACTAACGTCACCTATAACTCAAGTCTCGTTCAAGGATTCGAACTGAAATTTGACACACAAGTTAAGGCAGCATCGCCGCTTTGATTGTTGTTATTTTTTAACAAAGTGTTGCTCTAACTTTTGTAATATTTTGGCTATTGTGCCAAATTGGTCTTCTTAAGTACAAATACATTCCAGGTTGCTTGTAATTAATTTTAGCCAAAATCGGCAAAGCCATTCAAGTTTTATCAGGTTTTGAATTTCTCGAAAATGTTATGTTACTGCATTACTTTTCGCAAAAATTGAGTTACGGAAGCCACATTTTTTACATAAGCGATATAAAAAAGTTAGCAAAAAGGTGGCGATCACTACTTACACCAAACATTGTTTAATGTTACTCCTACAATATAGAAAACTTCAAGCAGAAATATTTCGTAATCTGTGAGATCTGGTGCGCAAAAAATATTTTTTCAAAAATAAATAATGCCATAAAATTTGTATCTCTCGCCCGAATAGCGTCAAATATGTACCCAAACGTTTCTCTTTGATAATCCGCATTTCATCATTTTGTCCCAATTTGCTAGCAATGGTTTCGTTATTTTTTCGCAGGAAAATCTAAATTTACCAACACGGCGACCATTCCTTGGATAAAATTGATGTTTTATAAACAATTATCGTGAAGTAACATGGAAAATACCAATATGATAGCTATGAATTTATAAAAGTTGGAGTGTTTACTGACATTTTTACAAAAGCAATAATTAAAGTTCTCACGAAATTGAAACCACTCAATCGATTATTGCTAAATTCAACATCATGCATGGTTCAAGATTATAATCCATTTGCATTCAAAATGTTAGTTTGATATATTTGTATTTCAAAAAGTTTTTAAATCAGAAAATACTCATTTATAAAATATCAAAATACCATACACTTTCAACACATCAACCAATTTGCACCAAACTCAATCATAAACATTCTTATAGGATAGTCATCTTGTATATCAAACTTGAGCATGATATCTTAAAAATTGCGAAAGCTAGCGTGTTAACAAGAAAAAATCCATACACACACACGCACGCACGCATACGCACACACACAAATATATATTTCGAAAGAAAATGTTTTCGCGAAAATAAAGTTTCCTCTATGAAGCAAAAGATGCAAAGCAGAACAAAGTATTTTCCTATATTAATTTGTCTCTCCGTCGTCCATAAAGCTTCCTCAACGAGGAAGTTATAATCGATCAATGAATATTGTCCTAAAGGAGGATATGTGGGCGACGGTCTAAAAAAATGAGGAAGCAATTTTTAATATTGTATTTCTAATAGATTACGGTCATAGTAACAAGTTTGGCGGAGATTCTTGGAAAGTGTGCTAAGACCACGGCCAATGGTGTTGTCGACATTCAATTGAAGATGTGGCTTATTGCTACGACCATGCTACGATCACTTATTCGTTTTTACGGGAACAGGATGATTCCTCTGATCGAATCAGCGATTGACGATTGGTCTTTGATCACACACCCAACAGAACGGAGTATCATGAAACGCCACGATGAATATGGAACGTTTCCCTTCATGTTTCTAAGCACAGGATCCATTGTGTATCCCCTCGTTATTGACATTCTTTCACTGGCACTTCCGAATACCTTTACGACGTTGGAAGATCGAATACACACCTCCAACTGTACTGAGAATCAGGGTCTCATTTTTAATAATGCAATTCTTTTCGAGGTTATGCTCTACTTCGAAGATATCGTTTACCAAAGCAGTAGTGTACTTTTCTGGAGTTTAGCGATGCATCTCTGCGGACAGTACCAGATCTTAAAACACCATTTTACGGAGTTCCTACTGATAGAGGAAAAAAATGAAAGACACAGAGAATTTCGTCGCCTCATAAAAAAACACAATCATCTCATAGATCTCAGTTGCAAGCTTGAAGACTCGTTCCACGTTATCCTGGCGTTATTAATCTTTTTTAACGAGTTTTCCATGTGCTTATACGGTAAGTTCGAGAAGGTAAATAAAAACAATAGTTCTTGCCAATCATACTTAGTTACTGGTATAATAATAATCTGTTTCGTCATGCAAAAAAAAATTCAGTCTTACTAATTGTTCATATGTACTTCCTCTAGTTTCTCGGCTGTCCTACGGAATCAAAAACAGTAACTTCTTCGAAGTGGCTGAGATATTAATACAGATGTCGTTCATCACCGTTTCACTACTTCTATTTCATTATGTCAGTGATTATCTGACTACGTGTGACAAAGAAATCGGCGAAGTGTTGACGCAATGTCATTGGTACAGCTTGTCCAACGACTCAATAACTAATTTCAGTATCGTCATAACGCGGTGTCAAAAACCGAAAACTTTGACAGCTCTTAAATTGTACCAATTGAATCTATCAAATTTCAAGTATTTGATGAACGGACTTTATTCCTACGCCTCGTTGACCGTAACGATTGTGGACGACTAAAGACCGAATTTTCCAGCTGATAAGCTCTACATACGGGACCATTCCAATTTATGAGCTTAAAGATGATTCACGTATACGTTTCCATCAGACAGTGGTATTTAATTACAATATGATTAGGGTGTGAGTCGAGAATAATATGAAAACAAAATCAACGACTTTGAAAATACCAAGATCATTGATTTTGTACAATAACAATAATGGCGAAAAATTATTAAGACAAGTTAAAAATTGTAACGAGGCGTTACCACGCACTTGCACTGACGTGCTGGGCCAGGATCGTTCGAGCCGTAGGATAGCAACAGAATTATTTCTCATCGTACAAGCTGACAGATACGGAAAAGATCGAGAGTGGTTGACGCGAAGAATAAATGTTTTTAAAATTTCTCGAAATGTCGCTACGGTTAGGCTTGACGCTGGCGAGGTACGTAGGATAGACAGGGGTAGAGAGATGGTGAAATTACGCGAGGATCGACGAGTGAATCGATGGTGGGTCGTGATTCCCACCCCGGAACTCCGAAGTGCGTAAGGCAGACAGTCGTGCGATAGCCGAAAGCGAGAATGAGGAATAACTGAGTCGAGATCCAGGAGTGTCATGTAACCGATCAGAGTGAAGAACGACGCGAGAAGCACATGACGATTACCTCTCGAAGACAAGTACAAGCGCATCTATTGCCGCACCGGAGTTTGTTCGAGACAAAAGGGTTCCAAGACCGTGTTTGGGAGTGCGCCACGGAAAATGGTAGCATAGGAGAAGTCAATAAAGTATAAGCCGTGAGAGAAATAAAGACGGAGAGTTGCGATATAATACGCGCGAGTCGAGCGGCGGACTATCGAGGGGCTTAACCGGGATTTTGGCAAGTTCGATTTTAACTTGAGGCGAACATAGGAGGGAGCTCCCGTGCACTTAGAAAAGAAGAAGAAGAACCGGGATTTAAGAGCCGTGCTCGAGCATCCGCTGCTGCGGAATTGATCTGTGAAAATCGCGAATATCGAAGACCGAGTCAACACTGTGTGAAAGGATTGTAATCCAATGTAACGTTAATGCACAATCGCAAGAGTCGAATAAATAAATAGTTTATGGTTTATTAATGAATGTATAGAAACAAGTGTTTGCTTCGAAATTAATTTTTGCACACCCCCGAACCGCACCGTTTACCGCTAGTCGGAAAAGAGCTGGAATAGAAAAGCGCACGAATACCCTGGTGGTCAGGTTGGTAGATCACCCTGCTTGATCGGAAAATACCACAAGGAAAGGCGAGACAAATTTATCGACGGGCGACATGATATTTTTACGATGTGGCTGCCGGCCGTGTCTCGTGCCGTTGCAGTAGCTCACAAAATATAGAAGTTAAACGTATTTACAAACAAACTCGAAACAAAACTTTTTTATATATATTGTAACGTTACGATTTTTTACATTTTTTTTTAAACATTTAAAAATGTCGATTTTTACGATATAATGGTTTTGTTCTTATTTTTATCCTTTTCAGTTTTAAATTGTATTGTATCCTATAATGAATTGGTGTTTTCAAACAATCCTTATCTGACTGTATATAATTTCAAAGCCCGAAAAAGTGCAGTTTTTAATGAATTTAGAAATTTAGAAAGATCATACAGCTAGTTGAGGGTTAGTTTTCTGCCGTGCGGAACACGGAATTTTGAAGTTACGGTAACCCAGACAGGAACGATTAATAGTGTCTGCAGTAGTCTGCACATTGTCCTGTAGCGTTGGGGAGCAGACCAGTCCCCACTCCGTTTTTTGAAACTTCGATGCTGTCTGAAGTTTTCGTGGTGGCCGCCAGTGGCGGTGGTAGCGCCTACGTCGGTCTTGGTGGGAGGCGGGCATCTCTCCACTCCACTGAAGTCACGTAGCTCGCAGAGATTAGTAGGGAGATTGCCAGTGAGCAACTTTTCTTGATCTCACTTTAACAGCGTTTCCGACGCGAAGCCTGGACGGCCGACTCTCGAACCAGACCCACGTTTTTCATTGGTCGAATATATATAGTAATAGGACGCATGCATTTATCGCTGACAGCCGGGTCGAGGATCATCTCCGGATTTTTAAGAAGGCATACGATGCAATTTTTATTTTTTTCATGATTTTTAGGATTTAACTGCTCAACGAATGCTTTGCAAACAAGCGGGGGTCACAACTTTTGTACTCGTTTCGTACGAATATTTACAGATCTGTACGATGGTCGAGTGGATGTTGCTCGTTATGCATATCCGTGGGTTCGTAGGTTCGAATCCCGAAATTAACTTTTTTTTTCTCAATTAGAAATGAATTTTTTTTTCCCTCGATATTGCATCGATCGTGGGAGGATGCGAACGATGCAAAATCGAGTTTATTTATTTTTTAACGCTGTAATAACAACACTATTTAAGATGTGCTCTGACTCCCGAGAAATTCTCGTCAATGCATACAATGTATGATTGTTGCGTATATTCGCGCGACCCCGGCTCAGCTGTTTTTAGCAGCAGTTGTTTTTAACGGCGAGAAGAGCGAAAAAATTGACGTGTCGAATTATGGCAGCAAGAGAGAAGGAACGTTCGTATGATTTCTGTGTGTACAGAGGATGTACGAACGGAAAATTAACGTCAGGATCGAGGCTGTATCGTTTCATAAAAAAGAGCGATAAACCAGGTTTAGAGAAGGTGAAGAAGACGAAGAAGAAATGCGGCAAAAGCTGATTTATGATGATAATATTAATGATTAACAATAATTGTAATTATAATACCGAATTATTACCATAATTTATATACCTACACGAGAAAAAATAGGAAAAAAAAGGAAAACTGAAAAAACACAAAAAATAAAACTGCATGTCGGAGTTGAAGCATGGAAAAAAAACCAAATACCTTGTAAGAATATAAAAGAAAAGGAAACTTTAGAAACAAATAAAAGTAACGCTTTGAGTCCATCTGAAGAGGAATCTAAATGACGATTATTGTGCGCGAACGAGCAGTGGACAGAGGGAGAAGAACCTTTAATACACGAGACTACGTCGAGGTTTGTATGTACAGGGATTTAACTAGTATTTTTGCATAAAGATTAATACGAAGAAGAAACAGACACGGCCGGACGGGCGACATGGGCACAACAGAGCGAGAGAGCCGTACACAGTCACACACATCGTCGTTGCGCTTTCACGAGGGGATAGTGTTTATTGCTTTCATTATTCGTTAAAAAAGAAATAAACTCGATTTTGCATCGTTCGCATCCTCCCACGATCGATGCAATATCGAGAAAAAAAAAATTCATTTCTAATTGAAAAAAAAAAAGTTAATTTCGGGATTCGAACCTACAAACCCACGGATATGCATAACGAGCCACATCCACACGACCATCGTGCAGATCTGTAAATATTCGTACGAAACGAGTACAAAAGTTGTGACCCCCGCTTGTTTGCAAAGTTAACAGCTAGCTTTTTAATCGCGAATCGCATCATCAATTATATTGTAAGCATTCGTTGAGCAGTTAAATCCTAAAAATCATGAAACAAATAAAAATTGCATCGTATGCCTTCTTAAAAATCCGGAGATAATCTTCGACCCGGCTGTCAGCGATAAATGCATGCGTACTATTACTATATATATTCGACCAATGAAAAACGTGGGTCTGGTTGGAGAGCCGGCCGTCCAGGCGGCGCGTCGGAACCGCTGTTAAAGTGAGACCAAGAAAAGTTGCTCACTGGCAATCTCCCTACTAATCTCTGTAGCTCGTAGTTCTTCCAGGTTCAATTTGTCCGCCAGCCCCGTGGCGGCGCCACCTATTCGTCCGCGGGTGGTGGGGAGTCAGCGTGGTTCCTATGTTGGCGAAATTGTTTAAAAACTATATATTTTCTTTAGAATTTCTAGAATTTGTTAGAATTTTTTTTTAGTTGTTATTGAAAAATCTCGAATTCATTGTTTTCTGAAAAACGTTTCACATTGCACATAAGCAACTTCAAGATCATTTAACCAGCAATTTCATCAAAACGCCTAATATTTTATTGAAAACTAAAGTGTTACATTTAATAAGACCAGTGACACGGGTAACCTGTTCACTGATTGGGCATGTGACGTCACGCAGGTCACCGCCAAGGCGCGATTTTCAAATAAGGCCTGACCTTGAGCTTTGACCTTTTTATTTCCGTAGTGTAAGATTACACTTTTCTTTCGAAATCTTGGATCAACATCCAAAATTATTCCATTTCACAAATTTCATTCTATTAGTTTCGTTCCATACGATACGATGCAGAATTTTCATTTTTCACAAACTTAAATCAGCTTATTTCATAACACAATTCGATTTATAACTTCCCTTTTTACTATTCCGATTTATAATTTCTTTTTAATGTCTAAAATTTTTCGAAATAAATCTACCGTCCGTGATATTCATTTAGCCTACCACGTACTCTACTCAATAGACACAGTCAAATAACCGACACTGATGCTTGTGCGGTCGGTGTGTGGCTTCGGCGGTCCCCCGAGTTTATCAGCATTTCGTGCTGCCAATACTTGGATGGGTGACCAGTTAGCCGTGCATCAACTCCCGCGCGGAAAAGGGTAGTCTTGGAAGAAGTCTTCCTAGGATGGAAGGATGAAGGGTGGGAACGGTCGCAGAAACCCGAGAGTGTGGATGCTGGAAAAATGGTAAATAAAAAATATGAAAAAAAATACACAGTAAAATAATTTTGTATTTTTGCTATCAATATAACGTTAAATATTAACAAAAAAATGCTTAGCTCATTTATAGGAACGGGCTACAACCAATGGCTCGCTTCCATCTGGAGGACTTTGATTAATTTGCCAACGATAACGAAATGAGGTGATGCCAACACGTGTACTTTGCGGCCGGGTCAAACCATGAGTTCTCGTCTTCGAGATAGGCATAATAGTGGTGCACGCCCCACGGGAACAGAAACGGTCGGGCGTTCAGGCGGTCCCCAGAGAGAAAGAGGCCGAGAAATTGTCGTTCGCGCGGCTCCTGTGCCTCAAGCCTCAGGCAACGCACGCGCGCTATCACGATCGTCAAATTCGCAGGCATACGACGACGATAAAGACGATATCGCCTCTTACAAACACTGGTGGGTAACCTGGCAGGTAACCCTCAAGCGAATGTAATAATAATAATCAACACGGTCAATCGATATTGGATATTTTATATTCGGAAAGACGATATAAAACTAACCGCATAGTAGCATTCAGAGGTGAAAGCAGTTACATTTTTAGCACGTATTCTAGTATTGTAGATTGTAAGCTGCGATAAAAAAGAATTACTTTTCTCAAGAGTAAATTCATTAAACTTGCGTCTACTGTCTTTGGAAATATTACCAGGACCCTGCATTTCAGGTTCATGTAGTAGAAAATTGAACGATCTCGGAAAAAGTTGCCTCCATCGAAATATGTATATGTTACGTCCAGGCATATTTTTGAAAATAAAAAAATATTTTCTTAAAATTATTAAAAAATTACTTAAAAGAAAAAGGAACTTTCGAAACACCCAGTAGCGGTTCTCGTTACTGGATACAAATTTTTGCTTTCGTCAGCAGTCTCACGCTGCTTTAAGAAAAATAATTTCTCGCTCAGTAATCACGCCTCAAACTGCGGCACTGCTTTTGCTGCCCTTATCAGCGCGACGTCAGCGGTTTCACCGTGACGAACAGGGCGTCGCACACCTGATAGATGCGCGATGCCCTGCATCTCAAACTTTTGTACCAATATGCTGTGCCTTCGGTACTAGCTTTAAAGAAATTTACAGTCAATCGTTTCACGGCGACTCGACCAGCGTGGTCGAGTCTCCAGCAAAATTTATAAAATACAATAAATGTTCTACTCCGGGGACGGAACCCGACGGTCGGTCCTCTAAACTAACAATCGCTAATTATATTTTCAAATTCAACCCTCATAAAGTTCCATCAATGTTTTCTTATGATATTTTGCATTCTTATTAAATTTTCATATCAAAATTAGTGCGCGTTCTGAATAAAAATGTTTAAGTGCTACAAAATACAGACGTTATGTGAATCAGCCAATGTTTTATCACTAATTAATTAAAGTATATTGTTGTTATGTCAATGGAATGCAGTGATGTGAATTTATTTATTTAAATTAAATATAAAATCACCAGTTCACTCCTCCAATCCCTGAGGCGGTACATTCCGCTCAAAAATGGAGGAAGATCAATTTAGTTTCGTTGCGTTCATGAGAAATACCAAAATCCATGATGTAACAGTATATTTAATTAAAAATAAGTAGAATAGTTTTTTGGGTGCAAGCAATGATACATTTCTTATTTATAAAAAATTGATGAGGATTTGCGGAATCTGGCCACTGGGCGAACAGAACCCTGGATCACTAATTATTTACTTGGTGTTTGCATTTTACGAGGTATCCAAACTTATACTAACATCACCTATGACTCAAGAATAATTCAAGCAATTACGTTGAAATTTGACACTGAAGTTAAGGGTAAAACGGTGCAAAATTTGTGCGACATTGGTCTCTAAAAATAGGTTATTGTGTGGTTTATACTATTCATGAAGAGTAGCGGTAGTGACTCGACGCCAAGTATTAAAAGAAAAAAATTGTTGAAATGATTGAGACGCTGGCGCTACTCTTTTTTACTCGACGTTGGCCCTTTTTCGTCTGCTAGGAAATGCTAACTCGAATTACCTGACGCAACACGTCGCGTACGCCAAATGTATCAGTTCCAATACTTCTTTTTCTCTTTCGAATGGGACTGTTTGCATTCAAATCGGTTGCCGCAATGATGAGATCTGTCAAGTTTTAATTTTGACGCTCAAAAAGTTTTCGTTTTCATCCGATTTGTCCCCTCGTATATATGTGCATGACGTGTTACCTCCATACTCACATTTTTACCTTCACACTCACATTTCGTCTGTAAACTCTCATTATCTAAGTCGCGGATGCTAAATGTATCAACGTTGATATTTTTTTTTACCTTTCAAATGAAATCTCTCTTAATAAAATTGATTACCGCAATGCTGATATCTAGTAAATATCATGATTTTTCCGAACTTACACATCTGTATACAATTTGTCCACTCGCATATATGAGGCATTCTCCGCCAACTCGGCCACTTTTTTCTCGACCCTCTTGAATCTGTTCCATAATTGGTCATATAGTTGTACTACTTAAAGGTACTCTCTGTGAATTTTTTCAGTTTTTTTTATTCACTTGTTTAGGAAATGGATTTTTTTTTCAAACACGTATATCATGGAAAGAGGATATCGGACAAAAAAATGTTACAACAAAAAAGTTATGTTTTTCCATGAACTATTTAATGCAACATATGTTATATTTTTCATGGCGTCAAAAAGGCTATTTTCCGCAAAAAAAAGTAGAAAATATTATTTTTCGCTTTCAATGCGATACCTTTAATTTCCTTGTAAATTTTACAGGGTATTCGTCAATGTATTGAGAACGTACAAAAAAATCGACATCGTGGAACTCGAGATTCTGAGTTCTTTTCTTACATGAACTATTTAATACAATATAGGTTGAATTTTTGGTGGCATCAAAAAGGATACTTTCAGCGAAACAAAAAAAAATGTTTCTTCAATGCGATGCCTTTTATTCGTTCATCAATTTTACAGGATATTTGGTAATGTATTGAGAATCTACTAAAAATGCCCACGTGGAACTCGATGAAGCAGACCATTTGTTCGACGATTTGTAGTCACGGTATTTCATCCCGCGCGACTGGCGCCCAAAGAATTGTAAAGCCCAAAGTGGGGCCCACGTGTATAAATCTATCGCATGTAACACCCGGGAATAAACAATTAAAATATTTTTGGAATTTTTACCTTCGAATCAGTAGAAGTTATCGTTAAACTTTTGTTGAAATTCGAAGTTCAAAATTCGTGTGTCAGTGTGTGAATCGTACTTATCGTATTTCTGTGTTCATGCCTTGGTCATTGTTAGTGCGGCTTCGTGCAATTTAACGAAGTCGCGAAAACCGTCTTCGGAACGAGCTGAGCGTAAACGAATGCTGGCATTGACGTCGGCCGCATACAGCTTCGCGCTATCGTCACTTACGCTTTGGAGCACACTTGAATAACGCTTCGTAGTTTCTGTGAAAATCGCTACGGAGGACGTGTGTGGGAGTTCTAGTTTTGGGACTAAAGTATAAAAAGGTAAACATTCATTCCTCTCATCTGTTCCTTGAATCACGATAGTAGTAGGTGGTGCGTTATGGCGGCCCCCACTCCTACCCCCACTCCTTTCCCCCCACTTCTCGGTTCGCCAGAAACCGAAGTGTGGCTGAGAGAGTGGGGGTACGGATGGAGAGCGATGGGTCGTCACAGTGCACCACCTTTTTTTGTTTTTGGAAATGCAAAAAAAAAGTTAATAATAAATTTAATAATATTTTTAACATATTTTCATTATTTATTTATATTATTTTTTATAATAATCATTTAAATTATTAATAATAATTTGTTGAACACATCGGGACGTTTGGATCCTTGAATAACTATGCCACATGGTCCTTGCGTATAACCCGTGCATGCGAGGAACACTATTTTTTAAACTCACACGCACATACACACTCCTGTTTCTACACCGCGCAATCATGTTTATTCTACACACCGCGCACTCCGGTTTATTCTTCGTCATTAAAACCCTCGCCCTCTAATCCCTGGTCGTAATGTAGGTTTTCATCACCGAGATTCTCGGCGATGAAAAGCCCCACATCGACCAGGATATTATCCAGGAGGCGTATGCAGGGTATGCCGTCGTTGGTAAGACCGTTGAAAGTGCCGAACAACTCGTCACAGCACAGGTCTTCTATAAATGACCTTAAACCCACGTTCTGAACGTGAGCAAGACCACGCAATAAACAGTCATACTGCAACGCAGGCCCATGCGGCATAGTGGTTGCGGATGATACAGGTGATTCAGATCGATATAGATCCGCTCACCTGAATCAACGAGATACACATCGGAGTACCCGTTTTCGCTGTCACTTAGGATAATCTCTCCGCGAACCACTCGCCAAATCTGTACAATTACACACGGCATGCTCATATAACTCCCCCAGGGCTATTCGCCTGTGGGTGCCTCCTTGCCTCTGATAAAAAAAAGCCATCGAGGCCTCTAATTCGGCGTACGCGGCGTCCATAATTTGCGTGCGTATGGCAACGCAGGCACCATCACCCACATGAACCACACGATACACAAAAGCAGGTTCCAAAATATTGTTGACGCGCGGATACATTTTCACTTTTTTACGGTACGATTCTCTTAAAGGCGCGATAATTACTGAAGAGTTCTCTGTACTTGCACCGTAACGAAAAAGAACTCCCCCCTGTACCTCTCTGCAAAATCAGACGAGATGATACACTTCTTTCTTCTGCTAGGGTATCGTTATCCGAGGCACGCACGACCGAAAAATAATGCTCAGACACAGCAGCTGTCGTAATAGGTGTTGTAAGATATAATACGAGCCATCATGGATATACGCGCACGAATCCCCATACGGTAATATACCGATGGAGTACAGTAGCCTAACGCGACGAGGTGTTTCTTACTGTATGCAATCGGTCATACGAGTGGCCGTCTATAATCTATATCCGAATTGTAACCAGCGACACACTTGAATGGCCCCTCCAACTCGGCCCAATCGTCCGCGGACCTCCAGCGAAGAGACCACGAAATATATTGTGGCTACGGATCCACGCTCGATATCCGAACGCATAATTGCGGAGTTTATTTCTAATCTAGGCAAGATTGTTTAATTGTACAAAAGAAATAAGTGCAAGTGAGTGCGTGTGTCCGCTAAGGTATGATATATATATATTTTTTTTTATATTTTTGGTAAAATAGTTACTCTAATGTGCTTAATTTGCACCACGCCGTCACATGTCTCTATATTATACAGGGCGGCTGGGGATTTTATACGGGGCTTTATGAGCCTATATTCTCATCTGTACAAAAAAAAAAAAGGAGAGGACTTTCCTCATATATTTCTAATAATTGTGAGACAATTATTATTAAAACATATTTATTGTTTGTTTTTCGCGCCACCAATAAGCTGCACCACCATGTGAGTGTTGCAGCAACTAGCGCTGCGTGCGCATCACCCGAACATGCGCTCGGGAGCCCCCGCCGAGATTCGAGTCTCGGGTATCTCCGACTGCGTTCGGGCTCGCTCACGAACGCGAAGATAGCGAGCACTTACCTGTCTCGTTCACTTCGCGTCCGGATACGGTATTGGGAACACGTGTGATACGCAATCCTTAAATAATAAATAGTTTATCTGCCTCGTGGCATTTATCGGAAAATCATTGAGTGGAAGTTATTTCATTTTATCCTCTCCCTACCACACAAAATATATTAAAATAAAGATCACTGCTTTAATAGATTATGGGGACAGTCACCCAGCCAGCGCGGAGAAAAACTGTGTGGTAGGCGAGAATCGGAACACGTGTTGCGCGGAGGTAGTCATTGTGCGGTTGAGCTGTCGTTCGGGAGACACGTGCGTGTGAAACGTATCCGTCATGTCTCAAGACATCTCAGCGCGGAATGTGAGGAAATTCGACGGATCGAATTTTCAAGCGTGGAAATTTCAATTGTCCACATTATTTACCGCGAATGAGATAAACGACGTGGTAAATGGCTCGCGTGTGTTGCCGGGTGAACCGGAAGTGGAAGAGAGACGAGAGTGGGTCCGCGATGACGCTAAAGCGAAATTTTTAATTTCGTCAACATTGGAATTTAATCAGCTCGAGCCATTATTAGTGTGTAATACCGCAAGAGAAATGGCGGACAATTTATGTCGTATACACGAACAAAAGTCGGCTTCTAATAAGCTCCTATTACTTCAAAAGTTTCACGAATATCGTATGGGAACAGACGACTCCGTCGTGCAAGACATCGCGAAAATATGAAACCTGGCCGCACAAATCGACGAAGTCGGCGAACGCATGTCGGAGCAACATCTGATAGCAAAAATTCTCGGGAGTCTACAGCCAAAATATTCAACACTGCAAACAGCATGGGATAGTATGGATCCTGAACGTCAAACTTTAGCCAATCTCGAAGAAAGATTAATTCGCGAAGAAATACGATTAGGCTGTGGAAGTGAGAATGGTGCAAGTGCGTTTGCTGTGTCGAAACGTGATGACAAAAAGAAAAAAAAAACAGAAAAAATCGCAGAAAAACGTGACGTGTTATCGGTGTCAAGAGATCGGACATTTCGCGAACAAATGTCCCAAGAAAAATTCCGCGAAAACCAGTGACGATTATGCGTTTATTGTGGAAAGAGGACGGAGTGAGAACAGTATGCCTGGTACATTACCAAGCGCCAGTGCGTGGAGTGAACTACTCTCGGCCAATCAGACAGACGTGTGGCTCACAGACAGTGGCGCATCTCAGCACATGAACAAACGTCGCGAGTGGCTCAGTGATTTTCAACCAGTCAAGAATGGCGGGAAAGTGTCTCTCGGCGACAACGTGCAGTGTGATATTGCGGGAAAAGGTTTAGTCCACATTGAGAAACTGAAAAACGAACTGTGGTGTAGCTCTCGTCTCGAAGATGTACTCTATGTGCCAGAACTAAAGAAAAATTTATTTTCCGTAGGTGCGATCACGAAAAAGGGTTATGAAGTGACATTTAAGGGGAACTACGTGCACATATTGCTCGAGGGCGAGATCGTCGGATACGGTACCAAACAAGACAATGAAATATCCGAATGTTTTTTCGGGTTCCGGAAAATCGTGAGGGGGAAGCAAACGCGGCCGCTTACAATCTGCGCGTGTGGCACGAGCGGTTAGGTCATGTCGATAAACGTGCAATTCGCGAGCTCGTCAAAAAGGGGCTCGCGGGGCAGGCAAGAGTGCTACACCCTATGAGATGTGGGTGGGGAAGAAGCCAACGATGTCTCATCTTCGTATCTTCGGTTCTGTGGCCTACGTGTTAACTCCAAAACAATTTACAAAGAAGTTGGATCTGCGCGGGAAGAAGATCGTCGGTTATGAAGGTGATTCCACGAACTATAGAGTGTACGATCCGTCAACAAAACGTGTGAGTGTAACGCGTGATGCAACATTTCACGGGAAGCTGGGGAAGATTGAATTAGAAGATAGCGAATCAGATAGCGAAACACAAGTGCTCTCGAACGTCAAGAAGGAAGACGGTCAGGCGAGACAGCAACCGGGACGGGAAGTCCAAGTGCCTGCTCCCCGGAATGATGGTCAGCAGCAAGTCGAACTGGACGATGACGAAGTCTTCGTCGAAGCTCCGGAAGTGCCGCAACCTGAACTTCAAGCAGACGAGCAAGGTCGGAATCTTCGTCCGAGGGCGAATATACAACGTCCAGCGAGATACTCAGCGGATTTAGCTGAATATGTGATGCCGAGTACTTACCAGGAAGCAGTACGACGCAGCGACGCCGCGCAGTGGGCGCATGCCATCAGAGAAGAGCTGCAGGTGCACGAGACCAACAGCACGTGGTCAATCGTGCCCAAAACACCTGATCTAAAAGTAATAGACTCCAAGTGGGTGTTTAAAGTTAAACATGATCCTGAAAAAGAAGAAGTAATTTACAAAGCGAGACTGTGTGCTCGCGGGTTCATGCAGCAACGCGGGATTGATTTCAACGAGACGTTCGCACCTGTCGTGCGATACGACTCACTTCGGACTCTCCTGGCACTCGTGACGGAGAACGATCTTGAACTGCTGCAGTTTGACGTACAAACTGCATTCCTTTATGGTGAGCTGGAAGAAAACATATTCATGGAGGTTCCCGAAGATGTCGACGTCGAAGATGCTGCAGTGAATAGTGTTGTGTGTAAACTAAATAAAGCGTTGTACGGTTTAAAGCATTCACCGAGGTGCTGGAACCGTAAATTTACAAAGTTCCTGTGTAATTTTAAGTTGAAGTGTAGCGAGGCCGATCCGTGCGTCTTCATGGGGAAATTTGATGGCGAAACTGTCTATTTAGCCTTGTTCGTAGATGACGGTTTGTTCGCTGCGGAGTCTAAGTCAACATTGAATTCAATGGCCAAGCAATTGAGTGAAGAATTTAGAATTAAGCTAGGTAACGTGAGTTGTTTTGTCGGAGTGCAAATCGAGCGCGACAGAATAGAGAAGCCGCTAGTCATTCACCAAAACGCGTACATGGAAAAAGTCTTAGAAAAATTTGGGATGCGCGACGCGAAAGCTGTAAGTGTGCCGGCAGACCCGCACGTTGTGTTGCATCCTATCGAGTCAAACGAAAAATTGTCAAGCAACGTTCCCTATCGAGAAGCAGTTGGTTCTTTAGTTTTTCTTGCATCAGTGTCCAGACCTGATATAGCCTTTGCTGTAAATTCGGTCAGCAAATTCTTGAGTAACATAATATCGAGCATTGGCGTGCTGTTAAAAGAATCTTCGCGTATCTCAGGGGAACGTCGCATCATGGAATAGAGTATAGAAGCGGCGGTAGCGAAGCAGAACTGATTGGGTTCTCGGACGCGGACTATGCGAGTGACGTTGAGACGCGCAGGTCTACCACCGGGTATATCTTGTTTGTTGCTAACGGACCAGTGTCGTGGTCCTCGCAGAGACAAAAGCTCGTTGTTCTCAGTACAACAGAGTTTGAGTACGTGGCGGCAGCTACGGCCACTAAGGGAGCAATATGGCTTCGGAAATTATTAATAGACATTAAGTATACATGTAAGCGCGAAACTACGATTTTTGTTGATAATCAAAGCGCGATCCGTCTAGTCGAAAACCCGGTCTTCCACAAGAGGACCAAACATATTGATATACGATATCATTACATTCGTGAGAAGTACGAGAGTAATGAAATAACTTAAGGTTAAGTATATTAAGTATATAACTTAAGGTTAAGTATATTCCGACAGAGATGCAGCGTGTCGATATGCTTACGAAGGCGCTGCCAAGGAACAGATTAAGAGAGCTATGCGCCATGACTAACGTAAAATCAATTACTTCAGTTTAGCGCTCAAACGGTGGTAGTGTTAAAACATATTTATTGTTTGTTTTTCGCGCCACCAATAAGCTGCACCACCATGTGATTGTTGCAGCAACTAGCGCTGCGTGCGCATCACACGAACATGCCCTCGGGAGTCTCCGCCGAGATTCGAGTCTCGGGTATCTCCGACTGCGTTCGGGCTCGCTCACGAACGCGAAGATAGCGAGCACTTACCTATCTCGTTCATTTCGCGTCCGGATACGGTATTGGGAACACGTGTGATTCGCAATCCTTAAATAATAAATAGTTTATCTGCCTCGTGGCATTTATCGGAAAATCATTGAGTGGAAGTTATTTCATTTTATCCTCTCCCTACCACACAAAATATATTAAAATAAAGATCACTGCTTTAATCATTATTATGACCACAATTGCATCCGGAAGACGGGATAATTTTCTCTCGCACGTAGATTTGGCTGACCGTTACGCTGAACGGGCCACACAGATCCAGCTCGCCGCTTCACGCAACGAGCGCTCCGCCGTTCCAAGTACACCCGCCTATGGTTCCCGAACGCAGATCAGCGGCGTAAAACCATATTTCATCCTGATTCTTCTTGGTTTTGGAGTCATCCCTCGAATCAAGATAAGTTACTGTTTTCCATACTAATTACAAAAGTGCAGCTTATGAAAAGGGAGAAATTCTCAATTGTTAATTCCGGCAAGAGAAAAATTTTCGAAATTCGAATGAACTGTTACAACGGGCTACGCGGCCCACCATATAATCTCGGTGTATACATATGTATATATTTTTTTTTTGAGAGTCTGCGTTCGAGGCATGATATTGCGAGTAATATAAAAACATTTGATTGAAGTGCTATAGATACAAGCTGTATTTAAATTCCGCTTGAATTACCGAATTTCAAATTTCAAACGACGTTTATTTTTTTTTATATAGAGAAAATTTGTGAATTGTTATTACAATTCTGGGTGACCGTCATCTGAAAGTCTAATAATTTATTGATTTTTATTAATTTATTAAATTGTTATATCCTATTTGTTCACTGAATTTAGAATCTCGCTTACTTGTATATGTGAAGAAACATGCATTTATTTCATTGCTATTGAGATTAATTGCTTACTATTATTAATTTATGTAATGATTTATTGCTTTTCCTGAATTTGTTCACTTGTTATAGCCTATTTATTCACTTAATTTTGAATCTCACTGACTTATATATGTGAACAAATGTCCATTTATTTAATTGCTACTGATATTAATTATTTGTCATCATGAAATTATTAAATGTTATGTTGATTTATATTGATCATGGTCTCCCGTGAGTTATTGATACCGTTTATCGATTTATGTAACGATTGCGTATAAGTCGTTGAACTATTAAATAACTTATTCCGCGTTATTAAATTATTGAATGACGCATTGAAGGATTGAATGATTCTTTCTGTAACAGCTACCTGAGTGGTGAGCACATATTAATTGATCGGATGATTTACGTGATATTATGTCTCTATTGTCAACATGGTGTGCTTTTACGAGATCTCGTACGTTTTGAATGTACTTTGATAGTTTGTGGTATAAGCGATTCAAATAATTTCTCGTAGCAAGAATTTGTTCCGCGATATTGTTAATCTTATAAAACAAAGCTTGTTAACAGATCGCATAAAACAAAATCAAAATGAGAATATGGATATATATATATATATATATATATAAAACAATAAAAACAATATAAAAAAGAAAAAAATGTATTACAGTGTAGATAACCATATTTCCAGAGTCAGAGGTATGTCGACGCGTGGAGCCGTCGATTAGCAAGTCTTCTCACTGAAGGAGTATATAAAAATATCATAATTTAAAGAATTTCTTTTCGATAAGTATGTGATATTGTATTTTCGGCAACACAGTGATTGATACACTTTGGAAATGGAGTCTCCGATCGAAGATCGAGAGGGCCCACAATTACCGCTCATCCCTGTACAATAGTTTAGTCAGAAACGCTGGTCGGGGCAAAACGGCCCACTTTAAGATGCTGTCTCCTGCTAATACTTATTCGCGGGTGTTGAAGCGAGACAGATAGTTCTAAGCCTCTTACACGCTAGAGTGAGACAGCGCGAAGTTTCTTGGCTGTACTATAGGGCTCTCCCAAATATTATTATTATTATTGATATGCAATTTTTTTATATGAAGATCTGCTTCATGTCGCGAGGTGCGCCCCCCTTTAGAAGACCCCAAAATTTTGTCCGTTTTCGCGTATCTCTCACCGTTCTCGAGATATTTTGAAAATTCGATTTTTGAAGCCTGTGACTCAAGCTGAGATCACTGTCTCGCTTTTATTAAATGCATTGTCGCGGGTGTTAGAGCGAGACGGACAACACGAGGTCTTAATAATTATTATTTTTTCCGACTTTCGATTCCTTCAACTAACTGAGCGCTCTGCCGATGGAGGCTCGCAAATTATTTAATCTTTAGAATTCGGTAGAGAATCGATTGAACTTTGACTCATCGGTCTAGAGCGCCAAACGGCAGAGTTGAATCGATTGAACTTTAACTCATCGCTCTAGAGCGCCAAACGGGAGAGTTGAATCGAGCTTCTATATCAGGGTTCCGAACAGTACGAAATTGAATAGTTTACTTTAATTATTATTTTTATTGATTGTCAATATAATGGATACAAATGCATAGGATCTGCTTCATATACCTGAGCACATAGAACGCATAGAACTCTCCACAGAAGAACATTCATTCAAAGATTTTTTTTTCTACGCGTCTAGATATATAGTTTGAACGCTCGTCTTAGCGCTGATGCTAATGAAATTAATATGTTTTTACAGAGCCACGCGTGCTCATGCGCTGCCTTTCGAGCTGAATATTACAAAACTGTAGTTGCTAACGTTGTGTGCTTAGGGAGTTTTATTCACACGATAAATTACTCAGTCTCCTTCTAACCACTCAACAGTGTTAGTCTTTAACAGAGCAATTTTATGTCTGACTACAGTCTTAGATCATGTATTTTAAATCTTTTACGTTTGACAAAGTTAAATAGCCGTCAAATTCGACGACGGTGCGATGATCAAGGGTGTGATGAGTTACGAAATATATCGGGTGACAGTCTCGTAAGGACGCTAAGATACATTATTTGGTGGGCTTCACTGCGTAGTATTGCTGCAGCATACCATCGCGGTATGGTAAACGGACAATGGGTATTAATGTGTGTATGAAGAGTTACAACATCGAGGACTTGAGTACGCTCCGTGCATCCGTGGTATTGTTGATGATATGGGAGATAAGCAATGATAAAGACCTTTTAAATACACGTCTGTGATATTTTAAGTATATTAATTTTGTTTTTAGCGATAGATCAAATTATTGCCACCAAAACATTTTTCTTATTTATTTAAACATGTATTAATAGAGTAATTATTGATTAATTATAGGTTATCGACAACTGTTAGATGCAACGAGCGAATAAGAGGCAGCCCTTATAGAAGGGTCTTGTGCTGTTGAGGAAGCATTGTTTAATAGTCAGACATTAGAAAGTAAAGAAGGAAACACTGATAAAGACGCAGCTGGTTCACTGGAAGTCAGCAATGAAGAGGCAAGCTCTATAGAAGGGACTCGTGATGGCCATAAAAAAAACGGAGCAGAGCTATTTACCTTTAGAGATAGAAGCAGACGAAGAGACAGCTGGTCCCCTGAATATAACGACACAACCGATTTTCGCTGTGATAGAGGTTTTGAGCAGTTCAGGCCCCTCAACAATATTCAGCGATGAGCGTGAGAATAAATTCCAATTTATTATCATTGTAAAATTGTAAAAGTGTTCGCTATTCATTCTATAGAACAACTGTCAAAATATGAAACTCGAGAAGAAGAAGAACCATGCCGATCCCAGGCCATGAATAATACTATCAGCCCTATGGCTGAGGAGCCTCATCATGACAATATAAGACATGGGAATGCAGAAGAAGAAAAAGAAGAAGAAAATGTCGACAGCTTTCATGAGAATCAGCTAGCTCTATATGCACTGGAAAACGAGTCCGACGCGTATCCAATGCATTTTGAGAGGGAGGAAGATGCACCGCCAGCCAACAATTGGTTTCAACAACTCATGTATTCAACTGACTCTGGTGAATATACTTCATATGTCTATACTTTTCGCATATATTGTATATATGGAGTGTAAGTTGGAATATTTTGTGACAGGGTATGGGACAAAAGAAGATACCTCATAGACGTGTCAAATAGAGTTACTAAAACTGCTTAACTGTAATGACTTTATGAGTCTATACATTTTTCTCATGTTTTCTTCTTTTTCAGAAGTACAGACGGGCATGGGAAGATTACGTCGTACTGAGGCCAATGAGCTTTATAATGCTATTGAACCGCCGGGAGCACGCTTTGAGGTTATTCAAGAGTATACACGCCACATCAAGCGCATTCCGTGATCTGTTAACACATATCACCAGTTCCTGTGAGGGTGGCGATTATGCTGGTATATCGTTCACAGCAGGTAGCTTAGCGCACGGCCCTGTATGGCTTTCTTTCCGAACCGTCAGGGACTATTTATTTCAAGATATATAGACACCACAGAGCATCTGCGGTAAGGAATCGTAGGATAAGCACTGTTTGCGAGCGTCTTAAGCGCTGTCACAGCTGTTTTCGCTCCATATGGCCTATAGAGAAAAAGGAACTTATATGCGGCGTAGTTTTCTGCCAAACGTGTAATTCCAATCAACCTTATAATCACCAGTGTTTGATGAGTTCTGTTCGCATGTTTGGTCCTCCAAAAAAATATGTTTTTATTTTTTACGATTTTGAAACGCTACAGTGCTCATGTGTGAAATGAGACCCTAACACCTATATACATCGGCCTAGGCTCTGTGTAGCTCAGCGTGTTTGCACACTATGTTGCGGCAGGCCTTCTATAGACGAACCGTGTGAACATTGTGGTGTCCATGAGTATATATTTAGAGATAATCCTGTACAGCAACTGGTGGAACTTGGTATACAAGAGATCGGTGATTTTTCAAAGACGATTTTAATAGCCCACACTGCAGGCGGCTTCGATGCTCAGTTCATTCTGCGTTATTTGGTAAACGAGAAATAAACACAACACCCTACTCTAATAATGAACGGTACAAAGATAATCACCATGGGCGTAGCCAATCTAGTGTTTCTCGACAGTCTACACTACTTCCACATGCCTCTAAGTGCATTACCTAAAGTATTTGGTCTGAAGGATGAAATCGTTAAGGGCTCTTTCCCGCATCTGTTCGACACACCTGAAAATCAAAATTATATAGGAGAATTACCTCCTATTGATTATTACTCTCCTAACACAATGCGCAGTGCTGAGCGCAAACGCTTTTGCACATGGTACGGAGATCTCAAAGAATACAATTACGTGTTTGATTTTTCGAAAGAGATTGTAAGCTACTGCAAGAACGATGTTACAATACTAAGACAGGCGTGTATAGTTTCTCGAGACATGTTCATGAAAAGTGGCAGGGTTATATAACATGTATATAGGTGTCAGGGCCTCCTTTCACACATGAGCACTGTTGCGTTTCAAAATCGTAAAAAATAAAAATATATTTTTTTGGTGGACCAATCGTGCGAACAGAACTCATAAAACACTGGTGATTATAAGGTTGATTGGAATTACACGTTTGGCAGAAACTTACGCCTCATATATGATTCACGCGTCGGTATTGGGCGTTACAGATAGAGCAAAATTTTAAGCTACCTACAGCACCTCTGAGATTTAGAATAGCTTGGAAGTGATGTGAACGCTCGTAATATAGAATATATAGGGTGTGACGAACCGATCCCACAGTTGCTAGAACAGTCTGTGTACCGCTAAACAAAGGTGCTTCGCGACGACCAAGCGTGAGAAATTCAAAAACTACTATAGCTATACCGTCTCTAGCCAGATAGGTCTGGTAGTGTTTAAGCTCCCGTATACCGCAGCCGTTTCCAGGTATCCTAACATTCGCGGCTCTTGTAAGCTCGTGTGCTGCCTCTCTTTGAAGCGACCTATGAAGTTGTCTGATACGCTGCCAGTTAGCATGCAACGATCCAGTGCGTATTTCACGCCTTTCAGCGTATACGCGAGCCGTTACATGTTATGTCAAAATCGTGGTTGATTTCTCAACCTTGATTTTACACATATTAGTGCGGTTAAATCTGTCGAGACATTGATGAAGAGAAATTAATTTCTCTTAAACACAACTGAATGGCAGATATAAAACGCGCAAACCCCCTTTTGAGCCTAACCTTTCGGAAAATTGCTCGGGACAGGGTTGAGAATGCTATTGCTGACTTAAAACAATAATCTGTCGAAACAAAAATAATGTCGAAGACGAAAAGAGAAGAAGAAAAAAAATAATAATAATAATTTTTTTAAACATGCAACAAAATTTAGACAGGAAAAGAAAAGTACTTACTTGTTTTGTGTCTTCGGAATCGATGTTTGTTTAGGGCGAGGAAAAAGTTACGAAGTTTCACTAGTTGAATATTTTTTACTTTGCTTATGTTTATTTAAAGAAAAAAAACAAAAATTGAACCAAATGTTACAATGAAAATTACTCTGCCGCGAAAACCGTACTACTCACTCCGGGAAAGACCGATTATTTGAAAATAAAATTTTATCAATTAATAGTTCTAATTTAATTCAAATGAACAGACAAAAACAATACCTAAATTTCTCCGGAGATGAAGTCGTTGGTTTTCACGGCGGGTTAGCGACAACTACCTGTCAACTAACTTTTCGATGCCCGAAACGTAATTGCCGTAATAATAATGATAATTTAGCGTATCGGACGCTGCCTTATATACTAAAGTCCCTACCTCTTTTTTTTCGTCATCCGCGCGTGGATGACCTGTTTCTTAAGGGATTATAATTCATGCACATGGTACATACACAGCGAGAGACATGGAAACGCGTGATCAATTGCAATCTATTTTTAAATTTTGTTTTATCGTAATACATTTCCATGTTTCTAGCTTTACAAATATGTGTATGTACCCTAGGACGATTACCTGACAGGTTGTCTATTTATTAATATTTCTGTTCCCTAAGTTGCATTGGATTTTCTTTTGATATGTATAGATTCGACTTTGAATTGTATTTTAGTTCGTATTTTTGATTAGTTAAAAGGATAATAATTAATAATATCGTCATATTATTTATTTTCCTAAGTTTAATAATTTCCCCTTTTTTTTTTGTTTATTAATTAATTCCACTCTTTCTGTTTCTTTGGGGGAAGGGATCGAAAGAAGAGTATTTATGTTTTTTTTTTCCAGAAACATCCCT
This sequence comes from Perithous albicinctus, assembly GCA_964016905.1. Lineage (NCBI taxonomy): Eukaryota > Metazoa > Arthropoda > Insecta > Hymenoptera > Ichneumonidae > Perithous > Perithous albicinctus. Next base: position 5,455,573 of record OZ024703.1, read on the forward strand.
ATTGAACATATTCGGATACCGAATTATATATATATATTTTTTCCTAAATAATTGAGACCGGGTTAATTATGCTACATTGCTACTACTGTCTTAGAGCAAGCGGTATCGAGGCAGTCGTCACAGATGTGTTGCATCATAGTGCTACACATCCGCGCGTGGTTTTTAAGCTGACCGCTGAGGGTCCGCTGAGCCTCGATACACACTGCAGACAGTGTGCCGCCAGGTGTTTTATTAAATCCCTGGAAGTAGCGTCATTATACCTGTGGTCATATGATTTTCTGATGGGTGCTATCGCACCGCAGAACAGAAAAAAAAGGATAAAATTTTTGCTTCTCTTTTTTTTTATAAAGTTACGTCAGGACGTAACACCTCCCCCCTTAAAACGATTATTAGGGAAACTAATAATCGAAAAAGAGTGGTTGTAGTGGAGTTCCAAAGGTTGTATATGTGTATTTTCTAATATTGATTTCTATTAGTGACGATATTTATAATTATTTTTCCTTTACTAATAATCGGAAACTAATAATCGAAAAAGAGTGGTTGTAGTGGAGTTCCAAAGGTTGTATATGTGTATTTTCTAATATTGATTTCCATTAGTGACGATATTTATAATTATTTTTCCTTTACTTTGTTAGCTGGGGTATCTGTGCTATATTAAGTTTATTAATTATTGAGTCTAAGATTTGTATTCAATTGGAGCATACTGTTGCTTATTTCTCGTAATTAATGTATGCTCCTTTTGCCTATCGTTATATATGTATATCTGTTTTTTTTTTTTTTTTTTTTTACTTTCTTAGTCTTAATTTCTCCTAAAACCGCAAATTTTTGCTAATTTCCTTAGGTTGTACGTTTATTATTCTATTATAAAAATTATCGGAGGATAGCTTCAGTCTTACTAATGTAATAAAATTTGTCATGATTATATAAAAAAGAAATGTTCTTTAGACCTTTTCTTTTTCTAAAATGGAGTACTGAAACTATCCTTATTTCTTTTCCCTTTTTTTTCACACTAATAATTTTTACTTATAATCAAATTTATCCTTTTTCCTGGATCAATGTCCTGTCTCATGAAAGAGTGGTATACATTTATGCAGGAATAAGGAAAAGAAAAGAAATTTATCATTATAAGAATATATATATATATATAGTTCATACATTTTCTTCGGTGATGGTTTGGTGATAGAATTACTGCCGTTTTTCTTCCTTCTGGTGGAAATTTTTGATGGGGCGATGGTTTGAGTTTAATTAAGTCCATAGGTGGCACTGAGTTTACTTCACACTGTCTCTTTTTATTTTGTTTTGTTTTTTCCACTGAGTCCTTTTCACGCTATGTCTCTTTTGGCACTGAGTTTGTTATACCTTTTTCTTTCACTGAAGTCCCTTTTTTTTTGTCTTTTCCACACAATAAAAAATTAATTTCACACCCCTTTCTTTTTTGTCTTTTCCACACTATTAAAAATTAATTTCACACACTTTAAACTAAGTTTTTTTTTTTTTTTTTTTTTTTTTTTTTTTTTTTTTTTTTTTTTTTTTTTTTTTTGCACTATTTAAAACTAGTTTCACACACTTTAAACTAAGTTTTTTTTTTTTTTTTTTTTTCTCTGAGTCTTTTTCGCACTATTTAAAACTAGTTTCACACACTTTAAACTAAGTTTTTTTTTTTTTTTTTTTTGTCTTTTTCGTACTGTCCTTTTACACCGTTTTTTTTTTTTTTTTTTTTTATTACCATTCCTCACTGTGATAGTCGCTGGTATTGTCCTCATTTATGTCGTTGTCTGTAGAATCGGTGTCGTTGCTATCTTCATTATTTATTGGTTCTTCGTTATATAATCCGACGATGGGTCTCTGTCCGGGTGGTTCTCGTTCAGGCAGGTATATTCGGATGCTGATAGTTTCTTGATATTGTTGTACAATCACATTCCGGAGCTTTTTTGGTATTTCGGGTGACTCCACTTCGATCATGTGGCTTAACATGATTTTGAAAGAGTGACCCATTTCCTTCAGGATTGTCTTGAGGGGTTTTAGTCTGGCGAAAAGCGGCGTTCTTATTTTTCTTTGCTCCTCTAATATCATGCGTTTAAGGTTTCGCCGATAATACCTTAGCGCTGCTTTTACAGTGTTCTTGGTTCTCGCGTAATACCGAATTTTCTTGATCACAGATTGGTCCAAGGTCGATCCAATGATCATCGTCATTGACCTTGCATCGTACGTCTCAATTTCTAATGGGATTTCCTCTCTTTGGTGGTATTGCGCCATTTTTACGATTATTCTTTTCGTTCCGGTACGTTACACAGAAACAGAATTGTTTTAAATGCGAAGTTGTGTTCACGACGAGAGAAAAATTCATAGCAATTTTTTTCTTTTGATATCCGCTGTTCCTCTTTGGTCGGTAGTAGGGTTAATCTTCCTTCGGCTAGGTGCTAATTGAAGTTCGAAGAAGAATTTTATGCTGATCCTCATTGCGATCGGTAATCCGGTGACGAGCGGTGTCCGTTGTAGGTATGCCTTCTTCTTTTTGTTTCTTGAGGGGTCTTCGTTTTTCCGGGTCCATGGGGAGGAAACTGTTTTCCTTAAGTATGAATGTCGGAGTAGCCTCTGTTACGTCCGGTTTAATTCAATTAGATTCTCCTGTGAGGGTAAAAACTTTATGACTATATCTTTGTTGATTATATTTTTATTCATCTCTATATACGTATATATTTGGTGTGGTTATTTACTTATTTTCTTAGTTATGGATACATGTATATTTTTTTCTTTATATACTTACGTTCGGTTTGGTCTCCTTTTTTTTTTTTTTTATTTACTTACGCCATCATCTTTACGATCTTTTGAGTCTGTCGGAATATCGTAAGAGACGTGTATCTTTGGATAAAGATTTGATGGTTCTCCTGAGGTTGATGTTGTCTGTGACATGGATTCGTCTATATTCGGGGTCTTAGATCTGTAATTACTGTTGCATTCTTTGGAAGTCCAAATAAAAGTTAATGGTCGTGTCGATCCTTGGGGAATTTTTGGGTAGTGTAAGAGGGGAATTTGATTTTCGGGACAGCTATCCGGGCTGGATGGGTGACGATTGTCAGCGGACTTGTTTTGAGATTCTATGAATTTCTTTTGAGCAGGGTCGAACTCAAAAGTTACATTGCCATAAGGATATCCTACTGAACCTTCTTGTGGAGGTTCGAGGTTCTTATAATCTGTAGGTTGTGTAACCTTAGGATTGTTGGTATGAGTTGTCTCGGTACTCGGGCATTCTCCGGGAGGGGTTTTGGATAATTTGTTTAGATGTAAGAGAACGAAAGTTACTGAATCCCATATAGCTTCTATCAAGTAGAGAGACCATCCGTATATGGTGTGTAGAGCATACCCGTGTATAATTGTATCGAAAATAAATTTTATTAACCGGCAGATTAACAATATGCCTATTATTCCGGCACTAAAATTGCCAAATGTAGACATATATCCCCAGGTTTTGTTTCCTTGAATCATACACAAGCAATAAGCGTCGGGAATAGATTTGGAGATGATTAAAATATTTACTAGGAGAGTGAGAGAGAAAAGAAAAATGGACTTATTAAACTGTGTATTAAATTAGTTTGTTATGGTTTAGTTTAATTTAGTTTATGCTCGTTTATTATTTAATATGTGCGTATTATATATTTTGTTAAAGTGTTACATGCTAGATTATTTCTGGGTGAGATTAATTTTTATTTCCTTTCCCGTTCTGTTCAGATTAAGAATAGTGTTTACCAAGATAAGGTGTGCGGGGTGAAGGCATGTGTATCGCTGGTGTAGGTGTGCAGGTAGTTTAAAAGGTAGACATTGATGGGATTAAAGACCTGTTCCCTTTTATCTTTTCGTTAGTGTGGTTTGAAGGGCTTCGAGTTCTCTTGCGACTGTAAGTGTTTACAATCTTTGGATCTGGGAGGGGGACTTCTGGTTTACTGCTTAAGGTAGAGGGATTATCGACTATATGGATACCCTGGTTAGCACTAGTAATATCGGTAGTCATGTTTAAGAATCGGCAGCTTGGATTCCGCTGGGCGTGTTCTATCCAAGGATTTGGTGCATTCATTACTCCGGCAGTACCGCACATAAAACATATTACTGCTTCTCCGTTATAAAAGTATCCCGCTCTAGCCAAGCGTGTTTCTTTGTAGAAGGGAATTGAATTACAATGTATGAAACTTTTCATACGTTTGAAAAAGTCTTCGTAATAAGAGTATCGGGTGTTACTGTAGCTGTCTTGAAGGAGCCTATTCCTGAATCGCTCTGGAGTCCTGTCTGTCTCGTTTTGTGGGTAGCTAGTGTCTATGCAATCTTTGAAACGATAAACACTTAGCTCGAGAGGGTTGGCTCCAATAGGTACATTACCGCATTTTTTTCCTAGTATAAATTTACAGTGATTTGACCATAATTGATGTTTTAGTGAAGGATTGTCTCCCTTTAGCCAATATGTGAAAGTTACCATACATTGAAAACAAGATACTTCATTATTGTTACCGGTGTGAAAGAATCCGGCCCTAGCAAGTTTATGAGGATCCATGTAAAGAATTATTTTATTGCGAAAACTAGCAAGCCTGACTTGCTCAAAGCGAAATCGTTCGTGAATTGATTTTATAGGCATATTTATTCTCCCTTTTTATTATTAGGATTGAATAGGAATTCTTGATTTTTTTAAACGATTTGAATGGACGACAATGTCTCGCCTAGGAAGTTTGATTCGTACGTTACCGTTAGTTAATATCGCTGATACCTCGTGTGGGCCTGTGTAGTGATCGCCAAGTTTTCCTGGTTTAGGTCCTTTAAGCAAAAACACCGGTTCTCCTATTTTAAATGTTAATGGGTTTATTTTCCTATCTTGATATTCTTTAGATTTTTCTTTACATTCCATAAGATTTTTGCGTCCAGTTTCTTGAATTTCGTGTATCTGTGTGGCCAGTTGAATTAGATAATCATCGTATGTAGCAAGTTTTTCTATTTCTGCCATGGGTATATTGGATGGTGTGCGGGCTATCTTACCGAATACCATTTCGTACGGGGTGTGTTTAGTACCTTCATGTACGTTCGTATTATAGTTGTAAATTGCCAATTCGACCCATTCGTCCCAATTACTTCGTTTCGTCGTATATTGTTTAAGATATTCACCGAGTGCATGATGTGATCTTTCCAAGGAACCATTAGATTGTGGATGGAAAGCTGTGGTTCTAATTTTTCGGATTTTAAATAATTTTGCTATTTGTGTCAGAAATTTACTCAAAAAGTTACTGCCTTGGTCAGTAAGAACTGCTTTTGGAGATCCAAAATAACAAATAAAACGTTTGACAAATGCCTCGGCTATAGTTACAGCTCTTGCGTTTGGTAAAGGGATTGCGACTGAATATTTTGTTAGTTGGTCTTGCATAGTGAGAATATATTCGTTATCATCTTCACTTTTAGGTAAGGGACCTACTATATCCATAGCGATTTTATCGAATGCAATTGCTGGGGTATCGGTTATTATCATTGGCTGTTTTGTTTTTACTCTTACCAATTTCTTTAATTGACATTGTAAGCATCTTTGAATGTATAATTGAACATCTGATTTTAGATTTTTCCAATAATATTCATGGCGAATTCTATTATAAGTTTTGCTCACTCCTCTATGTCCGCCTATGGGTGAACAATGCATTCCTTCAATAATCTTTTGCTGATCTTCAATATGAGGTTGTCTCACTGACCCATTGCAAATTATAATTTTTATTTCACTTTGTGCGAAGATTCGATGAATCTTTGGTACGATTTCTGTCCATGGTATATTTAATATAGTTTCGGATTTTGCGATGCTGACTGTGTGAATTGACAATTTTTCAATTAAATGACGAGAATTTTTTAATGCTTCTGTAATATTTTCCAAAATCAATGTGGGACCTTCGCCTGAATTATCGGTGATAGGTAGGGCTAGGTTAAACTTGTTGCTTCTCTTCCTGATAGATTGGGCTTTGTTCAATGTTAAACCTTTTATACTTGGGAAGTCTTGATTGTTTTGTAGTGAGGGAGCTCCGCTATCTATAGGTTCACAATTAGTGGAAACGAAATAAAGAAGGCTGTCTCTTCGTGTGTGAAATAAGTCTCGAGATTGTATCACATTTGGCGCGATAGTCCTTCCCTTGATAGCTTTATGAAAAGTAGGCGCGGATAATAATTTAGGTTCTCGTTCTTCGTCGCTGGAAGACTCGGTGTCACTGGTCTCGATGGGCTTAATGATGCGTTTTTTCATTCCCGCTCGAGTTTTATTGACACGAGGATTTTCTTCGGATAAATTTTCGTGAGTGTATTTTTCGTCTTGAGTTAGTGTACTGCTGTGAGGTGTTTCTGCTAACGTCATGTGCTCTTCATGTTTGTCTGTATTTGGAAGGTAGAGTTGTAACAGGGAATAGTCGTTCGGAAACCTTTCATCGCTCGTAATTTTTATTTTTTCCTTTACACGCGCTTCTAGTGGTGTTCGTGAACTTGTGTTTGATGAATAATTTTCTCCAGTCATATCGTTTTTTACTGCGGTCTGTAATGTTTCGTTATCTGATGTAAGGGCAGGCATATCTATTGTAAGGCTAGGTTTTATCTGTGGTTCGCAAGGGTCCGGTGGTTCCCGGTCCCACTCGCACTCTTCTATTTCGTTATTGCAATCTATATCTTCCTGTATATTTTCATTACCTTGTTCATCGTCGTTATCATCAGAATCTTCCTCTAATAATTTAGAAATTTCGGCATCGGATAATTTATTCGGTCGCTTCGTATGATTATTAGTTATCGATTTTAATTGAGTGATAAAGATATTGTTAATTCCGATAGGATTTCTAGAAAGAGCATCTGCATTAACGTTAGTTTTTCCCGCTTTGTAGATTATATTGTATTCGTACTCAGCGAGTTTTAATCTCCATCGTAAAATTTTTGGGTTTCCATCTGTTGCGCGGCGGAACCATAACAAAGGTTTATGATCGGTCACTACAGTGAACGGGTGTCCATATAAATACGGTCGAAAGTGTAATATTGAGTATACAATTGCCAATGCCTCTTTTTCGTAAGTATCGTATCGTTCCTCAATGAGGCTTAGTGCTCTGGAGGCGTAAGCACACGGATGATCGTTGTTAATCGATCCTTGTGAAAGGATACTTCCAATGGCATAACCTGATGCGTCTGTTGTCAAAATAAATGGTTTAGAGAAGTCTGGGTATCGTAAAACGGGCGCGCTACAAAGTTTATCCTTTAATATTTGAAAAGCTTCTTGTTGTTCTTCCCCCCATTCGAATGTACTTTCCTTGCGCAGCAGTGTGGTGAGAGGTTTTGTTATTTTTGCGTAACCGTCAATGAATCTTCTGTAATAACCTGTTAATCCCAAGAACTGTCTGATATTTTTAACATTTTTAAGCCTTGGGTATTCCCGAACAGCTTCTAATTTTTTTGGATCTGGCCGAACTCCATTATTTCCGATTATATGACCTAAATATGCTACCTCTTTTTTCAAAAATTCACATTTGTCGGGTTGTAGTTTTAGATTCGCGGCTTCTAAACGCTTGATTAATTCGCGGTATATATCTTCATGTTGTTCAAGACTTCTAGCATATATCACAATGTCGTCTAAATAAACGAACACGCCGTTTCCAAGAAGCCCGCTTAATGTTAGATCCATAGCTCTTTGAAAAGTCGGAGGAGCGTTTCTTAAACCGAATGGCATCCTCACGAATTCGTAATGACCGCGTGGGGTAGTAAAAGCAGTTTTATGCCGGTCTTCTGGGGCGACTTCTATTTGATGAAATCCCGACGCTAGATCGAAAACAGAAAAATATCGAGCGCCTCCTAATTGATCTAATATATCGTTAATATTAGGTATTGGGTACGCATCTGCAATTGTTTTTTCATTCAAGGCTCGATAGTCAAACACTACTCGCCACTTTTTATTACCCTGGGAATCGGCTTTCTTGGGCACGACCCATACAGGACAGTTGTAAGGAGAGGTAGATGGTATAATTATACCCTTGCTAAGCATGTCTTCTACTTGTTTTCCTATTTCTCCTTTTGTACACTCAGGCCACCGATAGCCCCGTGTATTGATAGGAAAATCGTCTGTTGTGGGAATTCTATGTTGCAAAATTGTAGTACACGTCAACAAATCTCCGGGGATTTGATATAAATGTGCACTGTCTACCAAAAGATTTTCTATGCTCGATTTTTCTTCCTCGTCTAACTCATTAAGTCTCAATAATTCCTTGATTTGATCCACTCGATCGATGTTTGCAATTTCTGTCACCATGCAGCATGAGTCTTCAACTTTATTAATTTCTATTTTTCCCTTATTATTTCCTTCTTCTGCTATTGATTCCTTTGATGATTCAAGAATACAAACTGGTTGTGAACAATTTAAACTTTCATTTTCAATTATGTTATTTGTAGATATGGGGTATTCCACGGGTAACGGGACAGGTTTTGGCCGCCGGTCTCAACATTTTTTTTTCGTCAAGAATATCGTTTTCTGGTATCATATAAAAACATTTCCACACAGTTATTGACCCCGATAAAGTCATAGTTTTTGTTGAGGCCTAATCGAAAAAAAAAAAAAAAAAATATTACCCGTACCTTTGATTGTGTGTCTTTTACGTGTTAACAGAGCAAAAAAAAAATCTGACCAGTGCATTTTAACCGGGAAAAAACGCTCTTTTCAATAAAAAAAGCAGAATATTAATCCGACATGTAAAAAAAAGTCTACGGCCCAAAAACTGCAAAAAAAACAGTTTTTAATTTTTTTCACCCCTTAGGGTCTACTGAATTTTATCGAAAATTTTACTGAACATAGTTCAACATGTTAGAAATGTTCGGTAAAATTTTCAAGTTGCCTTTTTTTTTTGTTCGCTGGCAATTAAATAAATAAGTTTTATCTTCATCAATAGAAATGCAATGATATTGCATTACGCAGGGATCCGTGAAGTAAAAATATGCCTCTCAATGTGAATATCAATACTGTACCAGTTCAATATTAGTAAAATGTATAAAAACTGTTAATCTGAATGGAAATATTGCCTGCGTTAGTATATGGTGGCCCTGAAAAGGGCCGTTTTTTGTGTTGTTTTAATGCTTCATGATGACTTTCGAGATCGGCGCAGTTGAATACGAATACGTTTTGAAGTTCATCCTTCCATCTTTGGCTGGTATGGCTGCATGAAACTTCAGTGTCCCGGGTACGGTTTTAGCCTTCGCATATCGTTCCTTCAAAAATTGGACTGCCAAATCGCTTTCGCTTTTCGCGCTAAAGTGGAAGTCAATCCCTTTGATATTCTGCGTGGCCCAATCGAAGAGCCGTTGTGGTGTTAAAATCTGACTTTCTGGAGGTAGTTGCAGGCTTGCACGTGCAGCAAGTCTCTTAACTGTGCCTGATATTCCGTCGCAAGCTCCTTTTCCATGCGCAGTGGCAAAGAAATGCCATTCAGCATCAATCCCGAAGTCTTGTTTGTGATGAAGCAAGTTGATGAAGTTCTTACAATTCTTGTATTGCTGTGGAGCTCCATCCGAAAAGTAGTAAATTTTCTTCACCGAAAAGTGCGTCTTTAAGTATTGGACAAGAATCCGTTGAAAGGCGTACACTGAACTGGTTATGTGATCAAGACAATCAGAAATGATCGTCAGGTTTTTGTTGGCAATTCCATTCTCCGATTTATAGTAAATCACGAAGGGGTGAATCGTTGCCTGGTCATTATTCCAGTGAAATCCCTGAGAAGCATCCTGTGCAACGAATGCATAATTCTGGGCAAAGTCTAAATCGACAACAAATTCTCCTTCTTGAAGATTTTCCTTGATCGACCGGTGGTACGATGCTTGTTGCTTGGCGATAAAATCGTGAAAAAGCAACGTTGTTAACTCACAGCATAGCGTATCTACAAACTCATCCGTGGGGATCTCCAAAGTTTCTAACGTTGATCTGTCTACTGAAATCCAACGAGAATATTTGATTGTGTCGATTATCGCGTCGTCGAATTTCATTTTAAGCATCTCGTTCAATTTTTTGGTGCCGGGACATTCTTTGCACTTGCTTGAAAAACATTCTATCGTCGGATCCTTGCATACTATAAATTTTAAGCAATCCTTGTAGTCAGTCAGCGGGATGGTCCAGTCTGAAGTGAGCTGTCCGATTCTGCAAGCATCTAGCTTTAGTTTGACGTTGTGGTGTGAGGTACAAACGCACACAGTATGTGTGCCACTCTGACCCGCCAGAACGCAGAACGGTGGTCGAAGAGTAGCAAATCGTGAAAATCCAATTTCTATTTCCGGATACTTATCTCGAAAATTTCGATGCAACTCTTTCAGATTACAGAGAACTAATCTTTTCTGTATTCTTTCTCGTTGGCCAGAGGGTTTTTTAACGGAGACGAAATCTTTTTTTCCTGCTAGGACACGACTATTCTCGTCGTCGAGATAAAATGCTTGTACTGTCGCCGAGGTGGTTGGGTCGAGTACCTTTCCAGCTTTAGCAGTGGGTGTCGATATCACTCCTGTTTCTGAGTATAGCTGTTTAGCGATTTGTATCATCCGTCTGCTCGCAGCAAACTCCGACATTACCTCGTTTATCGACAGACTTTGCGGCAAAACTTGTTTTTGCGGACTCGTTCAAACCGGTTTTTAAAAATTCGTTTACCTTCTCATAAACTTTCTGCTTTTTGGCAGACGAGTATGTAACGGTCTGTTTACGTTTTTTCGCAATTGGTGACTCATCCACTAATTCGAGCAATCTTTCAAGTCCGCTATTGTTATTGGAAATCGCGAAACTTTGATAAGATGTAGTTGCTTCATTCTTTTCTTCCCCAACTGACGAATATTGAGAATAACCTCCAGGCTGACTTGTAAGGTTTTCCGAGTCCTTTTCATCTCGTGATAAAACACTAGAATCGCGTTTTTCTGAATGTCCGGGGTCAGGTTGACTCGTCGCGAGATCAAAACTATCCGATTTGTTGGAAGGTCCAGGTTTATCTAAAGCTCCAGATACAGTTTCCAGTTCCGGACTACATCGATTTTCTTCAATTTCGTCGTTCGGAACCGAAAGTGCATGCGGAGCCAGAGGCTTACCGTCAATTATCATACGACATTGTCTACAAAGATAAAGCCCTAATTTTAACGACGGCTCCCTGTCGATTTCGTGCTTAGTCACAAGTTTCACACGCGCACGTTTGTTTTTATGATTTTTTTTGTTGAATGGATTGTGGCAGTAATTTCTTACCATCGTGGATGAACCAAGTTAATAGTTTATGTTAAATAAATGTACACTTGTTCGGTTTGTTCATGAAACAGACCGTAGCTCTCTTAAACCTGCCGGGTAGTACGATTCACGCGGACCATGAAGAGAGACACTTCCATCTACCAGACCCCCCGAACAGGGCGCTCCACCCAATCACGTGCGATCTTAGTGTCCCAACCAGCGCACCAACGAACTCCGAGCATTGTCCCAACTATACACCAATCGGAGACGAGTGATGTCCCAGTTTCAACGGAGCAAGTTCCGATGCGACGGAAGTTTCTACTATTCACGAAAAAATTGCGCATTTAATTGCGAGCGAACGAAAAAAAAAGGCAACTTGAAAATTTTACCGAACATTTCTAACATGTTGAACTATGTTCAGTAAAATTTTCGATAAAATTCAGTAGACCCTAAGGGGTGAAAAAAATTAAAAACTGTTTTTTTTTGCAGTTTTTGGGCCGTAGACTTTTTTTTACATATCGGATTAATATTCTGCTTTTTTTATTGAAAAGAGCGTTTTTTCCCGGTTAAAATGCACTGGTCAGATTTTTTTTTTGCTCTGTTAACACGTAAAAGACACACAATCAAAGGTACGGGTAATATTTTTTTTTTTTTTTTTCGATTAGGCCTCAACAAAAACTATGACTTTATCGGGGTCAATAACTGTGTGGAAATGTTTTTATATGATACCAGAAAACGATATTCTTGACGAAAAAAAAATTTTGAGACCGGCGGCCAAAACCTGTCCCGTTACCCGTGGAATACCCCATATCTTTGAATACAATTTCTTAACTGTAAGAACCTCCATCTTTGTAATTTTTTAACGAATCCCTAACGTTGAATACTATTTCTTGCCAATTTTAAGCATTTAGACCAAGGTTCTCACAGTACGGTTCTACTACTAACTGAAATGAGACCAATTCTACTGATTATTACGTACAAGATAATATGTGTCGAGGAATTTCGGAAAAGTTTCCAATAAGGTATTTGTGTGTAATCTTCTGAAGGAGAAGGTAGCTTTCATAGCTTCTTCGATTTGTGTTCGTTGAGTCTTCGAACACGCATTACGTAGAAATGCGATTTTGTCAGTCAGCTCATCTTGAGAGAGTTCAACAACGAGAGGTGGTGGAGATTGATTTTCCTTTGCATTTTGTGGAATATTTTTCTTTATGCGCTTTTCGTTGTGTTCTTTGGTTCGGTTGACAGTTCGCAACCTCCAAGAGATGTATCCGTCGCGAGATATAGGGTCAAAGAAATGCTCCTAAAATGTATATGACCAGAATATAAAGTCTATCAAAATGTAAGAGAGTCATTTCTTTATGAAAAAAGTATGAAGTTTAACGAAGCTTTTCATCTCATTGAGAAGTAAAACGAAACAAATTATTCGGTAAATTCGTGAAGTATCTTTAAAAAGAATAAAATCAGCTATCATTCGGCAAGGTCGAAATAAAATTATAATTTTACCATACAATAAACTGCGTAAAAATGTATCCGTATATTTACTGCCACAGGTTGAATTATTATGCTGTAAATTCATTGTTATACATTTTTTAACATTAAGTAGAAGTCACATCCATCATAGTTCTCACTAGATTATCTTTTAAAACATATAAAACAATTTTTTTAAATCTTGTTCACGATTGACTTGACTATACGGAAAGTATTATATTTGCAAACAGTTCAAAATACAGTTAAAGAAATTGTTTAATTTTTTTTTCTATAGTTTAAGAGTGCTACAATAAACCTGAACGCGGTTGGAATTATTATGTATTATGTTGACTGAAGAAAAAAATCTTGAAGATTAGCCAGTTTTTCGGCTGTTATTACGTTTATATTACACCAGAACTCATGAACACATACTTTTCGCCCTACAGCGTATAATATTATGTGAGTTTGAGATACTTACATATCCTTCCAGCGACCCTGGGTCTTTCAAATTCGGAAAGCTCTCAACGATGCCTTTAGCGTACGCAGTTTTTTGTTCGGTTGATGGATAATGACCGAATCTCTCAACCATGGAGTTCACAACGATGTTTACCAGCAACCGACGGTTTTTCGGTTCTAATCTATTCTCCTTCTCGTACTGTTCGATAATTTCTGGCGACTTACTTTCTATCAGTTGTAATAGGTTCTGAAAAGGCATTTATTACCATTATTTAAACGCAAGAAATATTAAATACCTTATCGAGCTAGTGTCGTTAATTATGTCTCATGGATAGATGGGTGTTCCATTCATTTTTGAAAAATTAATAACAAATTTCGTCACAGAATAATACATAATAAAATATTATCTTCAATTTATGTACCCTAGCCCTCTTTTAATGAGAAGCAGAAATATATTATTTTTATTTATACTCGAGGATCAGGGAAAAAATCTATTCTTTTTGTATCTTTAGCTAAGAAGCTTGTGATGTCGAAATTTTTTAAGCGAATTTTGAATGTCAGAGTATTAAAAATGTGCCGAAACATCCTACAATTACAGTGAGAAAAAGTGTTAATTTCGTCAATTACCAGATCTCCGAATTGATGTTCGTATTTTGCGGTAGAAACCAACTTTCTGGACGTTGAGGTCGAAGATTTTTTGTTCGCACAATTCGATTCTTTGATCCTAGAATTACCCGAGTAGAATTTATAGTCAGGCTGCCTGATGTCTGATCAGGGCCAGCTAACATATTGATAAGGCAGCACGGATCAGGCTTGCCACATATGAGCCAAGTCCGGGCCACGTCCGATTTCACTAAGGGTTGCCCTATCAAGGCAGCCTGACGTAGTAAGCATCAGGGCCACGTCAGGTGAACGCAAGGCAGCCTAATATAAGGTTTGCCTTATTTTTACTTGACGTGTCCCGGATTTGGCTCGTATATGGCAAGCCTGATCCGTGCCGCCTGACGTAGGAAGCATCTGGGCCAAGTCAGGCAAACGCATGGCAGCCTGATGTTAGGTTTGCACTATTTTTCCCTGACGTCGCCTGGACTTGGCTCAAAGATGGCAAGCCGGATTCGTGTTTGATCCGATCAGAAATTCTACTGGGTAACGTTTCCTCGAAAATGTGATAATCACCGAACTCTGTTGTTTTTATGTTCTTACCTTCATCGTGTATTTTTCGTATTTTCCTCCACAACACTCGTACCCTTCTTATTTTTGTATTGAATTTGCGTGGAGTAACGATACAGCGTACACTCTTTCCTCGATTTCGTTACTAATATCTAAACACACCATTTTGCGATCGACAGAGCTTAGCAAGCACGTTTTAATCACTTTCGTTTTTTTCACTCGCCACATCTTCAACGTCGTCGAATCACACGGATACGTGAAGACGGGTCTCTCTATACGTATAACTCTTCCTCGTATCTTGATCACGTCTTCGTTTGGTTGCCTGTATATTTCGTCGAGGTGCAGTAGGGTTCCGTTTTGCAACAATACGGTATTGTTAGGCGAATTTTTGGAGATGGTGAATTCTTTGTATTTTAGTTTCTTTATCGGGATGGTTCCATCAGAACGATGACGTGCTTCTTTTATTATAATTATCTCAGGAGGAATCGTTGCTCTTTTCAAATCGGTGTAAGAAGATTCACTCAACCTTCGACAAACTTGAGCCAGGGGTCGGTTTCCACTACGAATCATTTTTTTTAGTCGTCCTAATGTATTTTCGAATGGAAAAGCGGTCAAGTGGGTGAGGGTATAGTTCATGTTCGTCACGTCATCTGCTAGATGAATTAAACAGTGCATGTTCAAAATCTGACACTGTTTCCCGTACAACTGAGCTGCTAATATGTGGAAATTCTTTAGACACCGTTTTGCGTGCTCGTTGTGTACGAAGGCCAAGTCTGGACTGCATAAAATACGGCAAGCAGTGTGAAGAAGAAAGAAGTGTCGATATAACTGATCGGAAAGAACTTTCTTCAAAACAATTGGACCAGCATACAGTAGGAAGAAACGGTATTCAGTAGCTTTCCATTTTGCTATGTCATCTAAGGATCTCGTGGTACGTTGAAACTCTTCTGGTATTTGATGCTGTAATAATATTAAGAGATTGGAGAGCTGACGTTTTTTATTTTGACCGAGGTGGGTCGTTACTTTTGGGTTCAACCAAAAATCAACGAGCATCTTCTTCATCACGCCCAAACAAACCAAATGCATGAAGTCGAGCGAAAATTGCGTCACCATATCAATCGCAGGTACAATCGAGAGCAGGGGTGATATGCCTTTGTGGTGTTCAGGATTTTCTTGGTTTGAAAGACGCGGCGTTACGTAGCTCTGAATCCGTTGAGGGGTAAACCGTTCGATTTTCCGCGCGCTGTCCTCGATCTGTGCAACGTTCGCACGCGTAGTAGCCGCCGTGGCCAATTATGCATTTTATAAATGCTCGAGCTGGTCTATCGCAAACGAAACTCTTGATGTTAACCGTAAACTGTCTCCCATTGATCTCGATACCATCCTGCATAAGCTGATTTATTTCAGTGATAAAATCGTCGAAGTATTGTTGCAAATTTGCTGGCTTCTCCTTGCCCGCATATATAGCTACTACAAATGGGTTGTATACATCAATTTTGCAATAAACTTTGCACAGGATCGGCCAGAACTGAATACAACTTGATTTAAAAAGAGGTAATCCATCTATATTGACGAGCAACTCAATCATCGAAGGTTCATGTAAATCGGCATTTATAGTTGCATGCAGATTTTCGGTGATGCCGAAATATACAAATTCACCACCGGCATTGCCATCTTTTCCATCGAGTTTCCGAATTGTGTATTTGAAAGATGTTGTACTCAGGAATGTTTTTGCCGTCTTAGGTAGCTCGGGGAGTAAATCTGTCCTCAAAATCCGTAGCAAATCATCCAGCTGTCCATGCGGAATTTTCGCGTTTTGAGCCCATAATCGAAGCTCTCTTATTACGCCGTCACGCTGGTGCTCTCCTTCGTTACTTACGTGTTCCTCGTTTCTTTCTTCTTCGTCGCTTTCTTCCTCGTTATTTTGTTCTTCCGCGTCGTCATTAGTGCTTTTATTTTCGGCACTTCCTTCTTCCTCGTCGCTTTCTCCTTCATCATTTTCGTTATTCGAGAATTCGTTATTTGAAATTGCATCGTTTTGATCTTCTGTTTCTTGGTTGTTATCACAGTTTTGAGAATTCTCCGTCTCATTGTTTATTGCAGGATCATCATCGAGACACTCGGGTTGATACGACGAACCGCTTTGTTGCAGATCCCTTCGATTATCGCTTGCTTGCTCTTTCACTTGCTGTCGAAAGCGTTGAACACGTAAACGCGTAAGTTCACGTATTCTCGTGAGTCGACGGTCACTCATATTTACTAATTGCGATATTCATACAAACGAGGGCACGTCCGCTGATCACGAGATTAATTAATCGGTCGTACGCGAATAAATTTTGAAGAACTAATAGCGATAAAGAATCTATTTATTCATCGTGACGCTATAGATTGTCACGCATATATGTAGATACAATGTAGGTGCACTGACATTCCTTGCGGCGAGTCTTAAACGCGAATTCTTAGAAAGCGTTGTCATTGGTCAGATTACGGCGACGCGCGAGTTTCGTTGTAAATGCGCCGTGAATATAACCGCTACGACGACGCGTAGTCGGCCGCACTAGTTGGCAGCGCCGACTGACCAAGATGGCGGCGTAAACACGATCGCGCGCGCGAATACCGGCACACCGCACAAAAAAAGGTGTTACAACCGCACGCGATTTACGCAGCAAAAGTGCCTCGAGATTCGTGACAGTGTACTACCGATTGATCGAGGTAAGTGTTATCGAGACGTCTATTTATATCGGTGGTGAACTTTTTAGGCTAATAAACCCACGGCAACACGTCGGAAAACCGTGCTACGCAGAGCCAAGTCACTCGAACCGCCACTTCGCCGCGTCAGTTTTCCGTTGTTTGACTTCGTGACTTAATTTGCGTACATTCGTCATCTGTGTATCGATTACATCGCGGTAAAAATCAGTCACGACCCATTTTATCTTTGATTCACACGAGTATTTCGATTTACTAACACGGTAGTCGGGTAGTCGGTGGGCTTCGACGTAACCGTGGGATTCCCCTTCGTATATACGCAAACTATTTTTTCCCCTTTTTCATATACATTTCTTCTCTGTTTTATACATTTTCGATTGCTGTATCGTGATTCAGAATATCATATTTTAAAAGTCGATTATTTATTATTAATTTATTACGTTTTATTTGTCAGAGATGGCAGGAGAAGAAAAATTTTTGCTGGTCCTGTTTTTGGATGACGCAGCGGAGACACAGAACATTGACTTTGTCCCAGCGGAATGGATTGTCTACGATGAAAAAATAAATCACTTGGTAACACCGTTCCCTTCGAAGCTCACCAAAACGAACCTTCGGTTACTCAGTGCTCTCGTCAAGGGATGTTGCGAACCACTCACTTCATGGCCACGTCACCGCATTATAATTAAAGGATCCGCAAGTATGTAATTGTTTCTAATTAATCACAAAATTGGTGAAACATAATTATGATTATTAATTGTGTCTCTTACGTAGAAACATTTGTCGAGGCTGAGGTGAAGATCAAAGCTCTGGAAACGAAGAAACATATCTTTTCTACGGATGACGAGGGACACGCAGCAGCTAAAGAACGTGATATAACGAAAAAGTACAAATCGAAAGGGAAAGCCTCCAACAAAGCAACAGTCGATGCTTTGTTCGAAGCGTCCGAATTCGAGCTATCCAAAGAAACTCCACCGACAGGAACTAAGAAAAAACAACATCGTATTGCATGTAAGTAAATAAATTTATGATTGCACGAAAGCTGATTTTAATATATAAATATCTCATATATATATAAATATTTTCCCCATGTGTAATTGTAAACCGTCGTTGTTAAAATACACAACGTAACAGGCCGCGAATAATATGATTTTTTCTGATTTTTTTTACTCTATTCTTATAAATAAGTTTTTTGTGGAATTCTAATTAATTAAAAGAGATTTCATGTAATTAGTGTCAAAGTTTTTTTTATAATTCTATTGCAAAAATTGTAAATAAAGTATACTTTTTTTAATTTCAATGAAATGTGTAGTGTATAACGTTTCACAAATTTGATTTTATCTGTTAACAGTGGAGAAGACTGTAAAAAAAGTACCAAGGTAAGTGGGCACAAAGGGTGAAAAGACTGTCGCTGATGGATCTGTTTTTAGACGAGGTTTTAGACGAAGCGCACCGAGAAAAATGGCACGTTCAGACGACGAAAAATCAGAGAGTGGACGAGCTCTTGACTTCAGTTCTGAATTATCAAGCGATGACTCCGAAGATCAAGGAACTTCTGATAAGCAGATTCGAAAAATTGGCGGCGGCATAAAAACAAGAGATTCAGCAAAAGAGATCGAAGAGAATGCTGGTGAGTACAAATAATATTATTTTGATTATTTCAGGAGTGTCACTAAGAGTTTTTAATTAATTCATTAATTTAATTCTCTTAGGTTCAGTAGAGTCACACGAGAGCGAAGGCGTCGCTGAAGTACCCTCAAGTCCTTACGATACTGACGTACAATCACAAGTAGAGATAACGCCGCCATCGACACCGAGAAGAGTACGCGAATGTATTGAAACTGATGGACTAAACAACGGCTGCAGTGGTCAGTTTAAAACTGCGTCGAACGATTCTACTGTCCCCTCCCTTGGAATAGATGGTTAGTATTTGCAGCGTATACCAGCGTAAGAAGAGTTAAAGGGTCGAACTTATACTACATTTAATGTCGCAGATTCAGACGACTTGAAGTCAGTATTTTTAAAAGGCTTCCGAAGTCTATCTCACCAAATGGGACAAGTTCTGGGACTTCTTACGGAGTTGAAAATTCGGCAAAATGAAATGAGTTCGGGCTTACCAAACAACACTGTAATAAAAGCTACGGACATTGACAGCACGGCGGAAAAGTACGACCTCGGTGAATTTCCATTGAAAACACTGACGCAGTTCGACGACTTTGACGCGAAGTTGAAAGCAGACAAAACTCTTAAACGCGAGATCGTAAGTCACAATATAGCAAAAACAAGTACACTTTATCAAGTTTAATATAGTTTCGTTACATGATCTTGTACTTTTTTTTGTTTTTAGATGACTGGAATGTTACTTCACGTCAACGCTCATCCGAAACACTTGATAACTTCGGTGCGCGATATTATCAAGAAATTCATGACCCGAACTGTACTTCAGAGCTTCACAGCAGTGAAAAAATCGACCGAAAAGAAAGTATTCAAGGATACGATTTTCTACGTTTGCTTGCGAGGTATTTTATTTCAGTTGTGCTTTGGTTTTATTGTAATAATCATTATAATAACTTTTTATATAATGCCCAATTATATTAGATGCCGTACTGGCGGAATTTCAAAAAAACGTACCCGACGCGCCAATCAAAGAGAAGGATATTCAAGGTGCAATTGGATCGGTTATCAACAGCTCAAAAGATTGGGAAGGACACAGGATGGATCGTGTTACCAAAAAAAAGCAGTGAGATTTACAAAGCCCTGTAAAGAATAAACGTTTTGGTATCATTTGGACTTTTTCAATCTTTTTTTTTAAATAAGTGTTCCGAGTTGAAATATTTTCAAGATTGTATCCAACCCGAATCAGGCTTGCCTTGCTCGCCATATGCGGTCCACATCCGGAGCCACATCAGGCCCGGATATCGCATGTAAGGCAATTTTGCATGATCAGGTACCGGACTGCGGCCGGAACAGGCACCTAACTGCCGCCGGATCAGGTGCCTGATCAGGGCCTGATGCGAAATCGCGTTACATGCCACATCCGGGCCTGATGTGACGCCGGATTTGGACCGGATCAGGCGAGCAAGGCAAGCCTGATTCGGGCCGGATTCCACCCTGAAAATATTTCTACTCGGGTACACCCTTTTTCAGCGAACGCAAACTCTTTTCTATTAGAGACTGACTGTTTCTCCGCACTATTCAAGTCGTTTGCAGTACTCGTCGATGCATTCGTATCTAAGGCTAAATCGATTTCAGTAACCGTTGTGTAATCGAGCTTCGCGGTAGGGATGAAGTTATAAATCATCTCTTGTGAGTCAGTACTGAGCGAAGACACTGTTTTTGTTGATGCTGCCGACAGCGATTCTGTACACATAAATCAATATCAATTGATAAAATACATGGGAAAGAGAGCAATAAAGGTTAATTGATGAAAACATATAATTATCTTTTTACAAATTACACAATATTTAAAAAAATAAAGTGATACGTTTCGAAAAAGAGACTTCGTAAGCAATAAATACGTTTATTACATTAACAAAATGTAATTCTATCATTTACGATTTCTTTAAATGGCAATTCTTATAGTATTTGTTTTTGCAAAACTAGAACTGATAAACATTACTTTGTAAGATTAACGCAAAGAAATTGCGGACGTTTGTAGACAAAAATTTGATTTAAAAAATAGAAATGTTACTTGGATTTTCATTGTGTATTCGCAAACAGGTGTTTTTAGAATAACACATGAAGTTCTGACTGAGTCATAAACGCACATACCTGAGATCGAATGGGTGTCTCTTTGCTCGTGGTACTGGGGAATAATATTGCCACAATCTTGAAAAAAAGTTTGCAATTTCTCCAGAGAGATGTATTCTGTGCTTGCGCCTTCTTCTAAAGACATATTGAATCGGATTACTGATTATTATGAATCTATCTCTACAGCATTTATTTGTAAGCTACTTATATAGGGTGTCCCTTTTATCGCTGCTACCCGAAATAACTCGGTAATTATCGACGTGACAGAAAAATGTTTCAGACAAAAGTTGTGCGGTGTGAAGGGGGCCATCAAATGCGACCAATTTTTTTATTTCAGTGGAGGCGCTGACGCACAGTGAAGGTCACCTCCACTTTTTTAAATGGAATGATACATTTTTTTTCGACTATCTTGTAGAGCACCTTAAGCCGCATAAAAAATATTAGGGGGTCAAAGTCATTCAAGGTCAAAAAAGAATGTATCATTCCATTGAAAAAAGTGGAGGTGACCTTCACTGTATGTCAGCGCCTCCACTGAAATAAAAAAAATTGGTCGCATTTGATGGCCCCCTTCACACCGTACAACTTTTGTCTGAAACATTTTTCTGTCAAGTCGATAATTATCGAGTTATTTCGGGTGGCAGCGATAAAAGGGACACTCTGTATACAAACCTGGTTGAGCTTTGCGATCTTTTTCTATTATGGTTATAACCATATCTTCGGGGAATAGATCGAATAAAGTTTCGTCAATTACGACGCCATTATTGTCGCCAATTTCGAATTTGTTATCCGGAATACCGTACATCGCTGTAACTGTAGATGTGTATGCGTGAACAACAAAGTATTCTTCGTGTAAGCAGTAAATTATGAATAAATATCACACTTGTAGGATGAATTCACTAGTAAATGAAAAACAACGTTTTTAAGGTTCATGAAAATTTCTGAAGATTGAGATCCATATTAGTTTCCAAATTTAAAGCAAAATTCCGATAAAAATTGTACGTTAGATTGACCTGTTCAATTACTGATGTTTTAGGATTTTTTGACATAATGTAGTTTTTTTATATACTTAGAAATGAAAATACATTTTTTTTACAAAATATTGTTCGACATTATGATTGTCGTTTAATTTTTTTACGCAGAGTTTAGAACCATTGGTTTTCATGAAATTCTATGATAATACGTAAGATTCAAAGAGAATTGTGAACACTTCTCAATGGGTTAAAAATCTGAAAAGGATCACGAATGTGAAATGTGATAGAAAGATTGATTTTGCATAATAATAATATGTAAATGTTATTATCAAATGAATGAAAAAATTAATTACTCAACAAATTACCCGGCAACCACACTTATTTTTTTTATTGAAAATGACTCGTTAATTTTACTAAATAGGTATGATTTTTTTTAGAATCTTGTCTAATGTTTGGAAGTTGCGTTTTTGTTAAATTTTTAGCTGTAAAAAAGTGGAAAACACGTAATTTTCAAACATTACCAAAATTCTAAAAAAATTCATACGTATTCAGAGAAATTAACGAATAATTTTGAATTAAAAGAAAAGTTAGGTTACAGGGTAATAAATGTTAAACAATTAATTTTTTCACTTGTTAATAATATTTTAATATTATTATTATGCAAAATCAATCTTTGTTGTACCTACCATATGCTTGATTCTTTTCAGATTTTTATCGCATTGAGAAGTGTTTGAAATTCTCTTTGAATCTCACGTTTGGCCGGACTGTACCGCTAATACTACCTTAACTGTTTAATCATTGGTGAGTTCACCCTATTCCCAATGTGAAATTTAATTTGAATAAAAATTTCAGTACTTCGCAACAGGAGAAAAAATATCAATGTCGCTGGGGTTACTAAGAAAACAGATTTTAAAGAATGAATATGCCACAAAATTAATAATATATCACTTCAAAAAAGTTTGGTAAATTGAATTTTTTTTTTATCATCAATAGAATTTGATATTTTTTCAAAAATCAAATTTCGTAACGATTTCTACATTTAATTGTCATAAAAAAAGCATTAAGGGGATACCCCCCTTCAAAAATTTACTTTTTTCAGCATTACAAACTGATGTTCTAAAGTCAACTTGTTTTTCTTTTGATAAACCAAAAACATAGTTTTTTATGTACTATATACATATTTATTTTTTAAACTATACTTTGAACTTAAAACTTAAAAAAAAATTTTAATTATTTTTTTTTCTTTTTTTTCGAAAAATGAAAAAAAAACTACCTTAGAACAATACTGTACATTCAGAATAAGTTAAGGACAAAATTTTGCAGTAATTTGCAACGAATGGATGAGGCAGGAAATAAAAACCAAAAACTAAAAACCAAAAAATGATAAACATTTTTTTTGGCAAAAAGAAAATCTATATTTTTGGATGTAAAAAAAAAATTGACTTTGGAACATAATTTTACGTCGCCAATGATGCAAGAAAAAAAACGTAATGCTGACACTTCTAGAAAAAAAGTAAATTAAAGAAAGTTATTATCGACTTTTAGGCATTATTGATATTTTGAATAAATGTTTTTCATATATTCAATGAGGTTCATGTTTTTTCAATCTTTTTCTAGTAGCGAGGTACGCAAATTCTAATCCAATCGACCTTTTCTTGAAGTAAATAAAATGTTTGATGCGAGGTCAGATTTGTTGACACATCACTGTGTACAGTAGTAAGAATTCGTAATAATAACACTGACCAGTGTCTTTGTGAACAAAGATACGCAACGTAAGTAAAGCTAACGGTAGACTTGTACACTGAACAGCGTTCCTTTACACAAAGACTATAAAATAACACCGTTCAGTGTGTTGAGGCAAAGACTTGTCGTATCGATATACGCAGCATGTAATACACTGTGCGGTGTTAAAATAAACAATGAACGAATCTTTTCGTCTTCAGAACACACACACGATACAATCATACTTTAAAAAATATGGCGAATATATTAAAATTATTTTATGAAATAAAAATTAGCTCGAGCTAAGAATGGCAATATTTCTCGCTATTATCAATCTATTACTTAGTTTAATTTTTATAAAATCGTATCATCCTTACCTGCTGAACGGATCCTTTCGTACGTGGCGAAGGTTCCGCCGACCACTTTAATCCACTTAATTTCGCCGCGCACATTAATTTTACGGAGTTGAAATTCTTCAAGTAAATCTTTTTTCTTTTTCACTACTGGTTCATCACTTAGATCGCGATTATTGTTCAGATCCATTTTATTGCCTTTTCCGTCGAACAGACTCTGTGCATGGTCAGCGGCCGAATGGCGTGAGCGTGCGTCTTCGCGCTTATTGTTAGGTGTTTAGGAATTTCGCAAATATGGGATGTACCGTATAAGTATACGCCAATCAGCGCACAGAAAAAAAGTGTCACGTGATTACCCTTACTGTTAAAAGTACGGTGTGAACGCTGAACCCTATGCGGTGTCTATAAAGTCCACACTGTATCAATGAGCGGTGTTCGTTAGCCGGTGTCAATTTGCATTAAAACCTCAAATCTTACAACACATTTTACTTGAAAATATGTAAATAAAGTGCAATTATATCTTTTGTATTTTACTCGTGCCATAATTTTGTATTTATTAGTAACAATTTACTGATTTCCATTGATTTATCCCGAACATAAATGGATATAAAGTTTTGAGATGGGAGTCGAAGAATGTAAAAACACTCGCTTGTGTGAATTTAACACTGTGAAAAGTGATACTATTAACACTAATCCAGTTTAAAAATTATATTCATTTTTATGTACATCGACAACAGTGTTAAAATTATTTTCATTTTTACACTGAATAGATAGACCGATATGTACATTAACCGCAGTGTTAAAATGATCTTAATTTCAACACCAAATAGATGGACATATATTTACACTGGCAGAAGTATCAACATTAGATTTGTTTTAACACCGAATTGATGGACCTATATGTACACCGATAACAGTGTTAACATGGTGTTATTTTCAACACTGAATTGTGACAATGCAACACACCGTATGGTGTACATTTACTGCAAAACCGTACTGTGTTACTTGTAGCAAAATAACACCCGATTCAATTTTTACACATTACACCGAGTACATTCTACTCCATAACGGTGTTGTTAGTAACACCGCGGATTTCTGCCCCGCACACTGTGACAGTTTACACCGCCCGATTTTTTACAGTGTGCTGTCCCTGCGAGTGGATTTAAATTCAGCATCGACGAAAATTGCTCGACTTGGTCTGGAACTGCATGACGACGGTTCACTAATACCCACCATCAGATTCATCTACCACATCAGGGACTGGGTGTCCATGGATTCCTCTGGTTGGGAAGATTTTCAAAAACATTTTTCCACCATCGCCGCATACCTAGACGTGAAAAAAAAAGAAGAAGAAGAAGACATTGTCAGCACAACAGTTAACCGCATCCCAGTGACTATACCATCGGCAGTAACGTGTCGTGGCTTTGAATTGGCTTACGGTGCGCAAGACAACAAGCCTATTGCGTTTCTTCTCGGTACGAAAGAGTGTAATAGTGACGACAGCCCTGTACTGTGTTTCACGACGGAGGAGTTTACCAGGCTGACAGTATTACAGACGTGTATCAACGATTACATGTCATGGCTTTCACGTATCCATGTCCATGCGCATAGCTGCAAAACCATTCTCATCAACGCTGTCGCGTACCACTCCACATCCCGCACAGCAGGCTCTATTCTACGCAACATCCGCCGAAAACGTGATATGATTCGTGCAATTGCGCAGGCCCAATCATTATTGCTATCCTCTGAACTGTCGTCTTCATCAAAAATCGCAATTATCGACGAGCTTCTGACGTATCACCGGTCACACATTGTAAATGTCATCGTACATAAAAAAAATATGTTCTGATTGTATAATTATTATTGTAAAATAATGTAATAATTAAAAACAATGTATCGCAAATAAAATAGGAAAAAAAAAAAAAAAAAAAAGGTGGTGCACTGTGACGACTCCCCACTCCTACCCCACTCCTACCCCCACTCTCAATACTCCCCACCACTACAACTCGACTTGGTGGTGGGGGTAAAAGGAGTAGGGATAGGAGTGGGGATAGGAGTGGGGGTCGCCATAGTGCACCACCTACTACTGACGATACCGGAATCTGCTTTACGTAAAACAGCTTCACGCTGCTCCTTATTGGGGTGCTGAAGGGCTCTCAATATTGCAACGTGCTTCTTGCAGAGTGGTGAACCTCTTTGCGCCATCGCTCACGTTAAACTGTCGATTCTCTCGATGTATCACTCTTTTTAACTTATCTGTATCGCGAGGGTTCCGATACTATCCTTAAGAATGGGTGTTGCTTCCTCTGGATATCATTACAAGTGTAGAACTGGCAGTTCACCTGAATTGCAATTGCTTTTTAACTTTTTTCTTGGTACGTATACGAAATGATGGGGGTCATCGGGAAAAATAGAGGTTCGAAATCGACAATTATCAGGTGTTGATTGTTTCAAATCAAGCAACAGGTACCCATGAGGTCTAGATGTTGCATCGTGATAAGCCTCTTGTAAAAAGCGCGGGTTTTCCGGATATACCTGGCGTGCAAGATGCTGGATTTGGGCGCGATCACGAGGGTTTTTGAAAACCACGATATAGTTGGCATTCAGCGAGATATCACGCTGTCCATGACCTTGATGAAATAGATTTTGCGTGATGAAAATAACACTCAGATTCTTATGATGACTACCTTTAGTGAAGAGATCTATAACACTATTGTTTGATGCCTCGCGCATCAAATCATCAATTATTATGAGTTTTGCGCGCGGGTCGCCCGCGTAATCTGCACTCTGCGGTAAGCCTTCGTGAAATTCTATTGATGTACCATACTCCGTGTATGCGGGTTGCCACTCGGAATAATAGAAAATAATTCTCTCGAATGGCTCGCTGTTCATACGGGAGATATATTTCAAAAACTTTTTCACAAAATACGTCTTACCGCAACCCGTGGGCCCGCAGATCATCGAGGTCCAGGGATGTTTCCACCGCGTGTCCATCTCAACGAATGAGTAAATTATTATAATTGCTGTGAGTGATAAAGACTCGGACTGGTAGGGAAATTTATAAAAACTTTTTATTTCACAATAAAAATACGAATATTTACATTATCTACATTATTTACATTTTGATAAAATAGATTACTCTTTGTAGCCGTACGGCAGCGAGCCGTATTCACCATCTCGTCTTCGTTTAACGCTCGACGGTTTACATTTCTTTTTTCCCCCACGGGTGACGACGTGATGGAACGGTGTTCGACGAATCGCGTCAAATTTTACCTCGACAGGCTCTACCGTGTCGCCAACTATGTCGGAGCGTATTGTTTTGTAATTTATTAATTGGCTATTTGCGAAATTACGAGTTATACCTTTCACTTTACAAACTTCCGCTTCACTACCGTTGGGCGCGCATGTTATGAACGAATAAAATTTAGGTCCTCCGGAAACGAAAGATTTGATATAACACCCCGGTTCAAGTTCATCTGTAAGATCCCCTAAAAGTTGCCCTGTTGGTGGTTCATATTCATCAGGATTATTGTTTGTCACGTAAATAACCGAGTCGGTGTCGCAGTAAAGTGCTCGTCGATCCAGACGCTCTAAATAGCTGTACAGTTTTAAGCGCGCCTGAGCTGTTGTATAAGCAGCGATTACAGAGTTCGCGATTCCTGAGGGGATTACGGTTTCGTCCTTTTTTATGTAACTGACATATAAGATGTGATGATTTACAGGTAGGATACCTGTAATCTCGTACTCTGCACTAGTCAGTAATTCCACGAGTTTTGCGCGTGTTGAATCTATCACGGTTTGCGGTAAATTTTCACGCTGCCCAAACTTTCCCCAAAACGAGTTCAGACACAACTTAGCTACTTGGCGTAGCCCAGGGTTTTTCGTTATCGCTTCACGATCTAGTTTAACCCCCTCTGATCGCTCAAAATCATCGATATATTTTGATTGAGCTTCTTCGTTGCCCACACACTCCGCAGGCCAGCCGCTAGATTCTTGTTTAATTTTTAGGAAGGTGTTTATGTAACCCGAGAAATGGCCGCCTGAACGTGAATCGCGGTCATACTGTGTTATCTCGTATTGCCAAATTTCCTCCACATGAAGCACTCTATACCCGCGTGATACGGCTTTTCTCAACTCGTCGACTACCCATGTACCGTTAAACAAACGCTCCGCAGGTCTTTCATGTGTACACTCATTCTGATGCATACTTTCACAACAACTGCGACATAGAGCGAATAACAAACGCTGGTGCATCCGCACCGGTAGCACCGGGTGGTAAAGATTGCGTGGCGGTAAGACAGTGCATTTAACAAGACCTTCTACTTTTGTGAGATCATTATTAGCACCGATTAACTCCATACACTCGTCGCCTACAAACACTTTAGGGTGCCCCACGGGAAATTTACCGTATTTACAAACGTATGGATATAACGAACAAACATCGACGTATCGTATCTGCTCATTGTCTTTCGCGTCGTAGAGTGTGACCATATTCTCTGTACGACCGCCGAAAAAAGCATCGCGGGGGTTAAGCGGGTTTGATTTAACTAGAGCATTATCTCGAACGAAGTCACGCATTTGTTCATTGGTGGCAAGCATACGGTCATATTCACACTCCCAAATCTCGGTCAGGCTGTAACCACTATTTCGTATCTTATAAGTCACGGCTATCGTTCTCTCGTGCCGTTCGTTCATGGATACACCGTCACCCTGTGCTTGATCTCTACCGACCAAAATACATTTCGGACAGCCATGCCAGTAACAACCGTGGAACTGTAGCACATGTGTCGCGTCGGGTGTTTCGTAGTAACCGTCTACTATTAAAGTCAGAGGTAGCTTGAACTCACGCGATCGACCCGCGTGGATAATACGCTGTCCAAGAATATGCTCCATCCATACAAGCCAGCTAACTGCTTTTTTCGATTGATTATCGGCCCATCTGTATCCGTTTCTAGGTATAATACCAATCGTATCGTCCTTAAGGAAATTCTTCCTAAAAATGCGAAAGCAAGCGGATGCTATCGTTGTGCTCTCGTCGAATGGACAAACAGACCCTTTGGCTATGAACATTTTGCGGAAAACCATACAGGCCTGTCTCAATATCGTAACGTCGTTCTTACAGTAGGCTACGATTTCTTTTTGAAAATCGAACACATAACCCGTATTTTTCAATTCACGATACCACGGCTCGAATACATTGTTACGCACGCTTGTTGACATACTATTGGGCGAGTAATACTCCATCGGAGGTAATTCTCCCACATAATTCTGATTCTCTGGTGTATTGAAGAGGTGAGGAAAAGTACCTTTAGCTAGGGCATCAGTTAACCCAAAGGATTTAGGGAGCTTACTCAGAGACATGTGGAAGTAGTGTAGACTATCGAGAAACACGAGTTTACTGATACGCATAGTGATAATTTTCGTACCGTTCATAATCAGCGATGGTAACTGCGTCTTTTTTTCATTTATAAAATACCGGAGAATGAATTGAGCGTCAAAACCCCCGGCGTTATGGGCGACTAAGATTGTACCGGAAAAGCCCTCGATTTTTTGCATAGCTAGCTCTACCAATTGAGCTACTGGACTGTGTCTGAATACAAACTCATGTACACCGCAAAATTTACATGGCTCCGCTATAGAGTCATTGTCGCAGCAGTTTGTACAAACACGTTGTGCTACACAGAGGTTCGGCTCATGCACGCGTGTGTCGTTGGTACCCTCTAGCGGTGTGCACTGTTGCGATTCAAAATCATAAAAGATAAATATTTTGTTTTTCAATTCTCGATCGTTTGGAAGGGGCCTCATGAAACACAAGTGATTGTATGGTTGGTCTGATTTACAAGTTGCGCAATAACCTACAGAGCACCGGTGTTTCTTCTTTCTCACTAGTGGTCTGATCGTGCGAAAACAGTCGGGGCAGCGTTTAATAGTTGCGCAAACACTCGGTTCATTTTTCTTTTTCCTTGCGATCTCGGGGGTTCGATGATTTTTCAAGCATACCTCCCCGAAAAAAACACGATTACACATCGCGCATCTAATCGCATCTCCTGTGTGAGGATCACACGGAGGCGTCCTGAGATATAATGATCTAACCTTAGATATAACGTATCACACGATGTACAGAAACCAGTACTGCCGACAGCCCCTCTAAGATTAAGAATTGGTTGGAAATGGTGTGAGCGTTCGTAATACAGGATATACAATGTGTGTCGGACCTGTCCTACCGCGCTTACTACGGTTTTTTGTACCATTAAAAATAGATTTCCTATTACGTAGCCCTAGAGCCAAAAACTCAAAGACGACAATTGCAATACCGTCTCGCGCCAAGTATTCCTGATATTGAGCGATTTCATTTACACCGCACCCGTTTTTCGGTACTCTAACATTTGCACGTCGCGTAAGCTCGAGCGCTGCAGTTTTTTGCTCCGAACCATTGATTTGTCTCACCCGTTGCCACTTAATATGTAAATCGCCCGTGCGAATTTTCCCCCGTTCAGCGTGCACCAGGGCAGCCGCTAACGATCGTGGTAAACATAGATTGTCGTTGTTAGATATCGTCAAGATGGATCTTTTTGCTACACCCTCGTGTGTTAATCCTTTCCGTCGGCCACGACCCTCGACACCCTTCACAACGCACGTTTTTATTCTGCATTCGTCATTAAGGTCAAACGATTCCGAACTCTGCGCAACGCTACTTATGAGATGCCATAAATCTTGGAACTCGTAATCACGAGCAGGTCGAAAAGACAGCCATACGGGGCCTTGTGTCAAGTTACTCGCTGTAAACGATATTCCTACATAATCCCCACCTTCGCAGGAGTTGGTGATGTGGGTGAGAAGATCATTGAACGCTCCCTCGAGCCAATTCATTACGCTAATTTCTGGTGGTGGTTCGCGAATACGTAGAGTCGTCTCACGACCACGAAGCTTAAAACGTTTAAAATACCGTGCTGTCTCTCGAATTATTTCGATTCGAATACCCGGTGGTTGTAAGTCATTGTATGTGGTGGGATTCCGTTGCGTTCCAGCTCCCCTCTGTAGCCCTGAAGAAAATAGACGATCTGCATTTCTGTTGTATTTATTTTTCATTCCTCAGTAAATTACGTTTGTTGATTTTTCGTCGGTGACATTCATACACACACACGCACAGTTGTTCTGTATTGTACCCTTCCGATTATTTACCTAGATTCATCACCCCTTCAAACCACGCATCTTCCGTCCCGTTAGGGTTTAGTCCTAATTGGTTCTCCGGAAAGTCTTGTTCTCCAGTGGTATCCTCACCCGTTTCGACGCCGTTAACGGACGGGTCACCCAACGCATCGGGTAAATCAACCTTACATGGTGATGTTTCGGCGTCACACGGTTGATTATTTCCAGTCTCATTTCCGCTATCGCAGTTCTCTGACGGCCCTGGTGATGGTTCTTCTCCGTTGCGTTCAGACACTAATTAAAATTAAGCTTATCAGCTCATATTCTTGCTGAAATATATAGACTAGGAAAATTTGCAAAATTCCTTCATTCGTTTTTTGCAAAGTGAAATACTTACGATATGCTTCTTGAATTGCTTCAACCTCTTCCACAGCGCGAGTTGCTTCGATGACGGCCACCATTATGGGGTCATCGTTATACGTGTGGTTATCACCGTTCTTGACGTCGTGCTCGAACTCCGATGAAGTCTCTTCTTCTGTTGAAAAATAATTTTTATTATTATTATTGGCTGAATATTAATAAATTAATTCTTAGACTCACCGGAATTAGGTTCTTGTGTTTGAAGCCACTGATCCTGTTCTTCCGCAGTGCGCGTCGCTTCTATTAACGCATTTTCGTCTTCTTCGGTTGAACCCTCAAAAAACTGTGCATAAACTGTAAAGAAAAATCAGAATTAACCAATTTGCCCAGGACAGCTCTAGGGGGGGGGGGGGGGGCTGAACTAACCATCAGGGGTGAAAATTCTTTTTCTGGGGTGGTGCCTAGGACTCCCATATTTCATACCTAGAAGTGGTCAACCACTGGTACCAATGACCCAGCGGATGACCTGTACTTTATATGTTAAATCAGAAGTTAACCAAATTGCCCCGGTCAACTCTGGGGGAATGAAAACTCTTCTTTAGAGATGATCGGTAATGACCCCCCCCCCCCGATCACGCACTCAAAAGCGGTATTCCAGTAAATGTGCCCAGAGTAAAATGGATCATTTGAGGACGGCTTTTGAAATTTGAATTTTGAAATTGGAAATTCTTAATTTTTGAGTATTCGAAATCATTCGAATTTTCGAAATTTGGAAATTCTTAATTTTTGAGTACTCGAATTTATTCGAATTTTCGAAATTCTAAAATTTTGAGATTTTGAAATCTTCGAATTTTGAGATCGTTTATTTTGAAACCTCACATTATATAGACTGATGGGATATTCTCCTTAATTCTATTCTCATCTGCTTCTTCTTAACCTGTCTACAGAGGAACGACATATTGTTCGTTAATTTTCCGCTCGTAAGCCTATGAAAAAAGAATAATTAGGAATAAAAATAATATATCCTCGCGGGTACTCCATCATGCGACCCCACTGTTACCACGCAGCTCTCTTACCACCGAGTCAGCCAGTGGTTATATATTAATTAAAAATGAACGAATTATTAGTTTACCGATGGTTAGGATTACCGACGGTAGGAACTACCGACGGTAGGAATTACCGACGGTAGGAATTACCGACGGTAGGAATTACCGACGGTAGGAATTACCGACGGTAGGAATTACCGACGGTAGGAATTACCGACATTTTATCTGCGGGTAAGCTTAAGATCTATAATCAATAATGCTTACCTTGAATTTCATTGAAAATCGCTCTGGCCGTAGGGGTGTCTTCGAGCTTGCGTCGTTCGAGCTCTTCGTACATGCATCGAAGCACTTTACACCCTTGTAGAATACCTCTATTATGGGCTACCAGGATTACGCGGAGAGGTGACCACCACAAGATGAATTTTAGGCGTTTAATGAGTTTTTCGCCCGATAAATCTCGTAAACTCTTACTCCAATTACCGTCACAGCGTCGCCTAATCCGAGCACTATGAATTATTGCTAGTTTTAATAGTGCTAAAATACACGATCGAATGGTATGGTCCGACATTTTTATGAGCGAATTATAAATTCTCTTTTAATATCTCTCTCACGCACGGTTGTCGTTCGACTGACGATCATGCCGTACTTTGAGTCTTATAAAATATAGAAATTTCAGCAAAAATGAAATAGTCTGACGAAACCGAACGATCTTTGGTCGTTAACAATGTTTTGAAAATACATTGTTGAAGTATCATTAACTCAGAGTACGGTCAGCATCGAACTCTCCGCGCGCTGTTGATGCAGCTGCAGCATATCATCTTTCATGTTATTATTTCTCTTAGCGAAAAAGCACGTACCGGCGGAGACACGTGTATTTTTGCTAACCCTGTAATTGCTGCGTGTCGTCAAGGAGACTATGCATCTCGAGCATCAGTCTTACGTTGTCGCACTTCTAGGAACCATAAAAATGTATCCCGTACGAGAAAACCCTGTGTTGAGTGTAGGTGTTGTGCGCCGGATTGTACACGTGATAAGTGCGTGTTTTGTACAAATCCGTACAGTGGAGATGGAGCGAATGTTTGTTTCACTGCAAACATTCCTCCAAAATTTTTACTGGGATAACCGGCAGCATCGAAGTATATTATCCCACATAGCACCGAAATATTTCAAGAATATTGACATAATATTCCTTTGCAATCATGGAATATTAAGAAAATATATCGAAATATGTATGAAACATTTCTGAAATATTGTCGGAATCTTGCAATGTCCGCTCAAAACGTGCAAAATGTAATATTCCAATAACATTGCTGTGTAATAATACTAAAAAGTTGCCGTGTAATATTACTGATAGGTTGTCGCGTAATATTACTGGTAGTTTGCCGTGTAATATTAACGATAGGTTGTCGCATAACATTACTGATAGGTTGCCGTGTAATATTACTGAGAGATTACCTTAAAACGCTATGAAAATATTGCGTTGTCAATGAACTTATAGTTTGGCTGGGCGTTGAAATATGACAGGAATATTCTTTAAATAATATAGAGCTGTGCTAATAGTGATTGTATCGAATCGATATTCGAATCGAATAATTCAACTCGATTCGATGCCGAATATTCGCACACCTATACGATATTGGTTACATATTTCGAAAGATGTTTGTAGCAACAACGTAAATTCGCTACTCTCGCAAGTTTCCAAATGTTTCAATCAAATACAAAAATGTTTTAAATACATGCAATACATCGTGAAAATGCTTTACTATAAGTTAAAAGATGTTTTTATTTACATAATTTCCAGATTAATTCGGGTGTAATACAATAATTATCACTATTTCTTACTTTAAACCTATTTAACTAGTCAATGTTGTTATCTATCTTTTATAAACGAATGCAGCAAAGGAAAAACTGCATAACGCTGATGTCCATCAATTGGCACCATCCATGCCTTGGCGCGAATTTCAGACACGGACCATTTTTGTAATTGCGATGTAATGCAGTCGATTATTTCAATTTGGAGGACACTGGAACTTAGGGGTTTTTCGTACAAACTCCTTAAGCAGGTACATTGTTTACCGACGATAAATAGTTCGCCATTCGCATGCGCGATGATATTATTAACTACGACGTAGTTACCACTCGATAAAAGGCAACAGTTATTCCTTCCGTCGCAGCAAATTGAAAGGCAATCATTGTACATCCGTTTGTATTGAAATTTTATATCAACGCCATCTATGATTGGACCGTTACGATGCTCTTTTACACAGTGCATCGTAGAACTTGTGGGATTAACTTCCGTGATACGCTCAACCATTTCTATTTCGTGAAATCTTCTAGCCAGTTGTTGTAGAGGTTTATCTCCTTTCCGGATAAGCTTTTTCATTGATTGCATATGATTTTCAAATCGAAATGCACTGAAGTTGTCTAAGGGGCCAAACTTTCTGACGTCCTCGCAAATATGTAAGAGATTATGGACGTTATGTGACACGTATCGCAGACCGTAAATTTGTTCAAAAGTTTTTACGAAATGTGTTATTAACTTTTCTGCATACGCCACATTATCCGTATTAGTGACAAGATCAGCCCGGGAAAGTATAACGATTGCAGCATGTAACGTTAAAAAATTCTCGTACATTCCCTGAGATAATGCTTCGTATAACGTTACTGGTCCTAAATATAAGAGAAATGTTCTAAACTCTGTCGCTTTCCAGTGTGCAAAATCTTTGAGAGCTCGCGGTTTTCTAACAACGTCGCTAGGTACAGCATTTCTTACTTTTAACAAAGATTGTGTGACTTTACTCTCCAGTCTTTCGACTAATCCTCTGTTATGAATGCGTTTTAACCACAGAAATATTAGTTTTTTCATAACGCCTAGACATATGACGTGCATATAATCTAACGGCACGTTTGAAACGCACCCAAAGTTCGGTATGTCCTTGAGAATCGTATCTCCTGATTGATAGCCGTTTTTGTACATGCCGCGTGCAAACTCGCTATCGGTTCGCAATTCTGGCATTTTTCTCTGAGTGGGAAAGCATATAGAGCCTTCCACTGAAACACCATTTATAGTGCATTTCGTACAACTATTATACCCTGAGTGACTCTTTACGTATAATACGAATGCTTTCGCTGGAGTATCACAAATTAATGCATGAAAATTGACGCGAACTATCCGTGTCTCCTCAGCAATTCCGCTGTTTATGAATCGTGTCATGTCATCGACAAACATTTGCAAATATTCGTTAGCACTTTCTGGTTTTGAATACCCGTGAAAAATGCCGATTACATGTACCTTTTTCGTAACATTATCTGAACACAAAATAGGCCACAGGGATGATGAAGATGAGTCCGAGATCGGGAGGCCATCAACATTCACTAACAAATCGATCTGCTCTATTTGATGAGAAGATCGTCTGGCGTCAATTACAATTCTATACAGAATTTTTTCCAAGTCGAAATGGCAGTAATCACCATTACCTATTGTAATAACGCGAGTTGATCTCGGCGTTCGGAGAAGTGTACGAGGGTCGAGTGGAAAATTATACTCTGTAAAGCGTTCGAAAATAGGCATTAAACTGGAAATTGCTTTGTGAGAAATTCCGAAATGAAGAGCCCAGAGGCGAATTTCATTTTTGAATCTATCCGATCTTTCATCAAGGGAGAGTGGCTCAGTATTTACAAAAACCGCATCGACGTCGTTACATTCACTGTCACTGTTTGACGAACTACTACCATGAACACTTGAATGGATAGAATCATTCTTATCCGTAGTACTATAATCATCGCAAAATAATGTTCTATCGTCTTCCTTTTGCTCGGTAGGCCTACATTCTTTGTCGACGACCTCTGGCAATTGGTTACCGTGCTGCGTGCCGGCGTACTCGTGTTGCGCAATAAAGAAATGATTTTCCACTATACAAGAAGTGTTACCGGACGAACAAGAATCTTCGGCTGGTGTCAACACTTTCAGAAGGTTCAATTCAGCTTCGGTTTGGGCCTTCAGGAGCCGTCGCTGATGCCGTTTAGAATAAATTTGACCCGTTTTTTTCGTATTCATTTTCTTGAGCGATTGACCACTTATTAAGTTTGCCTTCGATGGATTCGTCTTTGAAAATGTATGTTGTTCCCTGTGGATGATAATAAACATGAAATAATAGAGAATACTACACACTAGAAAAAAGTTTCGAAAGGAATTGAAAGTTTTCATGACATGCAAAAATAATTAAATCTCAGAAAAATCTACGTATCTAATGTATCTGTGCTTCATGTACTCTGTGGAGGTTTTGTGAATTTTCTGTACTTTATTACTTACCTAAGAATACTGTTTATTATTATTCCAAATGTGTTTCCCTTTCGCTGTGGCGCTCGTCTTTGCTGCTATTGCAATTTCTGATCGATGGTCGATTGCTGCGCGAATTTTTTTCAGATTTAATATTTCCGGACAGTTCCGTTAATGATGTAGACATGGATCGTTGCACTATGTTACTGCGATTCGGCTCTTGCTGCAAGTGATTTTGAACCGTTCCCGGAATTTCTCCGCCTCCTTTCGTGTCTGCCATTTCCTGTGTGCGTAAAATTCTATCGATGAATCCATCATTACCGTACGGTATCGAAACTGATATTCACGAAAAGTGTTGTTGCAATAAAGCGTATTTATTATTGTAAAAATGTAACGAATGCGAACATGTTACCTTTACTCGCGTTCTCGCTTCTTCAAATCTGCTGGATTTATCGGATTTTTGTATCTCCTGCCTTACGTCTTCGCAAGTAACCTCGGCACATGGTCTCACGAATTCTGCACACTGGTCCGTCGTCTGTTTACGATTGTTCCTTCCTGGAGTCTTTTCTTATTGTCGCGTTGTCTGTCGAACTCTGCTCGCTATGTCCTTCAACACGTCTCGTATCTTTCTCGCTCAAAGTTTCTCTATAGTGGTACATTTTTTTTTTTGTATTATACAGTGTGACAATTATAATCAGCATAATTCGATCGAGATTAAAGAGATGTTACACCTTGACGTGTGCTAATTGTGTGAGCTGCACTCAGTACTTAGCCAAATTGAATGAAAATTATTGGGACCGAGTCAGTGAAAAAAGTTTATTTTTATTATAAAAGCCATTATTTTCCTTACCGATAAGCAATTTTAATGTTTCTATTCTTTGCAGATCGGAGCGAAGGATTTTTTTGTGTCCAGTGACAAAAAATCCTTCGCTGCGAAGGATTATTTTATATCCAGTGACAAAAAATCCTTCGCTGCGAAGGATTATTTTGTATCCAGTGAAAAAAATCTTCTGTAATGTTAAAAGAATAGAAACATATCAAATTTTTCACTGGCGAGGAAAAAAGTAGTTCTTATAATAACAATAACCATTTGTGTCATAATCGGTCTCCTTAAGCGGTAGCACGCACAGCAATTAATGACAATATCTCTTATATTATTTTAATTTATACGTTGAGGATTATTTCAATGTTAAACGTACAGACTGTTATTCGATCTGACCACTGTTCATGCCGTGACAGTTGAAGGAATTGGCAAAGTTCCACCGGCTTGAAATATTCCATTGAAATCGCAGATTGCCTTGCAATTATGGCGTAATATTTTCGTTGGAAAACGTCAGAATATTTTTCGACGCTACAATTCAAGTGAATCAAGTATGACACGTTGCAACATTATTATTAAGAAGCCTACTTACCCTCATTTGCACTGAGAGCTGTAAACAAAAGGCGAGAAAACCGCCGTCCGTAGACATACCCGTCTCATCCAAAAATTGAACGTGTATTGAGATTTCGCACTGGACATACGCAATATAATTCGAGTCGAAGCCGACTTGACGATGTTCTGCGTTGCACTCCCTGTCCAATTGGCACTGCTCCACACTGCTCGACACTGCACACGACGCGCACGAGACGCAAAACGCCGGGTGCCGCGGCAACCTAAGATGGCGGATAGGAACGCTTATTTTGACCGCAAGAAAATACGACAAGCGAAAAAAATATAGCATCGTATTGTTATCGATTTTACAATATTTTTATTATCATACTAACGTATTTTCGTGTAAATATATTGTAAGAATTTATTTCGTCAATTCATTAAAAAAGTTAAGAGTCCATTGACTTTATAGTTGTTGACACAGCACTGACAAACGCAGTCAGTTCGCGTCACCGACGCCATTGTTACCGGCGCGAGTCGTCGCGTCAAAACACGTTTGGTATTTTTCGGAGAAAAGTTCTGTGATACACGCACCAAAAAGATATACTAAGGGTTATTACAGGTATGTTATTTTTTATGCTTTGTATGAAGCAAATATTGACACATTTTTTTTTTTTTCTTCAATATTTGACATCAAGACGTTACTGTGAGTCGTGACAAATATCTCGTGCTTAAGCAACCACCCACTCCTAACCTATATGCTACGCTATTCGATCAATTCTCTTTAGTTTATCTGATAGTACGACACGAGTGCGATTAAACTTTTTCGCGAAAAAGTGTCTTGCTTTGCACAAGTTTCGTGAAAAACTTTATTTCACGAGTGCGAAAAGTGCGACTTCTCGCACGCGAAGCATGTGAAAGGCGAGCACTTCTCGCACCGAGTAGGATAATAGTACTTTGCGATGCAAGGGCGAGAAAGCGACCATTATACGCAGGTTGGGAAGTTGATCGTACGAGCCCCACGAGTATCACAGCAGCACGAGCCGAAGGCGAGTGTGATCAACTTCCCAACCGGCGTATAATGGTCGCTTTCTCGCCCTTGTATCGCAAAGTACTAATATATTATATTGACTTTGCATGTGTACCTAAAATTCTAACATTATTATTGCTACTATTTGTCGAGATCATAAATATGAAAGTGTATACAATCGTCGAATTTGAAGAGGGAATTGAGATGGTGCCAACCGTCTGGATTACGAACGATCAAAAGACATGCCTCTGGCCTGATCTTAAAAGTCAAATTCGAATAAACACCTGTATTGCAAACAAGGAACATCCAGATTCAGAGAACGGTTCAATTCTGAACTGGCTGAGTTACCGAGTCCTTAAGATATTTGGTTCTGCAGTTAATCATCTCGTATAAACTCCTGGAGTAATTGTTATAGTATCGTGTCTGAATATTCAAATGAATTATTAATGAATGCATTATCGTTTTCAGCTACATACGAAAGAGGAAAAGAAAAATTGAAGTTGGCGGAACAACTAGACGACGTAGGAACCGCAACTGTCTCGGAACAGGAAGATTCGAGTGTTCTCAGAAAAACGAGGCACTCCCGTGCAATTCGAACATTGTCTTCATCCGACGAAATGGAAACAGCGAGCAATTACCCTGCTGTTCCCCCATTACTGTCCAAGCGAAACGTGGCCGCTGTCACTGGCCGCGGTGTTGTAGAGAAAACTGCAGTCGCTTCAGTATCCCAACGAGATTCTCAAACGACATCCAATCTCGCGAGCCAACATCGAGTAAACTCGCGTGAGAATGAAAAAAAAACGAATGCTACTTCGCGAAAGACGCGAGGTATATATGTTATACTTACAAAATTTTATGAGTCATTTAAGATTCAATCATCTTTGAATAAATATGCTATATACAATTTTTTATATAGAAAAGAAAATCGCATTATTAGATAAAAACAAATTATCAATTTACTATCAAATATGCTCAAAATAACAAGTTATGCGTTTTTGCAGAAATTCTGTCACGCGAAACATCGAGTGATGAAAATGACAACGCAGTTATCGAGACTACCAAACCGCGTCAACAGATTCCAGAAGGTAATTAAATTGTTCTTGATACTTCGATGTTTCAACATTTTTAGACAGAGAAACATTGTGACAGAATTTCCTGGTAAATCTATCCCCGGGAGCACATATCTCTGTTATCTCTGACGATTAGGATTTTCGAGTCTGTTACGTTTACGTTTTTGGTTGGCGGTTTGCTGATTCCGCCGGGAAATAAAAATTAGCTGGCGCCCAACGGCTCTCTTTGGCGATGAAGTTAGACAGGTAGGGCGAAGGTAACGCGGGCGTAAAATCCCACTGTTACAACATTTTTGACGCTTCAGTAGATGTAGTCTCGTTAAGAGAAGGATTTAACGTATAATTTCTGCGATATATTGCATAATTGCCATTGCAAGCCGTCTTGCATAGTTTTAAGAAGGTATTTGTATTTTTCGCCTGACTTCTTGCAATAGCAAATAGGGCACAAGAAACGGAAACATAGTTCTATTATGCCGGAATATAATTCTTTGTCTATTTGCAGTTACACGATCCAGCGCAACGTCGCAACGTGGATCTGTTCAAAACAACAATCAGATGTCAAACATCAGCGCGGCAAAATTTTCGAGCTTTGCTGAATCCCAAATCACTCAACAAACTATCACGCTTGAACAAGTTTTTGGTACGTATTACATCCACATTTGTTAACAGAATTCAACGGTGCATGGCAACGGTAAAATATTCGCTCGTCCGTGTTTAAAAGTAGTCCTTGCGCATTATGTCAAGTTCGCATGAAATTTCGAAAAATAGGACAGAATTGCAAAGACTTCTCGATACTATAAAAATTTGGAAAAAATCATGCATATTAAAGACATTTAAGAAATTACCTTCGCACAATAATTATTCAAAAATGTTATTAACAAATTGTTGAAAAGTAAAATTCATCAACAAATCTTTCGCCAACTCAATTTTTTTGTATTGATGAAAATGATTCGGTCATTTTTCTGAATATGTATGCATTTTTTTAATGTATAAACTCACTTTGAATTATGTGTTTTTCCCCGTGTAAAAAATGAAAAATTCCAAGTGAATTAAAAAATTGACGAATCATTTTCATCAGAAAAAGAATTAGGTTTTCTATATATTTGTTAAACAATTTTACTTCTTATCCTATTCAAAATTAACTATTCAAAATGAATCAATGTCTCTAATATGCAGGATTTTTTAAGATTGTTGTATGATCGAAAAGTACTTGCAAATTCCCTTTCATTTTTCGAAAACTTATGCGAACGTGACACCAGGCGCAAGGCTTAGTTTAAATAACTCCAAAACATGCAATAAATAAAAAATATTACCGTTTTTTGTTCCCGTTCCAATTGTAAGTGAAATTCCTGTGAAATTCTTACGCGTGTATTATTTATTTATTTGTTTCTTTTCAGCTGTCTTAAAAGACATATGCCTGAAACTGAATTTTATGAAAACTAAAATCGCGAGCATTCAATCGGAGATAAGAGACGTACGTGACATTATATCGACAGACCAGAATAGAGCTGCACACGACGTCGACCTTGATGAGCTCGGCTTACCGCTTGGCACCTCTGAAAAACTCAAAGATTTCGAAAAGGAGTTGTCGAATTCCGACTTCCGTCATGCCATGGTATTTATAATTACTAATATTTTGCTACAAGTATATTAAAACTGCATATCTATCAAATATACCTATTTCCTATACGATTTGTTAATTTCGCATTACAATATTAATGATATAGATCAAGGCCTTGAAAGTCATTGGCGGTGGTGATATACAGACCATCGTTTCGAACATCTTGGCGAAGTTATTAAGCAACACCATCGCCGAAAGATTCAGCTTCAAGGGACACAAGGGCAAGACACCGTTCAAAGATTTTCACAATATAGTGAATCTTATTGCGAGTAAGTCCTTCAAAAAACATTTTATAGGCTTTTTAGTGCTTTGCTTTGTTGGTATAGCTATTTCGCTCTTTCAGAAGTAGCCAGAAATCATAAACCGCAAGCTACCGACAAAGAGATTACGGAGGCAATCAGTACGTGGCTGGCGCAAGCCAAAACGCGTCGCGTGAGAGAAGAGTGAGTAATATTTGTGTGATCGTGAATTCAATATATCTGTTTATGGTATCGTTTTTAATCTCAAAAGACAAGGTAGTGATAGGATTATGTATTTTTATTAATTTTTTGTTGCAGAGCTAAGCTGGCGAAGCGGCAAGCCGAGAAAGAAGCTAGATCTCAAGGGCTGTCCGAGAGCGACGATCAGGCATAAGGAGAAAAGCTCGGACGTATTCATTTTTGTTTTTTGTTTTTTGTTTTTTATTTGGTTTTTCTAAAAATCCTATTTGATATATTGGATTATTCAAGGCGGGGCTAATCATTGTATCT
Organism: Perithous albicinctus; assembly: GCA_964016905.1. Classification (NCBI taxonomy): domain Eukaryota; kingdom Metazoa; phylum Arthropoda; class Insecta; order Hymenoptera; family Ichneumonidae; genus Perithous; species Perithous albicinctus. The sequence continues at coordinate 5,498,056 of OZ024703.1, forward strand.
TTTAAAAAATGTTGATCCAATCGTACTTGAAGGAATATAATGAAATCATAGCAGCAGTCGACTAAGCACTAGGTAAGCAAGGCCCACTAGGTGAATCAGATGCGAGCCCCCGCTTCCCGCCCCCATACGAAATTTTATTCTGTAGAGCCGTCTTCAAGTACGTGTGGATCGAATTTTTATTAAGCTTAGCCTCTCCTTATTAAAAGAAAATCTGTATGGTTGTATACATGGCCTTGCATAATTAACTTTATATGCATTTATATAATTATTATTCTATTACTTTGCAACTATTGTTTCTTAATACCAAACGTTTCTTTTTTACGATGACCAAAGATGATTATTATTTATTTTTAATGAGTCAATTCAGCTACATCCTTTCAGTCGATCCTGACAATAACGATTCGCGGTAGTTATGTAAGAGATTTTATCATTTGTTTTACGCACTTTGTGTTACTACGAAAAGAATAGTGGTATTTAATAGATAAGATTGTTTGTTCGCAATATCTTCCGTGTAGCATTTATACGATCTCCCAATATTTTTCTGCGTATAACGCATTTGAGATTTTGTCTTCGTTGTATAACATTTGTAATGACGGTGCACATCATCGATTTTTGTTACGATTGTCAAGGTTGTTCATTAGACTAAGTTCATTTCCGTATATGGTTCCTGGAATAAAATATAAAATTACATAGAACAATTTGATTTTTATTAACACTTAAAATTTGTATTTCGTAACACACTGCTTCGAAATAAAGCTATCTGCCGGCGTCCATAGTGTTATAGTGTCGCGTTGAATTCTTTACCATTTTTATAATGTCATCAACGATAGATTAATGAATTTTTAAGTATGTTGCGCCCCGATAATTAATTTTTCATTAATCGGTCTTTCACGAGCCGCATAACAAGTAACACAGATTTAACCAGAATTTGCGGATACTGCGGAATAACCCTTTTAACGCGGGTGATATTGAAATCGCGCATTTGTATGAAGTACTCATTTCTTTTTTTTTTTTTATTATTAATTCTGCAGGCTGTGCTCTGGTGCCTACACACGCACAGACCTTTATGTGAGCAGCCGAAAAAGCTTCGCGAGAACCATTTTGAAATGTTACGAAACCCTTCGCTTAAAACGATTTAAAGGTACCATATACATTTTTATTTAACGCGTTCTGAAATGTTGCGAGAACATTACACCTGCAACTTAGTGAAACTTTACAAGAAACCTTTCATTTTTTACTTTTTCCAATATTGTTAATACCCCGGAGTTTTTGTTTTCACGGCTAATATTCTGAAATATTTTGGAATTCATCGAAAATGTTTGTTATTTTCAAAAATATTTCTGACACTTCAGATTGCAATATTTCAATTGAATATTTCTAAATGTTTGTCCCCAAGGCTAGGGGAATATTTCCATTGCAATGAAATATTTGAAATATTTCTGCAATATTCTAGAGATATTCTGTGCTATGTGGGATTGAAGCATCGTGCATTGCCTGTCTCGCTCTAACATCCGTGAGTTTTATTCTCTATATTAAAGAAGTCTTCTAAAGCCTGTTAACTGACTGTTCTTGCTCCTGCGTTCTGCTGACGCTACAATTTCGCACATTTACATCTATGACTGTGACACACGTGTCGGTCTCCAGGGAGACAGACGTTACGCTGACAATGCAAAGACGATACAGAATAGCATCTTCACGATGCCCCCGTGATACAATCACTTTAGTCTTTACTTTGTCGCCGTCGCATCAAGACCCTCCCGATGAGGTGTGAAACGCGTGCGGGTGTGTGTGTGTGTGTGTGTATGTGTGTGGTAAGGGGTAAGGCCACTGTAAATTTTTTGAAAAATCGATTTTTTTTTTATTGGCTTAAAAAATAGTTTAAACCCTCTAGAATAAGAAAAAAAAGGTCCTGTGCGAAAAAAAATTTGTTGTCCTTAGGAAATGAAGGTCGCCGCCAAGCGTGTCAAAACTTGCTCCGAAACGACTACCTGCGGTAAACATAATGACGAAAAGGGACGACACAATAGGTCCCCCCCCCATTGCTCCTAACCGCCGGTATTAATGTTCCACGTGTCCTTTCGATCCTTTTGAGCATTATCAAGAAAAATTCCATTAGTTTAGAGACAGCAAGCGCACAGTAAAGAGCGATTGATTCTTCATAAGCGACGATTTTTGCGTGTTTTTCGTGGTTTCTTTACAATTTCACTGTAAAATTTACGAACGTGTAGTTGAAATGAGTGCTCGAGTGTATCTTGGAAAAAAAGGTACGAAAACCTCGTATCCAACGCGGCGTCGGTCAGGCGGGAAGAAACGACCCTTGAATCAATACGAACGTGAGAGTGATGAGCCGGGCGTCAGTGCTTCGGCGAAAAAACTGAAGGACTGCAACGAGGAATTCGATGTTAATAGTCAATTCGGCTATAGAATCATCAATTTCTGCGCCGTTTTTGCCGTTATTGCCCAGCACGTGAAGTGCAAAACGTGCGGATCTGACATTGCGTTTCGAGAAAGAAGTCCTCGTGGTTTAGGATTCAAAATTGTAATCGTTTGCCCAAAATGTCCCGATGTGGATATTCCGAGTTCCAAATTAATTCGCAATGCATATGAAATAAATCGTAGAATCGTGCTTGCAATGCGACTGATTGGAATAGGATTACATGGAATCAAAAAATTTTGCGCGTTCATGGATTTGCCACACCCAATTTTTCATTCATTTTATGATAAATTGGTCAAAACGATAGCAATCGCAACGAAAGCAGTGAGAGATGCAAGCATGAGGAAAGCAGCGCAAGAAGAGAAGGAGGAAAGCCAGAAAAATGGACAAACTGACGGAGTAACGGTTTCCGGCGAGGTTTATCAAGCCATCAAACCCATCTACATGGAATTGAGCCGGGACGAGTTGCTGGAGCGTTGCTTGGGGGCCTATACTCAAAACAATAACGAAAGTTTCAACGCTACCGTTTGGAGTTTGGCCCCCAAATCATCCTCAAGCGGAAAAACTGTACTAGATATCGCGACGGATATCGCTGTTTGCATATTCAATGGCGGCCTTACCAACGTCTTGCAAATATTCAAGATGTTGGAGGTGGAAATTGGTGTACAGTTATATAATTTCTGCATCGAAGCCGACGCCAAACGCATCACGCACGCGGAGACATCTCTGAGCGACGCGGCTAAAAGTGCGCGCGCGCTCCAAAAATCAACCAGGAAAGACGAAGAAGACGAAAATTTGGCTATCGAAGGACAAATGTATGGTGCTGGGATTGCAGACTAACGGTAAAAATTTTTTTTAACTTCTTTTTTTAATTTTTTTCAATAAAAAACTATTCGCAAAACTTTAAACGCGTTTTTCTCGAAACATGGTTTTTCAAAATGGCACGCAGCATAACTCGAACAATTTTCATTTTTTTTACTTGAAATTTTAACCAGATGTGAACATTTACATTATCTTGAGAATGTCGATCGGAATTTTCAAGAACTTTATTTATTGATTTTTTATTAACAAAAAACTTGCCGTTTTTTTCGTCAAAAATCAATTTTTTTTTCAAACGCACGCCAAATCCACAAAAATTGATACTTTTTAAAATCCGATCGACATTCTCTAGCTATAGCCCTCTAGATTAATGGTTTTTTTATTTTTTTATTCTAGATTCAAAAGTGCACCAGTGGTGCTGCGTGCCGCGGAGCCCTGGAAGCAAAACATGTCCCGGGAAGATAGCTGTGGAACCGCCATTTTGTTTTTTTTTTTTACGGTTAAAAAATTTTATAATAAAGGTTAATGTATGCCCGATAACACCATTAAAAGTTTTTTTTCAAATACCTTCAATTTCGGGAGCAAAAAATTAGTGAAAAAACCTTTTTTTTTTGGGCCGTTACAGTGGCCTTACCCCTTAATTTGACTAATTGGGGTAGTGTTCCTTAGTGTACGTGTATGTGTGTAGGTACATAACACGCCATTTAAACATCTTCTGGTGAGTAGTTATTGTAAATATTAATGCAAAACTTAAATTTTACAAATTTTACAAATTTTATAAATAAATAAATAAATAAATAAATAAATAAATAAATAAATAAATAAATAAATAAATAAATAAATAAATAAATAAATAAATAAATAAATAAATAAATAAATAAATAAATAAATAAATAAATAAATAAATAAATAAATAAATAAATAAATAAATAAATAAATAAATAAATAAATAAATAAATAAATAAATAAATAAATAAATAAATAAATAAATAAATAAATAAATAAATAAATAAATAAATAAATAAATAAATAAATAAATAAATAAATAAATAAATAAATAAATAAATAAATAAATAAATAAATAAATAAATAAATAAATAAATAAATAAATAAATAAATAAATAAATAAATAAATAAATAAATAAATAAATAAATAAATAAATAAATAAATAAATAAATAAATAAATAAATAAATAAATAAATAAATAAATAAATAAATAAATAAATAAATAAATAAATAAATAAATAAATAAATAAATAAATAAATAAATAAATAAATAAATAAATAAATAAATAAATAAATAAATAAATAAATAAATAAATAAATAAATAAATAAATAAATAAATAAATAAATAAATAAATAAATAAATAAATAAATAAATAAATAAATAAATAAATAAATAAATAAATAAATAAATAAATAAATAAATAAATAAATAAATAAATAAATAAATAAATAAATAAATAAATAAATAAATAAATAAATAAATAAATAAATAAATAAATAAATAAATAAATAAATAAATAAATAAATAAATAAATAAATAAATAAATAAATAAATAAATAAATAAATAAATAAATAAATAAATAAATAAATAAATAAATAAATAAATAAATAAATAAATAAATAAATAAATAAATAAATAAATAAATAAATAAATAAATAAATAAATAAATAAATAAATAAATAAATAAATAAATAAATAAATAAATAAATAAATAAATAAATAAATAAATAAATAAATAAATAAATAAATAAATAAATAAATAAATAAATAAATAAATAAATAAATAAATAAATAAATAAATCAAAATTTAAACAATAGAGGGGCCCTAATCCCTGTTGATTGCGAAAGATTTCCGCGAGCAGCAGCGCGCTGCGGTATGTATATACCGTTGTCAGCCGGGGCCACGTTGCTCGCACGGAAATGACTTTCTTTCGCCTTCCGGGTTTTTTAGATCTGGGTCCCCGATAATCTTTAAAACTATACAAAGCGGTCTTGCAGAGATTCGTCGGATTCTCTGCCCGTTCACTAATAAAATATTAATAATAAATAAAAACTACAAAGCGGTCTTGCGGAGATTCGTCGGGTTCTCCGCCCGCTCACTAATAAAATATTAATAATAAAAACTAAAAAGCGGTCTTGCGGAGATTCGTCGGGTTCTCCGCCCGCTCACTAATAAAATATTAATAATAAATAAAAACTACAAAGCGGTCTTGCAGAGATTCGTCGGATTCTCTGCCCGCTCACTAATAAAATGTTAATAATAAAAACTAAAAAGCGGTCTTGCGGAGATTCGTCGGGTTCTCCGCCCGCTCACTAATATTACTATAATAAATAATAATAAATTACAAAGCGGTCTTCCATATGAAGCATAAAATGTATATATTTTTCAATAAATGTAAAAAAGCGGTGCGCTATGACGACACAACCCTCCTACCCCCATCCCCATCCCCACTCTCTCCCCCACGCCCCGGCTAAAAACCGAGGAGTGGGGGGAAAAGGAGTGGGGGAAAAGGAGTGGGGGTAGGAGTGGGTGGGGGTAGGAGTGGGGATAGGAGTGGGGGTCGCCATAGCGCACCGTATACTACTAATATCTTCAATTTCATAACTTCCAGTAGGTATTGTAATTACATCCCCTCCCACATAGAACTTGTTATTTCCCACATCAATGTTTGGAATCGAGTTGAAGGTGAGCAATTCAACGAGTCCAAGAGTGTAATTTTTCACTGGTGATGATAGTTCAATAGGAGGGAAATAGTGAACCTCCAGTATGGAGCTCGTTCCCGATATTGTCAGCGTCAAAGAATCACCCATGATAGTTGATGTTTAACTGATGTTCTAGCCACCTGGGGGGACACTTTTTATAGACATCCACTGAGAAATTGTAGACATAAATGACCACATACAATTGTATCATAGTCTTGATATTTTTCATGATTATATTTTACAGTGCTACCAACACCGAAATACGTCATTAAATCTTCTGGTGGTTGTAGATCACCAAAACTGTCGAAATACATAATTTCATTATTATTCTTTTTGTACGCAACTCAATGTGTACCTGGACCATCTTTATCATCGAGATTTACAATGGCTGTTTCCCTCTTATGAGGACCATTTTTTGGCAATTCGTTTCTCATGTAAACCTCGCGAAAATATGGAATTTTCATTGCTTTAGCGTACTTTATTAGATCGATATCGGTGAGTGCTCGGTGTGGTAGCTTTATGCGTTTTTTGATGGTCTTAGATGCAAACCCATGCACTTTTTGTAGGGTTTCAGGTAAAGACCTTTACCTAGAGCGATAAATTCCATTGTTTGATTGTGACGTTTACTTTCTGTCAATTGCCGTTTGGCGGCACTTGCATCGTTTACGGCTTTTGCTATACCCGCTGCACCACCAGCTAGAGCTCCGGTGGCACTCAAACCGGCAAATATTGGTATGAGAAAAGGTAAAATGCCTCCAATTTTCGCAGGTACAGGTAGGATACGTGGTGACCGCACTTTGCTCTTTCCACCGGCTTTCTTTACTGCCGCACGCGCACCTTTGAGAGCTGACATGATTACCTCGCGGGAATCACCGTGCGACGTCATAGATTTTTTTGCAGCACCGATAATGTTTCTCAGTGCTACTGCTTTTAGGTTCTTTTTCCTAACCCCCATACCAAATTTCGTTTTAGTTTTCATTATATTAGCCACACCTTTTTCCGCAAGACTGGCGTCTTTGGCGAGAACACGTTTCCACGCTTGCTCAGTGAGCACTTTATCGGTGATCTTTCTCACCTCAGGATTCTCACGAGTTTTCGAGTACGCGATATCGTGCTCCTTGCAAGCGGCGTCGAGCGGATTGATACCTGGATCACCACGAGCGAGACGTTTCGCCAACTTTGTGCCTGGAGCACAGTACTGGTAACCCGGCAGATGTAGCTCGAACGGTAGATTATTGATGAGTGTGTTGACTAAACCTTTACCTTTTCTTTTATGTTTTTTACCTCGATTATGGATAATCATACTTGACGGTGTGCATAGTATGAAGGATAACTTCTCACTGATATGCAACCTTTATAAAGGTTGTATTTATGCTTATTGCATTAGTCGCAATCAAGTTAAGGTTCCGGATACAGCGTATGAATGAAAAAGGTATGAGATTCAAAGAGCACCCCGTAAAGCTGCCTGTGATGAATTTTGATGAGCTCGCGCAACCAAACGCTCAGAGAGCTAAACGTCATGGGGCACTATTGCCAAATAGCGTGCGAGCAATTATTTGCGGACCGTCAAATTGTGGAAAAACAAATGCTCTTTTCGCTCTTATCACCCATCCGCATGGTCCGAGATTCGATAATGTTTATATCTACTCAAAATCGCTCAATCAACCAAAGTACCAGTTCCTGCAACATCTACTCAAATCCGTGCGAGGCGTGGGCTATTTTCCGTTCAATGAGCGTGAAGAAGTCATTAGACCTCAAGACGCACGTCCAAATTCGATCATGATTTTTGATGATGTAGCGTGCGAGAAGCAAGACAATATCAGAGCCTTCTTCTGCATGGGAAGGCATCGAGATGTTGATTGCTTCTATCTCTGCCAGACATATGCGCGAATTCCCAAACATCTTGTGCGTGACAACACCAATCTATTGATACTCTTTCAACAAGATGACATGAATCTAAAGCATATCTATGATGATCATGTGAATACCGATATGACATATGCACAGTTTAAAGACTTGTGTTTTGTCTGCTGGAATCAAGAAAAATATGGGTTTATTGTTATTGACAAGGATAGTGAATTACACGAAGGTAGATATAGGAAAGGATTCGACTGCTTTATAAATTTGCAATCACCAACGAAATAACGACAGTCGAGATCTAAACTCAAAGGTGTAAACAATGCAGAGTGCCAAGCTCAACAAGGAAAAAAACGTATTGCGTCAGATCGCAAATGCAAGCGATGCGATTCGACGGAAACATAGAATGCTAAAAATGGGTAAAATGACGAGCGAAAAGGAGTTGAGCGAAGTTTTCAAGCCCGTGGTAACGCCACTGGAAAAGCTGGTGGACCAGTCATTGAAACAAGAGTCAGCAGTGAAACAAGAGTTAGCTGTGAAACAAGAGTCAGCTTTAAAACAAGAATCTGTAAAGACAGATAATGAAACGGAAGATGATTACACCGATCAATATGATCGTACATTTGCAACGGCTCATGGAGATTCTTCGGAACTGGACACTACTATAGAAGACGACGACGATGCTGTATCGAAAGGAGATAATGATGATGATGATGATTCATTGTCTCAACACTATCTGAAAATGTTAAACTCCAATCACAGGGATTTTGATGTCTCGTACGGGGTGCGCAAACTGCGAGGAAATCGCTTAATGATTGGTGATTCACCAATCTCGTTTAAAAATAATAATATTTATGTTGGCGATAAGACTTATCGAGAAACCAAAGGTTTACTTGAACTATTGTTTAAAAAAGCACCTGTCGAAACACTCGTGACTGTGAATGATATGGAGAATTATCGTGAAATACTCAACTCGACAAATGCCTATCGAAAACATTACAGCAGCGATCAAGCTATTCGTGAAGATAAAAGCGCCAAATTTAGAAATATAATTGCAACTATGATCGATTCACCGGCAAAAAAGAGGACACTAAAGAGACGGTTGGATCCGTCGGGAAAAGGTCTACCGCGCCATATGATCGCAGGAAGGAGGACTAAAATGGATTACGTTTATTGGGACGATCCCAACGAATTAGTGGATCGACTACGATTGCTCTTCGCTTCCCAATCAGCTGGAAACTCCAGCCATTCCAATGAAATTATTTCCATTATCGAAGAGCTCCGAGAAGCTGGAATAATTTATTAATTATAGTGGAAGACCGTCGGGAGGCTCAGTATTAGACCGACTGTCAAAATGAGCGTTGATGTGTTTGGGCGTCAGTTGACGAGCAGAAGTGGCATTAAAGGTGTTGGCAGCCGTGGGCCTACTGGCAACGGATTCAAGTTGACAATCGATGGTCAATATGATATGGACAATAGAAGATTGTGCAATGTTACAGATTCCAGAGATCAAAACGATGCCGTATCTCTGAGAGTAATGCAAAATGCTGTTGAACAAGAAATACGCCTAATGTATCAAATTACATCCTCTTTACGAAGTAATATAGATGACCATGATACGATGATCCGAGGCCTACAATTTAAGTTCGATGATCGATTGAAGCAGCAACGTATCGATTTTGAGACAATACAAGAACTAATAACTCGCAATTCTCAGCTCATTGCTCATCTGGATGACAGACTGAGAACATTGGAAAAATCCAGTGCCAACAACGAAAACGAGTCAATGATTCAAAGTCTTGAGTCAACCGTGAATGAAAAATTTAAACGACTCGAGTCAGACAGTAAAAGTGCGCAGACATTGACATTGCGCAATTCTCAAGTGATCGTCCTCTTGGACGAACGATTGAACAAACTGGAAAATGAATGAGAAAAAGGCACAACTAGTGGATGAGTTGCATAGACCTGCGAGAAGAAATTATCCACGTCGTCGTGTGAATATTCGTGGATTGGATGAGACTTGGCAGGCTGACCTTGTGGATATGTCAGTTTATGCGGGATACAACAATAGCTACAAATATTTACTAACGATTATCGATATTTTTTCAAAATATGCCTGGGCAGTACCAATCAGAAACAAAAGTGGTAAGGATACCACGAGTGCAATGGAATCTGTAATTGTAAAGGGTCGTATACCGAAAAAGCTACACGTTGATCAAGGCCGAGAATTTTATAACAGTGAGTTTAAATCTCTATTGCATCGTTACAATATTGAATTATACTCAACGTTTAGTAACTTGAAAGCGTCAATATGCGAACGTTTTAATCGAACTCTCAAGAGCAAAATGTGGAAACAATTTAGTTTACGAGGCACTTACAAGTGGATAGATATTTTACCCGGCTTGATATCCAATTATAACGACAGTAAACATCGTACGATTAAAATGAAACCAAAAGATGTCACGTCTCAAAATGAAAAAGAACTTCTTCGCAATGTATATGGAAATTATCAAGTGAATCGAACACGAAAAGTAAAGTTCAAAGTTGGAGATAATGTGCGCATTAGTAAATATAAGCATGCTTTTGAAAAAGGTTATACACCGAATTGGACGACTGAAATTTTTAAGATAAGCGAAGTACGAAATACAGATCCTGTGACGTACAAGCTCGATGACTACCAAAATAAACCTATCGAAGGTGGCTTCAATCAAGAAGAACTCACTAGTGTAAAAGACGTTGACATTTATCTCGTGGAAAAAGTACTTAGGACACGAGGAAATAAGGTTTTTGTAAAATGGTTAGGGTTTGACAATTCGCACAATAGTTGGATAGATAAGTCAGATATGTAAAAGGATTTTTTATTATAAATAAAAACATTTATAATTAAACAAATATTATTTATTTGTCATAATCCCATGGTACTGTGTGTCTGTCGTGTGAGAACAAGAATTTTTGTTTTTCTGCGCTCGTAGCTGTCGTTTTTCTTCTCTTGCCGCAGCTCGTCGTTGCTGTCGCTTTTCTTCTTTCGTTGCAGCTCGTTGCTGTCGTTTTTCTTCTCTCACCGCAGCTCGTTGCTGTAGTTTTTCTGCCATCGCTGCAACCCGCTGCAGTTTCTTTTCTTCCTGTAGCTGTCGTTTTCGTTCATGATTTTGTTCCTTCTCTAGGGCTTGTTGTTGACGTTCATATTCAATCAAGTGTTCCATGAAATTATTTGGAAGCTCAATTGTGGCGGCTGTCCACTGCCCACTGAGTAAATGATCGCTGATTACATTCTCGTTAAACTCAGAGTCACACATCTTGTTACGTTGTCGTTGTTGATGACGGAAAAGAATCTGTTCTTGTTTGATTTAACAAAATTATTATTAGTATTATTTAATAGTGAGTAATAATTTACACAATAATTTTTTAACCACAGGATTAATACATACTTTATAACCACAGTTTTTCAAAATTTATGTAACACTCTTGGAATAATTTGTTCTCAATGTTCCACAACGATCGAAGTAACTTTTCGTGGATGAATGCTTCTCCACATTTTTTACACTCGAATTTATAGAGCGCGATGCTCCTTTTCACTCAGATTTAATTTTCAATCAGTAACATAATATTACGGAGAAATATTGCAACTAAACACCCACCCCACCCCGCTCCACACGCATCTGCATTCGCACTTGCCCTTGAAAGGAAAATTCTTTAGCCCCTCCTCCTACAATCACACGATTTTGCGCCACTCTTCGGCGAAGATGTGCGTCGTGACCCGCGTTACCCTCGCACATTCCTACATATTCCCAGAATTACTTTTCCTCGAAATATTCTTGCGACTAAACCACCCATCCCCCTCCCCCTACCCCTCCCCAACACCCCACCCCCACATCCCGCCCCCCTGATGATGACTACGTCATCTTACAGAAACTTCTCGAACATTTTCCATGACGTGTCTATGTGTGCGTCCGTGTGACCCGTGTCCGTGTGACACGCACACGAATTGATCCAGAATCCCCACTGTATATCTACTTTCATATACCTCTGAGTGCGCTGCCTAAAGCATTTGGGTTAACGAGCGCCGTCGCTAAGGGATCTTTTCCCCATCTTTTCAATAAGCCTGAGAATCAAGACTATGTAGGGGATCTACCTTCTATTGATTATTACTCGCCTGATACGATGCGCACAGAGGAACGGGAGCGTATTTCCGCTTGGTACAATGAGCTCAAGGCAACCGGTTATGTGTTTGATTTTTCGAAAGATCTTATTAGCTACTGTAGGATGGATGTCACGATACTAAGCCAGGCATGTATGGTTTTCCGAAATATGTTTATGAGGTGTGATCGTGTTTGTCCGTTTAGCGAGAGCACAATAATCGCGTCAGCGTATTTCCAAATCTTTCGTAAGAACTTTTTGAAAAATAACATGATCGGTATTATACCAAACGGGGGTTATCGATGGGCGCACAACCAATCTAAAAAAGCCGCCTCCTAGCTCGTGTGGATAGAGCATTCTTTAGGCCGACGTATTATTCATGCAGGGCATTCACGAGAGTTTAAGGTACCTCAAAATCTATTGGTAGGCGGATATTATGAAACCGCAGATGCAGAGCATGTATTACAGTTTCACGGCTGCTATTGGCACGGTTGTTTGCGATGCTTTCCTATTAATAGAGATCACAAGTCTAGTGACGGTATATCAATGAACGAGGGTCTTGAGAGAACTAGCGCTATATCGTATAGAATAAGGGCCGGTGGTTACATGCTAACGGCAATTTGGGAGTGTGAATATAACCGTATGCTGCAACCAAACGCTGAAATGAGAGCCTTTGTGTATGATCATCGTCTAGTCAAAGCCGCTCCTCTCAATCCACGTGACGCTTTTTTTGGGGGCCGTACTGAAAAAATGGCTACACTCTACGATGTAAAAGACGAGGAGCAATATACGTTATGTTGACGTTTGCTCCCTGTATCCGTATATATGCAATTACGGGAAATTTCCCGTGAGGCATCCACACGTCTATGTAGGCGACGACTGTAGAGAATTGACAGGTTCCGATAATACTGACCTATCACGTGTCGAGGATCTTGTTAAATGCATCGTGTTTGCCCCGCGGAATCTTTATCATGTAGTGCTACCTGTACGAATGCATGAGCGGTTGCTGTTTGGTCAGTGTCGCACTTGCTGCGAAATTGTGAATAAAGAAGCGTGCTCTCATGAGGACACGGCCGAGCGCTCGTTTGAAGGTACATGGGTGGTCGGCAAGTTGCGTAAAGCTATCTCATGTGGATACACCATAATAAATATAACAGAGATTTGGCAATATGAAATAACACAGTATAACAGGGATACAAAGGAGGGTTGGCTTCTTATTGAATACATTAATAAATTTCTCACGACAGAAAATAAAAGAAATTCTGAAGATGACTCAGAACCGAGTCGAAACGTTTAAAAAAAAAAAAAAAAAAAAAAAAAAACACTAAAATTGTCACATACGAAAATCATCTATGTAAAAGGTTAATTATGGAAATGATTCACATCAAAATTGATAAAAATGCAATTAATTTTCGAACAGATATTGCGAACCTTAGCTTAATATACAATTCAGTATTATAAAACTAGTCAACAAAATATTCTAAATCATTTCTAATAATTGACACGTCAAAACAAATAATTTTAAGAATAACTTTAAGAAAATATAACTTCTAATGTAACTCGAAGAATTAGGATAAGATAGCATACTATTTAACCGACATAGATGTAAAATGACAGACACATTAGAAACTAAGAAAAATGACCGAAATTATAAACCCACCTTTACACGACGAAAATCGACCATAACTGTCTCGATCGCTGAACCGCTATGCGGTGAAAAACAACAAAGTACCGGCTTCTCCGGTCAAAATTATCAACAACCAGAAATTCTCCACTCACAAACAAACCAACCATCAACAGTAAATAATTAATACTAAACATAAAACATCCATAATATAACCAATCAATAAGATAAATTTATCATTCAAATAGTAACCGCTGGTAGACATAACCTCAAACGTCACTCGAGATATTTTGACTGGAGAACCTGGTCTCACGACAGAAAATAAAAGAAATTCTGAAGATGACTCAGAACCGAGTCGAAACGTTTAAAAAAAAAAAAAAAAAAAAAAAAAAAAACAGTTTGCAGCCGCAGCTCAACATCCACTCTATTTATCATCTGCCACAGCCCATCAAACATCATTAATAAATTTCTTTCGATTAAGCAGGAGGCCAATAGTTGGCCTGAGAGTTGTTTGCAAGATGAGGAGGCTCGCGAACGTTACATTATCTCCTTCGAGAACGCTGCGGAAATTAATCTCAAATGGGAGGCTATAGCGAAAAACCCCGGTTTGCGGTCAATGGCAAAGCTATGCCTGAACTCGTTTTGGGGAAAATTTGGGCAGCGCGAAAATTTACCACAGACCGTAATAGTGTCAACACGTAAGCAGCTCATGGAATTATGTAACCCAGAATACGAGATCACCGGAATACTGCCGGTAAACAACAAAATCCTATACGTCTGTTATACCAAAGCCGATGATGAGTAAAAGCCGTCTAGCATAGCAAACGTCGTAATCGCAGCGTACACTACAGCTCAAGCGCGTTTAAAACTCTATAGCTACCTCGAGCTTTTAGGTCGACGTGCTCTGTACTGCGACACTGATTCGGTCATTTACGTCACGAGGAAAGACTCGGGGGAATACGAACCACTCACAGGTCAGCTCCTAGGAGATTTAACAGACGAGCTGAGCTGCTATGGTGAGGGTAGCTACATAAATCTTTCGTTTTGGGTGGATCAAAATTTTATTCTTTCATAGTGAAAACTCCAAACGGATCGGAAAGTGAGATTTGAAAGGTAAAGGGTATAACGCTAAATTTCGCAAATAGTGCTCTTATAAATGAATAGTCAATACGCTCATTTATAACAGGCGAGAGAGCAGACCCTATTGTGCTAAGCTATAACTCTATTCGACGGACAGCGTTTCATCAGGTTGTCACGCGTCTTGAAACAAAATCATGTATGCCAGCGAGTGCCAAGCGAAGACCCGAGGGTTCGTACAGCTCACTTTCTTACGGCTACCTGTGTTAGTTATACAAAATATATAATGTAAGATAGTGTAACCTTTAAATAAATGATCTATGTTATGACTTGTGCAGTTTTCCCAATCATCACCTTTATTATAGGTATCGACACGTCGGAATCGTTCACTCACTGTGATGGATATGCGGTGGAAGCACCCCTGGACGTCAAGGATTTGCGGGACCACCGGCTGCGGTAAATCATACTTTGTAAAGAAGTTTTTAAAATTTATCACGCATATGAATAGCAAGCAGTTCGAAAGAATTATTTTTTATTATTCCGAGTGGCTAATGTGGAGTACGGTAAGTCAATAGAGTTTCACGAGAGATTACCACAGAATGCGGACTTTGCAAACGATTCACGTGCTAACCTTATAATAATAGATGATTTAATGCGTGAGGCCTCGAACAACAGCATTTGTTTACCAAGGGCAGTCATCATAAAAATTTGAGTGTTATTTTTATAACGCAAAACTGATTTCACCAGGGTCACGGACAACGGGATATTTCCTTGAATGCTAATTATATAGTTATTTTTAAAAACCCTCGTGATCGTGCTCAAGTGCAGCACCTAGCACGTCAGATATACCCCGAAAACCCTCCTTTCTTTCAAGAGGCTTATCACGATGCAACACCTAAGCCGCACGGGTATTTGCTATTAGATTTGAAACAATCGACACCTGACAACTGTAGATTGCGTACCTGTATTTTTTCCGATGACCCACATCAATACGTTTACGTACCGCGAAAAAATGTAAAAATTCTGACACATCCGGTGAGTTACCAGTACTGCGAATGTAATGGAGCATAAAGAATCGTGACACGGAAAAAAGCAGACAGCAATATTATGCACTCTTCAGTATCTAAATAAGGCTCAGAGTGAGGTCAATTTGCACAAAGTTGATTCTAGCGCAACCCGGTGTATTTGCGGGTATGTATTGACCATTCTCCGTTGAAGCGTACCCCTGAGCATCAACGAAAGAAAAAAACGCCGGTGATACGTGTCAAAATTAATAAGCTACTGTCACGTTCAAAGAGCTATCAGTACTGTTCTTGCGATGGAACATAATGGATCGCCGCTTAGTAAGAAGCAGATTGCTATATTGCGTGCTGTTCAGTGTCTAAACAAGGAGCACCGTGAGGCTGTTTTACGCAAAGCCGATTCGTACGTAATTCGGTGTATTTGCGAGTGCGTTGAATATTCTTCGTGGGGACGTGTCTCTGAAACCTGAAGAAGGTAAAAAACTGCGTCGACACGCACCTGTTCTTCGACGTCAGGCAGCAAAAAAAGGCTGTTGGAGGAGTAAAAAGCGGTTTGTTGTTCAGAGTGGAGGTATACCCAGCATGCTGTTCGTTTATTCAGATATCTGTGAGCCTTATATTACCGGAGACGTACACACGCCTTTACTACGCGTCATCTCAACAGAGGCCTCTGATAATTACAATTACGGATCCGCGAAGATTAAAAGTTTTTCGCCACTGCGTACCTCTTCTGCGTACTAGCTTTCAGACTATAACCATCGACATAAGGGATGAATTTGGCAAACCGATACCATTCGAGTGTGGAACGTTGACGGTGACGCTACAATTCAAACGCATCGATTAATCAGGATATTTTGAGATGACTCATTACGATAGTTACTTTGACATACAGACGGGTGGCGCACGATCAGGATACGGTGGCATAAGTCAGATATACATCGGCTCACCGCATCATAGAGGACACGGTATTGGTAGTTTTCTCGGCGGGCTATTTCATCGCTTCATACCACTGCTTAAACAGGGGGCTCGTGTAGTTGGTAAAGAAGCCCTCCGCGCGGATGCTAATATACCCAGTGATATAATGGATAAGTGTGTACATCCACGAGAAGCCTTTAAAATACGACTATGTGAATCAGGTGTTGATTTAACGTGCAAGACTGAAGAAAAAATAAGTTCACTTATGAGTGGTTCAGGGTATAAAGCAGGTAAAATTAAGAGTTTGACTCATTAGGCTCGTGGTCGTACATCGCGTAGCATCAGTGCTAGAAAAAGAAAGAAACCCGCAATGTCGAAAAAACGTTTTGGCTCGATAAAGAAGAGGTGCAGGAGGACAGCGAGAGAAAAAAAGGTAAAGACCGGAACATCTCGAAACAAGAGGAAGAAGAGCCCAAGATCCGTATCCGACATTTTTGCATAGATATATTATTTCGAGAAAATGGCGTTCTTACACGCCCACTCGTGTGAGTGCTTGAAGTCTGAACTCGAGTTGTTTTCGCTGCCGCCAACTCAAACAACAATTGAGTGAACACAGTGGGCTTACTATAAACCAATCGCGTCCCTGACAGATCACTCGCCGATAAAGTTTGTCGTACCGGGCCACGGCGATGAATACATTGACCTCGCACACACCATGCTAAGCATGCGAGTTCAAATACTGCAAACGGATACGAAGCCTGATGCTACTATTAAAGCCGCACCTATTAATAATTGAATGCATTCAATGTTTAATCAAATCGATGTGTTCTTGAATCAAAAACTTGTATCACCACAGAATAACGCTTACGCCTACATAACGTACATTGAAACACTTTTGAATTATGGATATGGCGCCAAGATCTCCCATCTCACGAGCGTATTATGGTACAACGACACCCGGAATAATGGACGATATTGTTGATGGTAATAAGGGTCTGTCTGATCGATGAGTGCTTCTAGGTAAAGATAAACAATCGGTCGATCTCCTTGGACATCTACATTGCGATATCTTTAATCAGGAGGGATTTTTGATAAATGGTGTTTAGCTACGATTACGTCTCGTGCGTAGCAGTGATGCTTTCTGTCTCATGACTTCCTCGGAAGATTGGAGTATTCGTATTACCGATGCATCGCTGCTTGTACGGCGCGCCAAAATCGCTCCAGGTATGCTTCTAGATCACGCTAAAGCTCTGTCTAAATCGACAGCCAGATAACCATTGACTCGCGTGGAGGTTAAGGCGCTATCATTACATGCAGGCGTGCCTGGCGATACTTTAGATAATGTTATACTTGGTCAACTACCTAAACGAATAATTATCGGTTTCGTCGATAATAAAGCTTTCAATGGCAATCGCCATCTAAATCCGTTCATCATCCAAAATTATAAAATCAATTATCTTTCAATGTACGCAGATGGCGTACAGATACCTTCAAAACCTTTACTGCTGGACTTTAATCTCTCTCATTGCATGGACGCATATCATACATTGTTTTCCGGCACGGGTACCCACTTTCTCAATCAGGGTAACTGTATTACACGTACAAATTATCCTCATGGCTATTGCCTGTTTGCATTTGATCTGAGACCCGACCTCTCAGCAAACAGCCGCAGTCATTGGAATTTAGTAAGACACGGCAGTGTAAGAATAGAAATGCGATTCACCGAAGCGCTAGCCTCAACAGTTCATTGTATTGTGTATGCGGAATATGACAATGTGTTGGAGATGGATTCTTCCAGACAGGTAATTGTGGACTATTGTGGTTAGGCTGTGACGCTTATGCGGGGAAATAGCATATATTTAAAATGTCGCCGGCTCGCGGTGCCAGTCTGTGTTTATGCCCCGAAACATTACAATCGTACGCAGAGCTACGAATATAGTTAACGACATCCAGGGTGTAAAGGATAGATGTAACACGTTTATACCAAAAGAAATTGCCATAGTTTCTGTTCACTCGGATTACAGTGCACACTGGATCGTATCGCCACCTCACTCGTATAAAAGTTTGCCACCTTGTATAAAGCGTCAAAATACGTGGCTGATTGATAACTATCATGGTATAGAGTGATTCGATGGTGAAACAGCGTTACGAGCGGTGGAAGCTGTTTTGAAAAAAAATGCTGTGCAGGCTGATCGTATATTTACGAGAGGAACCGAGAAAGCGACTTATTTGGTGAATCTCATGGACTGTTTTATTATAAATCTAGAAAAAGACATCGAGGATCCTTCTTTCCGGCATCTACCTGCGTGTGAAACGTTGTGCATCCATCACAGCTTATTGCGCAAGAAAAAGTCCACGTATATGTGTGCTCTAAATAATGCTGTGAAAATTAAAGAGTGGCTTCGCCATGGCAACCACTTCGACACTTTGTGGGAATATAGAACAACGACGACTTGGACTGTTGGATCGTCGGAGCGCTGAGAAGACGAAAAATATCATTGTGGTAAAAAAGTTATAACCGCTGGAGTTTGCTATGAACAGCCTGCAAATCTTACAGGCTCTTCAGAACATACAGAATCACGCTGTGGGTGTATACCCGGACGATCGCATTCCGAGGGTGTGGACGAAACCGACAGCGATTGTGGTTAATACCGATGGACACAAGCAGCCGGGAAGTCACTTGGTCGCCATGTACGTCGATCGATATGGGCACGGATGGTATTTCGATAGCTACGGACTCCCAACAAACATCCCACAGCATCTCCAGCGTCTCCGACGAAATTGCAGACTCTTTCGATACAGCACATCGCGACTTCATAGCCCCGAATCACAATTCTGCGGACATTATTGTGTTATGTTTCTTCAGGTTATGTCTGCTGGTCTTGGTATTCATCGGTTTAGTAGCATATTTTCAAATAATCTGTCAAGAAATGATAAAATAATATCAGTAGTAGGTGATGCACTATGGCGGCGCCCACTCCTTTTTCCCCCACTCCTCGGTTCGCCAGAAACCGCGGTGTGGGCGAAAAAGTGGGGGGAGGGGGGGGAGGTATGGAGAGCGATGGGTCGTCACAGTGGACCACTTTTACTTTTTTTTTTTTTGGAAATGCAAAAGTTCATGATAAATTTAATAATATTTAAACATATTTTCATTATTCATTTATTTATTTACATTATTTTTAATTGTAATTATTTAAATTATTAATAACTCACCGAGACGTTTGGATCCTTGAATCACCATGCCGCATGGTGGCTGCGTATAGCCTGTGCTCGTGAGGAATACTATTTCAAACTCACTCACATACACACACTCCTGTTTCTGACACTCCTGTCTCTAACACTCCTGTTTCTAACACTCCTGTTTTAACACGCCTGTTTCTAACATTCCTGTTTTAACACGCCTGTTTCTAACACTCCTGTTTTAACACGCCTGTTTCTAACATTACTGTTTTAACACGCCTGTTTCTAACACTCCTGTTTCTGAGCCGCGCACTACTGTTTATTCCTCACCGTCGTTAAAACCCTCGTCCTCTAATCCCTGGTCATAATGCAGGTTTTCATCACCGAGATTCTCGGCGATGAAAAGACCCACATCGACCAGGTTATTATTAAGGAGATGTATGCAGGGCATGCCACCGTCGGTAAGGCCGTTGAAGGTGCTGAACAACTCGTCACGGCACAGGTCTTCTACGAGTGGCCTTAAACCCATGTTCTCAACGTGAGCAAGGCCACGCAATAAACAATCATGCCGCAACGCAGGCACCACGCGGCATCGTGGTTGCGGGTGATACAGGTGATCCAGATCGATATAGATCCTCTCACCTGTATCAATGTGATAGACATCGGAGTACCCGTTTTCGCTGTCGCTTAGGATAATCTCCCCGCGAACCACTCGCCAATTCTTTACAATTACACACGGCATGCCCTCATATAACTCCCCCAGGGCTATTCAGGGGGTGCCTCGGATAATAAAAACTCTTCATTGAGGCCTCTAACTCGGCGTACGCGGCGTCCATGGTTTATGTGCGTATGGCAACACAGGCACCATCACTCACATGCACCACACGACACACAAAAACTGGCTCCAAAACACTATTGACACGCGGATACATTTTGACTTTTTTTTTTACCGTGCGATTCGTTTAAAGTCGCAATAATTACTGAAGAGTTCTCTGTATTTGCATCGTAACGAGAAAGAACTCCCCCCTGTACCTCTCTGGAAAACCAGTGGAGATGATACATTTCTATCTTCTACAACTAGGGTATCGTTGTCCGAGGCACGCACGAGCTTAAAATAACACTCATCCTCTGCAGCTGTTGTAATAGGTGTAGATAACCATATTTGCAGAGTCAGCGGTATGTCGGCGCGTGGTGCCGTCGATTAGCAAGTCTTCTTAACACCGAAGGAGTATATAAAAATATCATAATTTAAAGAATTTCTTTTCGATAAGTATATGCTATTGTATTTTCGGCAACACAGTGATTGAAACACTTTGGAAATGGAGTCTCCGATCGAAGATCGAGAGGGCCACAATTACCGTTCATCACCGTACAATAGTTTAGTCAGAAACACTGGTCGGGGCAAAACGACCCGCTTTAGGATGCTGTCTCGTGCTAATACTTATTCATGTGTGTTGAAGTGAGACAGATAGTTCTAAGCCTACACGTTAGAGTGATATAGCACGAAGTCTCTCGGTTGTACTATTGGGTTCTCCGGAATATTATTATTATTATTATTGATATCCAATTTTTTATGTGAGGATCAGCTTCATCTCGCACACACCCCCTTGGGACTCAATGCGAAATTTTGTCCGTTTTCGCGTATTTCTCACCGTTCTCGAGATATTTTGAAAATACGATTTTTGAAGCCTGTGACTCGAGTTGAGATCTCTGTCTCGCTCTTATTAAATGCATGCTCGGGGGTGTTAGAGCGAGACGGACAACTCGAAGTCTCAATGCGTCTAGATATGTAGTTTGAACGCTTGTCTTACCGCTGATGCTAATGAAATTAATATGTTTTTACAGAGCCGCGCGTGCTCACGGGTTGCCTTTCGAGCTGAATCTTACAAAACTGTAGTTGCTAACGCCGTGTGCTTAGGGTATTTTATTCACATGATAAATTACTCAGTCTCCTTCTAACCACTCAACAGTGTTAATCTCTGACAGAGCAATTATGTCTGACTACAGTCTTAGGTTGTGTATTTTAAATCTTTTACGTTTGACAAAGTTAAATAGCCGTCAAATTCGACGACGGTGCGATGAGTTACGAAATTTATCGGATGACAGCCTCGTAAGGAGGCTAAGATACATTATTTGTTGTGCTCCACTGCGTAGTATTGCTTCAGCGTACAATCGCGGTATGCAGAACGGACAACGGGTGTTAATGTGCGTGTATGAAGAGTTACAACGCCGAGGACTTGAGCAGGCTCCGTGCATCCGTAGTATTGCTGACGAAATCAGGGGTAAGCAATGATAAAGACCTTTTAAATACACGTCTGTGATATTTTAAGTATATATAATTTTGTTTTTAGCAACAGATCGAAATTATTGCCACCAAAACATTTTTCTTATTTAGACACGTATTTGTAGAGTAATTATTGATTAATTATAGGTTATCGACAACTGTTAGATGTAACGAGCGATGAAGAGACAGCCCTTATAGAAGGAACTCGTGCTGTTGAGGAAGCAGTGTTTAATAACCAGACATTAGAAAGTAAAGACGCAGTTTGTTCACCGGAAATCAGCAATGGTGGGGCTCGTGATGGCCATAAAAAAAAAACGGAGCAGAGCGACTTACCTTTAGAGATAGAAGCAATTGAAGAGGCATCAGGTCCCCTGAATATGACGACACAACCGATTTGCGCTGTGATAGAGGTTTTGAGCAGTTCAGGACCCTCAACAATATTCAACGGTGAGCATGAGTATAAATTAAAATTTATTATCATTGTAAAATTGTAAGTGTTCGCTATTCATTCTTTAGAAGAACTGTCAAGATATGAAACTCGAGAAGAAGAAGAAGAAGAACCATGCCAATCACAGGTCTTGAATAAGTCTAACAGCTCTATTGCTGAGGAGCCTCATCATGACAATATAGGACATGGTAATGCAGAAGAAGAAGAAGAAAATATCGACAACTTTCCAGAAAATTAGCTAGGTCTATATCCACAGGGAAACGTGTTCGACATGTATCCAATGTTTTTTGAGAGGGAGGAGGGTGCGCCGCCAGCTGGTGAGCGTGAGTATAAATTGAAATTTATTATCAGCGTAAGATTTATTATTGTAAAACTGTGAAAGTGTTCGCTATTAAATCTTTAGAACAAGTGTCGAGATATGAAGCACGAGAAGAAGAACCACACCAATCACAGGATTTGAATAATCCCAGCAGCCCTGTGGTTGAGGAAACTCATCATCATGACAATATAAGACAGGGGAATGCAGAAGAAGAAGAAGAAGAAAATTTCGACAATTTTCCTGAATATCAGCTAGGTCTATATCCACTGGAAAACGAGATCGACGCGTATCCTATGCATTTTGATAGGGAGGAAGATGCACCGCCAGCCGACAATTGGTTTCAACAACTCATGTATTCATCCGACTCAGGTAAATATACTTCATATATCTATACTTTTCGCATATATTGTATATATATACGGAGTGTAAGTTGGAATACTTTGTAACAGGGTGTGGGACAAATGAAGATACCTCATAGACGTATCAAATAGAGGTACTAAAACTGCTTAACTGTAATGACTTTATGAGTGTATATATTTTTCTCATGTTTTCTTCTACTTCTTTTTCAGAAATACAGACGGTCATGGGAAGATTACGTCGTACTGAGGCCAATGAGCCTTACAATGCTATTGAACCACCGGGAGCACGCGTTGAGGTTATTCAAGAGTATACACGCCACATCAAGCGTTTTAGGCTACGGGGCCGCGAAATGACTCTGCGTATATGTCAACCACTAAACGGAGTTAGCGTAATGGGCTGGCTTGAAGACGCATTCCGTGATCTATTAACACATATTACCAATTCCTGTGGCGACTATGCTGGTATATCGTTTACAGCAGGTAGCTTAGCGCATGGTCCTGTATGGCTTTCTTTCCGACCCGTCAGGGACTATGTATTTCATGATATATGGCAATTAATAACTGGCGTTGCTCAAAGTTCATCTTCTTTTAATATCGACGATTCCTGTAATATAAAAACATGTATTGTTAAGGGTGGGGAGGGTCAAGGTAGAAAAGGTTTAACCCACGAGAATGTAGCAAAAAAATCTATTCTAACGATCGGAAATACCGATAACCTGTGTTTACCACGCTCACTGATAACGGCTCGCGTATACGCTGAAAGGGGTGAAATACGCACAGGATCGCTGCATGCTAACTGGCAGCATATCACACAAATCAATGGGTCGTTTTAAAGAGAGGCAGCACGCGAATTTACAAGAGCCGCGAATGTTAGGATACCTAGAAACGGCTACGGTATACGGGTGCTTAAACACTACCAAACCTATCTGGCTAGAGACGGTATAACCATAGTAGTTTTTGAATTTCTCAAGCTTGGTCGTCGCGAAGCGCCTTTGTTTGACGGTACACAGACTGTTCTAGCTACTGCGGGATCGGTTCATCACACCTTGTATATTCTGTATTACGAACGCTCACATCACTTCGAACCTATTCTATACCTCAGAGGTGCTGTAGGTAGCTTAAAATTTTGCTCTATCTGTAACGCCCAATACCGACGCGTGAATCATAGATGTTTGCAAAAAAAATGCCCACGCTGTTTTCAATCACTACCGTGCGACTCACTCACAGGTGATACAGTCAGATGCGTGGTTTGTAACCGCGATTTTTACGGAGAAGCCTGCTATAGACACCACAAAGCATCTGCGGTAGGGAATCGTAGGATAAGCACTGTTTGCGAGCGTCTTAAGCGCTGTCGCAGTTGTTTTCGCTCTATATGGCCTACGCAGAAAAAGGAGCATATATGCGGCATAGGTTTCTGTCAAACGTGTCATTTCAATTAACCTTATAATCACCAGTATTTTACGAGTCCTATTCGCATGATTGGTTCACCAAAAAAATATATTTTTATTTTTTACGATTTTGAAACGCAAGAGTGCTCATGTGTGAAAGGAGACCCTAACACCTATATACACCAGCCTAATCTCTGTGTATCTCAGCGTGTTTGCACACTATATTGCGACAGGCCTTCTATAGACGAACCGTGTGAACATTGTGGTGCCCATGAGTTTATATTTAGAGATAATCCTGTACAGCAACTGGTGGAACTTGGTATGCAAGAGATCGGTGGTTTTTCGAAGACGATTTTAATAGCCCACAATGCAGGCGGTTTCGATGCTCAGTTCATTCTGCGTTATTTGGTAAACGAGAAAAAAAACCCAGCTCCCTACTCTAATAATGAACGGTACAAAGATAATCACCATGTGCGTAGCCAATCTAGTGTTTCTCGATAGTCTACTGTAACGATTAGTTTAACTGCTTAAACCGTAATCTTAAACTAAGATAACTTTACGCGGTAAAAGATGTGTTTTATTAGTTTGAGTTCGTGCTCGGGACCAGGACTTTTGCGTAATGAGAATGGAGAGAGATAATTTAGAATCGGACAGGATTTTAATTTGTTTTTTTTTTTTTTGGTCTCAGTTCGATTTTATTAACAGATTTCTGTTCAGTGAGTTATCCTTCATCATAGACCTAATTTAGGTAGGAGGATAAATTTATAGTTGCTGTAAAAGAAATTGTTTTGTTATTAGGGTGGAAAAGGATAGGACTTGAGCTTGTTTTATTGAATTCTAGAATATTTACGCCCAGATTCGGAAAGGATTTAATTTGCAATGAAAGAGAAATTCTCTTCTTGGCGTGATATGTTAATAAATTATTCTGAACAAGTTTGAGCAGTTAAGATTTATTGTATTGATGGTATTTCACTAGACGAGTTCCTCTATTTCGAGAAGCGAAATGGAACATGAAACTATTCATACACGGACGGTGAGGCCAACGTGTATGGAGCTGTACACTTAATTTGTTTCTTGTATTAACGATAAATGAGTTAATTGAGGCAGGATAAATTCCTGAGGTCGAGAAGCGAAAGAAAATGAATTTATTCATACGTGAACATGATGCCACTCGTATGGAGCTTTACACTCAATTTGTTTATACGAGTCACGATAAGCGTGATAATTCAAACAGGATAAATTCCTGAGGTCGAGAAGCGAAAGTAAAATGAATTTATTCATACACGGATGTGATGCCACGCATATGGAGCTTTACACTCAATTTGTTTATAAGAGTCACGATAAGCGTGATAATTCAAACAGGATAAATTCGTTCGGTCGCGAAGCGAAAGTAAAATTAATTTATTCATACACGGACGTGATGCCACGCATATGGAGCTTTACACTCAATTTGTTTATAAGAGTCACGATAAGCGTGATAATTCAAACAGGATAAATTCCTGAAGTCGAGAAGCGAAAGTAAAATGAATTTATTCATACATGGTCGTGATGCCGCGCATATGGAGCTTTACACTCAATTTGTTTATAAGAGTCACGATAAGCGTGATAATTCAAACAGGATAAATTCCTGAAGTCGGAAGCGAACGTAAATATTACTTGATTTTATTATTTCCACGTGAAGTGTGCAAATAAAAAAAAATTGAAAGAATTTGAATATTTGAATAACAAGAGTCTTAAAGCGAGCGCGTAGCTAACAGGGCACTATACTGGATAACCGGGGTTATTCGGATCCTACGTGTGGTCGTGTATGTGTCGGCCCACGTGTCTGTGTGTGTGTGTGTGTGAACGCATCGTGTCACGGACTTTGTGGTTTGCTACAGTAATTGCGATACCCCGAAGAGCTCTCGCTCATACGTCAATGACTAATATCGATGACGGTTCGGAATATCGACGAATTACAGAATGTTAAATCTCGTCTTTCAGATCTGCCACGCGATGTGCAAGGGAGTTTATCAAGACGAGATTTCCTAGCTCTGAAGGAAGAGTCTGCCGGGCGCTATGCCAGGGAGTCCCTCTCAGAGGTCCCGAGTCTCGAGAGGTCTACGAGTCCCGTTCAGAGGTCTTTTGTTACAAAAATGCAATTATTTGCAAAAATTTTCTATAACGATCTCAGAATACAGCGGCCAACGTCGTGCGTGGGAACTGATTCTTCGAGTCGTATTCTAATAAAGAACAGCGAGTTTATGAACAAATACGATTGCCAACTATTCGTTTCAACAATACAAGTGGTTTTAAAACCGAATTTCGGCAGAGTGACTCCCGTGATAACGTTGGATTTCAAACGAGTCTTGAGCGCTTATTTGCCGCTCCTTATATACCTTTGGCGTTGGATGCTTCGAGGGGTAGTCACGTGATGTTTGTCAGAACCGAAATTCGGGTGGAGAGAGTATCGGGTGATGTGGTTAACGTCACGAGGACTATAGTATCAACCCTCTGCTATAGTTCTTTTGATTTATTAAAATTTAATATTTTTAACAATTCGGTTGCTAAATTATGGAAGTTAAAGTACTCGATACCTCAACTAGCTTGTTGTTCATTGTATGTTATTTAACGTATTGTTGTGTTACATGAATTTTCCCTGTGGTGTTAAATATTGTTTGTTTTTTTTTTGTTTTTTGTTCTCAAAATATTGTTAAGTTGACTCTAAATATTTATTTCGTTTCAGATTTGGTAAATTGTCATGAAAATAGTCTTAATTTGTTAATAGATAATCGGCGAGACGTGTCGATTATCTGATCGATTCCTAGTGAGCTATGTGGAGCCTCAATGTCTCGCCTAATTCATGATGGGTGCCAGAGTAGGTGTCCGAGCGTCGTTCAGTGACCCGCCCAATTTGTAATGGTTACCGACGGGTTGACTCTTCGCGCGAAGTCTTCGCTATAGGCTCCGCCCAGTTTCTTCGACACTCGACGTGACACCTTTACTACCTACCTCTGACCCACCTATCATGTCGTGCGAGCATTACTCTTCGCACGGATTGGGATCCTGATCGATAGGCCCGTTCTTCAGCCTTTATTTATCGCTTAATTAATAATTTTCATGGTGAGAATTATTGATTCCGCATGCAGTTTTATCTTTTATGTAAATTTCTTTCATTTGATATATTTATGATGTTATTTGTTTAATTTGTTTAATGTTATTTTAATTCTATTAATTTATTCAATAATAAATTAATAATTTATTTCTTAAATCTGAATGTAACGATTTGTTCCGTTCCACTACACTACTTCCACAGGTCTCTAAGTGTACCTAAAGCATTTGGTCTAAAGGATGAAATCGTTAAGGGGTCTTTTCCGCATGTGTTCAACACACCTGAAAATCAGAATTATATAGGAGAATTACCTCCTATTGATTATTACTCTCCTGACACAATACGCAGTACTGATCGCAAACGTTTTTCCATATGGTACGCAGATCTCAAAGAATCCAATTATGTGTTTGATTTTTCGAAAGAGATTGTAAGCTACTTCAAGAACGATGTTACAATACTAAGACAGGCGTGTATGGTTTTTCGAGATATGTTCATGAAAAGTGGCAGGGTTTGTCCGTTTAGTGAAAGTGCAACAATAGTTTCAGCCTGTTTTCAGATCTTCTTGTGGTTATTTGCTACTTTATTTGCTACTTTATTGTTGGAGTACTAGCGAGCGAGTAATTGTGGAAATATTGTGACCACGAACAAGAGGTATTTTTACGGGATATTTTAAGTTAAATATTGTCGAGCTTTGAAGTGGAGATTTTAATAAACTATTAAATTTTGTGAGTCCCGTACAACGTGTTAATTTTGATTTTGTGTTTTGAAAAAACCTTTTTGTTATTTGAAAGTATTTCAGGAGTCTTACCCCCCCCCACTCTACGTAAAAAATAGCTGCAGTTAGCCTGGGCTGGCAATTGTCACGTTACATCGTTGCTTCTCTCCCGGCGCGAAAGCGCCTAGCGCCCTGTTCTTCGGAACGAAACAAAAGGGAGAGAGGTAACTGACAATTTAGATTGTGGCGTTTGGGATTTTTCATCGCGTTGGGAAAAATAGCGTTACAAAAGTGGCGCCCAACGTGGGGCGCACAACTGAGAGACTTTCCTAATTTTTTTTTCGTAAAGGCTTAAAATTAAAATATAATTTTGTGTTTTCTTTTAATTAAATAATTTTTTTTTGGAATTCAAACTTTTCTTTTTTTTTAACTCATTTTTTCCACAGTTTAATATTTGTGATTGAATTATTTATTTAGGCGTTTGCGGGACTCTATTTCGAATATTTGATAGAAATTATTAATTTCATAGTCCCGAGAATCAATAAAAACTTTGGAAAATAAATCGGACGTAATTTATGGAAACTTCGACTGTAGGGTATCTCGCTCGTTCGTTCGGTAGGCCAAGCTCACTCGAAGTGTGTTTACGTTTTTTCTGTAGTTGATGTCGTCGAGCGAGTAGCTGTTTCGGACTTTGCAAACGGTTACTCCCGGCCAATGTAAAACTTATTAAATATTATAAGGATTTTGGAAATATTATTTCGCCTCGTATATATGACATTCCATGTATAGTGTCCCGAGAGTCGAGAGCATTGCGGGTCACGCTGGATGTATAGGGCGTTCCGTGTATGATAGCCTTCTGATTTTGACAGGTGGACTATTGTAACATATTATTAAAATTTATTAAGAAAAATAATTAACCACTTTTGTTAACAATTTAAGTTTTTTTTTCTAAATTATTTTAATTTCGGATTAATTTTCTTTTGATGAATTGAAATTTGATGAATTATTTTTTTGGACGGATTAAGAAATTTTTTTTATTTTAACGGGAATAATAGTTAATTTTGTTTTTCTTTTTGCTGACTGAGGGATTTGACAATTTTGACTTCTTTTTCTTATCTTGACATTTTGACATTTTATAATTTTGACAGTCTAGAACAACATTTTTTTTTTTATATTGACCGAAGATTATTTTTTTGGTTTGACAATAATTGAATTTTAGTTTTTCTTTTGGGTTCCCTATGCTGTGATTGGAGGGAATTGTTTTTCTTTTCTCCCCAGTTGACTATTTAGAAGTTTTAAGGGATTTTAAGGGTGACATATTTTTTTAGTTATTTACCTTTTTTCCCCTCTCTTGTTCTATTCAATTTCGGACCATTTATTTCCGAACTTTGCTTTTTCCGTAATTACTAGTTTTGACTTTTTTCAACATTTTGATATTTTATTTCTTTCCCTATTATTAAAATTTTATGATCACCTGGATGAATATATTTTACGTTCGTTATAATTCATCCCGAAGCTTATGTGACTCGCAGCTACTCAGACCTCTCGAGGAGTAAAGGAGATTGTTTTTTTTGTTATTTTTTTAAGGAGGTATTAAAGGCGCGACAGGTAGTCTGCAGCCTAAGCTCCGAAGATTGTGGGTCTCCATACATCCCCATATATTTTTTTTGGATTTATTTATGTTACCGATTTGAGACAATTTCGAGATTGGATCGAAGTATCGAACTATATGAGACAACAATTGCCTGGGATCTGTTCGTCGGCTCCTGTACACGGGAGGTTTTATTTTTCCGCTTGTGCGGGTGGTCCCGGGGTAAATCTCGCGCCGCGAGGGAGGTTGATAACGACAACCGTGCCTTTCCTCTTCTTACGGAAGGTCTTCATGTCGTTGCCTTGATCTCGTGTTTTGCCGAAGAAGTGGAGTATCTGACGGAAGGTGCCCAAAACCAAGATAAATATTCTCATTTCTTTTTCTTTAGGAAATTATTACGATTAGCATAGTTTCACTTTAATTTTTTTTTTCTCTCTTATTCAATTATTTTAAATCTTTATAACTTGGAGGTTTTGTCCTGTTAACTTTGGTTCTATAGTCTTTTATTTTAAAAAGTTTCAAGATATCTATTTGCTTGCCTGTCCCGAGAAGATTTCTTTAGACGGCCGGCGCTCTGGTTTAAATTTACAATTTAACGTTATTACTGTTTTCTAAATTCTATGTATTTGATATCCTGAGAACAACTGAGGTTTCTTAGTTTGGTTACTTACAATTGATATTTCAATTTGGTATTCTTCTCCTAACGGTTTTGAGAGTGTTTCGCGGGTTCGGGATTCCTAGTTCGATTTGGAAGTCGTAAAAGGCTGACAATGAGGAC
This sequence comes from Perithous albicinctus, assembly GCA_964016905.1. NCBI lineage: Eukaryota > Metazoa > Arthropoda > Insecta > Hymenoptera > Ichneumonidae > Perithous > Perithous albicinctus. The sequence goes on from OZ024703.1 coordinate 5,528,807, forward strand.
TCCTGAGGAAATCTCCGCGATGACGGAAGAAGAGGTTAAGGCGGAATTAATCATGAGAGGACTGCCATCAGAGGGTACAGATGCAGTGGTTAGAGAGAGACTGTATATCTCTTCGATCCTTGCACATGAGGGAGATCAAACCGCGTCGGGAATGGTCACTGTAGGAGATTTGAACAACATCCTTCCTCGAAGGGGACGATCTGAAGTTCCTCTGAGAACGGACATCGTTCCTCCGCTTAACGTAGGTCCCGAGAACGCAGAACGAAACGTCTCCGAGACTTCCGACCCTCTTCACCATTCATCACCGGTGGAGAGAGGTATTACGCGACATCACGCACCGGCTATGACCGCCTGCGATATTTTGCGGAAGTGGAACGTCAGTTTTGCCGGGACACGTGGAGAAGCGGTGGACATTTTTCTCGCTCGCGTCGAAGATAGTCGAGGCTTAGTCGCTATTTCGGACAAAGATTTAATTAACTGCCTTCCGCTTTTCGTGACTGGGATCGCGTATCACTGGCTCAAGCTGGAGAGATCCAAATGGACATCTTGGAACGACTGTAAAGCCGCTTTCCGAAGCCAATTCGGAGATTCAGATTTCCAATATACCTTGAGAGAACAAATTAGAACGCGAACGCAAGGTGCGGAGGAACGCGTGTCAGACTTCTTCACCTGTGTAAGAAACCTATTCGTCCGAGCTGAACCACAGTTCAGTGAGGAAGAGCAGGTTATGATTACTTACCGAAATTTACTCCCGAGATTGCAAATTGCAATTCCGTTGTCAAGTACAGGGACATTAAGTCAACGGGAGACCACGGCTATCAGAGTGAAAAGAAGCTACTTTGCGGCAGCTACCTATCACGCTCCTCCTGCACCAGATCGTTCTTTGCTTCCGGAATTTGCCTACCATGCGCCGCGTCCCGCGCGTAATCATGTGACTTTTGGCATGTTAGAACCATCGCCTAGTAGAGTTTACGGAGGGGAGGGAACATTTCGTCGCGACACTTACAATTCGAGATCAGAATCTACTCGCGACCTTCGTCCCGCTTCTCCGCGCTATCCGCCATATTCTAAACAAGATAATCGTCAAGCTGCCGAAATGTCAGCAGCTCGTTCACCAGTCCAGCCACGACCAGCCATCAGGTCGGAGATCGCTCCACCTCGAGCTCTGCCTCCCGATAGCACCAATCCGTTTCTTCCGGTACCTACATCCCCGAGAAGTCAAGATAGGTCTTCCTCAAGGGCTACAGGCCAGAGGAGACCGGTGATCTGCCACAATTGTGGCCTAGAAGGTCACTTCTCTCGAGGATGTGCAGTCCCGCGTAAGGTAAAATGTTACCGATGCGGAAAGGAGGGAGAAACAACGAAAACCGCCCATAATTGTCAGGGAAATGGGTACGGGAGTCGCCGATAGGGGGGTGCGCGTCTCCTTTAGCTTTTTGGGTCCCCCCTTTGCGACTTCAAGGTAGCATTTGCAGTCCCGTAGGAGATAACACAGAAGTCCATCCCGTGTTAGTTATTTGTTTAGACGTGTCAGGTAGACGACTACCGGCATTGGTAGACTGCGGAGCCACCGGTTCGTTCATCGGAGCCGACGGACTACTGGCACTCGTGAGACTTGGCTACGCCCGAAAGCCTACTCCTCCGCATCACAGTACGATCGCTAACGGCGATCCCATTACTTGTACGGAAGAGGTTGAATTTGATGCGAAGTTGGAGGGCCAAGGTTGTAGACTAAGGGCTCGCGTGTTCCCGGGTCTCGCGGTCCCGGTGTTACTGGGATTGGATTCACTCACCAGATTAGGAATGGGGGTGGATCTATTAAAAAGGACATGGTTCTTTAGTGGAGAACCCCAAATAGAGTACGGCTTTGAACTTGTAGATGGCCCAGACAAGGTCGATCTCGTAACTCCTATCATGGACTTGACTGCATCGGAGACAATCACGCTCGAGAATTTTCTCGCTGTGGAAGTCCCGAAATTAAAAGCTTCTCCCGGGGTGACGAATTTAGTCGAGCACCATATCGAGATAGGAGACGCGTCCCCTGTCAAGCAGAGGTGGTACCCGTTCACTCCGATTATGAGAGAGGCGATGGACAAAGAGGTGGATCGAATGTTAGAGGCAGACGTCATCGAGCCTTCTACTAGCGAATGGTCCACACCTATAGTAATGGCGGCGAAGCCTAATGGTACTTTCCGTTTCTGTCTGGATTTCCGTCGTGTCAACGAGATCTCGAAAAAAGGCGCCTATCCAATGCCTTATATGAGTCACATTTTAGATTGTTTGAGATCGGCAAAGTATATTTCTACTCTAGACTTAAGTCAAGCATTTCATCAGATTCCATTGGAAGCAAAGTCCCGGGAAATTACAGCTTTCACAGTCCCGCATAGAGGCCTGTTTCAATTTAAACGTATGCCTTACGGGCTGACAACGGCCCCGGCGACCTTTCAACGTCTGCTGGACCGGTTAATCAGTCCCGAGATGCAGCCTCATGCCTTTGCTTATCTGGATGATATTGTTATTGCCACAGACACTTTTGAGGAGCATTTGGAATGGCTAAAGAAAGTCTTTGATCGAATCACGTAGGCAGGATTGTTGGTCAAACCTGACAAATGTGAATTTTGTCAGAAGGAATTGAGATACCTGGGTTTTCTCATAAACCAAGAAGGTTTACTTGTAGATCCGGAGAAAACGGCCGCTATTCTGAATATACCGATTACGAGACTCACAAGGAAGAAACAGATATGGACTTGGGGACAAGAGCAACAAGAGGCTTTTGAGCGGCTTAAGAGAGCTTTGACAGAAGCTCCAGTATTGGCACGTCCCGACTACTCGAAAAAGTTCACCTTACAAACAGACGCTAGTCTATCAGGGCCTGGTGCGGTTCTTACGCAAGAACCAGACGGAGCGGAACATCCAATTGCGTATGCGTCCCGTATCCTAACCGCTGCGGAACGAAATTACGATGTTCGGGAATTAGAGTGCTTGGCGATTTCATGGTCGGTAGAAAAGTTTAAACCGTATTTGAATGGTTACCGTTTTACGGTGATCACAGACCACGCCAGCCTCAAGTGGCTCTTGTCTCAGAAAGAGCCGAAAGGTCGAGTAGCCCGATGGACGTGGAAGCTCATGAGCTCTGATTTTGAGGTTTTGCACCGGAAGGGTTCACAGAATCAACTGCCGGACGCGTTGTCCCGTATGTTTGAATCGGATCCTCCGGCGGAAAATATAGAGGAAGACGAATGGCCGGATGTGGTAGGATTGCCTTCCCCAGACACTGCGAACTTTGTGTTCACTGTCCCCTCAGAGGCTGAGGACCCGTGGTACAGCAAACGGGTAAAAGAGGTGCAAAAAGATCCCAAACAGTACCAAGACTGGAAGTTCATAGATGGTAGGTTATTCCTGGAGCGTCGTTTGTCCCGATTCGAGTTGGAGTGCAAGGTTTGGAAGTTGGTAGTCCCATTTCCTGATCGGCGCGCGATTCTTCGAGAAACACATGATGTCCCGCAGGCAGGACATCTAGGCATAGACAAAACATTTAAACGAATCATCGACTCATATTTCTGGCCCGGACTATATAAAGATGTCACAAGATATGTCCAATGCTGTGACACTTGTCAACGTACCAAGTCGCGGCAAAATCCTCCCATGGGATTGATGGGGCGAAGAGTTGTTGAGGGGCCGTGGACGGTAGTCGCGGCGGACATCATGGGCCCGTTTCCCCCTAGTAAATCGGGTTTTGCATATATCTTGGTAATCCAAGATTTATTTAGCAAATGGGTGGAGTGTTGTCCTTTAAGGAAGGCCACGGGCAAGAAAATAAAAGAGGCTCTGGAAGAGTTGGTATTGTCCCGATGGGGTACCCCGGAGGTTCTCCTTACTGATAATGGGACAGAATTTGTCAATCGAAGCTTGCGGGAGGTGGCGGCCGAGTATGGAATTTTTCACACCACTACTCCGCCTTATCATCCGCAAGCTAATCCCGTCGAAAGGGTAAACCGAGTGCTAAAAACAATGATAGTCGCCTTCTTGGAAGGGGACCATCGAGAATGGGATTTGCATTTAGCCGAATTTCGCTTCGCATATAACACCGCGTATCACTCTTCTATAGGCACTAGTCCTGCATTTTTAAATTTTGGCCGAACACTTAAACCTCACCAGTTTAGTAGGAGAACACCCGGAAAGAAAGAGGTTATACCTATGAGTCGAGACCTATGGTCCGAACATATGAAGGACCTGCAACCACTTCGGGAGAAGGTCCAACATGACTTGGAGGAAGCCAATCAAGGCAATCAACTCAATTTAACAAACATAGACGTCCCGAAGGATTCAAGGTGGGAGACGAGGTCCTGAAACGCCAGCGGGTGTTGTCCTCGGCTCCTAATCACGTGGCAGCCAAATTAGCGCCCAAGTTTCAAGGTCCTTATAGGGTTAGTAAAGTGGTGTCCCCCGTGGTATACGAGCTGACGAACGGGGAAGGACGGGTTGTCTCCAAAGTATCGATAGATGATTTAAAACCATATCGGTCTTCGACCCCTATTTTTTCGGCAGAGTCTCAAGATGGAAAAACCCGAGGAAATGAAGAGGAGGACGGCGCATTGGCTGGTGTTAATGGCCGAGCCGCGTCCCGAGGACCACGAGACCCGGTACCACCGGACCCTCGCGATCTCGGCCCTCCTACGCACCGTGGCCCCGGTGGTCGAGGCCGTAGGATTACCCGGGAGGATCCAGGCCGTGAGGGAGGCGGTGGCGGTCCTAGGCCAAGCAAGGGCCTGGTTGGGGTCAGGGGAAGATGGGAGTCCGGAGACGGCCAGGGGGTCGGAGACCTGCGCCGCGACCGGGCCCGCCGACCTCAAGCTCCAACCAGCCCTTCACGAGGAGGAGGAAGCCGGGGAATCGGAGACCCGTGCCAACTCCAAATCGGAGGTTTTAGAGAGGCAGACGACATCCCGCAACCCGAAACTGTCCCGACCCCGTCCCGTGGACGAGCCGGTGGTGAAAGGAGGGGAGTGCCGCAGATGCGGAGAGAAGGGGCACCAGATGGCGCAGTGCCAGAAGGAGAGGTCGGCGGAGCGTCGGTGCTACTTGTTCGGAGAGAAGGGGTATACGGTCCGCACATGTCCCGGGTGTGGGCCGTATTGGAGGAGCCCCGAGGGACAAAACGACCGGGACATAAGAAGGATAAGGGCACGCCATAACAATAAAAAAAAAAAAAAGAGAGAGAGAAAAAAAGAAAATAAATACATTTTTGGGGAGATGAGGACGTTGTCCCGAAACATTTTTTTAAATAAAGAACGATCTCCCGCAAAATACGAAGAATTTTGTTTTTTTGCATGCTAAACCCTTTCCCTGAACGTCGCGATACTGTCCACCAGAATGCTTCCAGGCGAAAATCTAAGGATGAGGGACGAAGGAGACGAACGATATTCGATCTCGACCAGTAGTTTTTTTTGTTTTTTTTTCTTCCTCTCTCTATTGTGTGGGACTCGTGGAAAAGATGTCCCGAAGCCGGAAGTCAGAGAAAGGTGAAAGACAGCGTTAATATTCATAGTTTTATTTTTTTTTATTTATTTTATTATTTTGTGTGTTTGACCATTATCTCGAGCGAGCCTACGTGATCCGGACGAGCGAGAGGAATCTGGTGCGGCCTCAACCCGGGTTGTGAAAGTGGACCAGAGGGGATGAGAGTCTTGCCGGGCGAGGACGGCCGTAATTAGGGAGGGGAGGATTTGTAACGCGGCAATTTTGCAGCGTTGCAATAAAGGCATCGTCCTCGCACCTCGAAGGCTCAGCGGCGATCACGTAGGGTTGTTCGAGGAAAATTAAGACTATTATTAATTATTTTGTATGTTATTTTTTTTTATGTAAAATATTCCCGAGGAAAGAGAGAGAGAGATAAGAGTCAGCCAACCGGAAGGAATGAGGGAACAAACGTCCCGCGAGTAAATCAGCTCGCTTGCCATATGGACGAGAAGCTCCAACCACCTATATCGCCGGTCAACGCATGGGAAATCAGCGCACTCTTTAATACACCAGAATCATCCGAGCAGAGTTGCTCGGAAAAAGGACTTCGCGTGTGGTCGGTAGCGCAGCGTACTGCCGAACCTTGACACGCAATAGACAATACGAATTTGATATCTTAATTCGCCAAGCGAGGCGCCAGGTCCCGTCTCAGGTAAAGAGAGCGCGTAAGCGATTCCCCCGATTAGGCAAAATTTGAATATCTAAGGGTGGGGAGCAAAGTCCGAGAGCGCGAGAGCACGCTAATGCTCGAGGCTTTTTCCGGGGATCTATCGAGGTGTGAGGACGTCCCGTTGAACAATAGTCTATCCGAGAAGGAGAAGAAAACCTTTTGTCCCGTGGACGTGTGTTATTTGCCTAGGAGGGAATAAAAGGATTGGCTTCTTGTTCGGTACGGCTTTATTACTTTCTCTGGTCTTGGGAATTGTTGGGTTTCGTTTTAAAGAGTGAAAAAATTATAAAATGTAAGATAGTGTTTGGCCGTGCCGGAATCTTCAGTTCGTCCGCGTGGAGATCTAATCGCGAGAGATCGATTTGCTAAGCGTTGCTCGTCCCGCGTGTCGATTGTAACTTCAGGCTTCGTGTCATTTTGATCGAGTAAATATGTTTAAATAAATAAAGTTCCGAATCGTAAAATAAATAGAATTAGATGTGTAAAATAATTAGTCGAGTCTGTGAACGTGAATCGCCCTTGGGCCCGTGACCTTGGAAAAGCCATAGGTTAAGCCGTGTCGTTGTATGTGAGTGAGTTGTCTTCGTCCCGTAAGTGTTTTGGTAGGGAGAGCGAGGAAATAGCCACATTACAGGGCATCGGAAATATTTCTTTATTTGTTATATTTTTGGAATTATATTTTTTATTACTAACTGACCGAAATATAACAGAAGTGTAATACGGATCGAGTGCCGTGAATTGGATTTAGCGCGGCCGTCCCGAAACATTTTCTTTATCTTTTTTTTTGTTGTTATTGAATTTATTGATAATCATAAAAGGGTGTATTAGGGATTGATTGTCGCGAGTATGATATGTTTGAGAAATTCGCGGCCGTCCCGAGGCATTACTTTTGTCGAAGGAATTTAGAATTATATGGTTATTTGCTACTTTATTGTTGGAGTACTAGCGAGCGAGTAATTGTGGAAATATTGTGACCACGAACAAGAGGTATTTTTACGGGATATTTTAAGTTAAATATTGTCGAGCTTTGAAGTGGAGATTTTAATAAACTATTAGATTTTGTGAGTCCCGTACACCGTGTTAATTTTGATTTTGTGTTTTGAAAAAACCTTTTTGTTATTTGAAAGTATCTCAGGAATCTTACCCCCCCACTCTACGTAAAAAATAGCTGCAGTTAGCCTGGGCTGGCAATTGTCACGTTACATCGTTGCTTCTCTCCCGGCGCGAAAGCGCCTGGCGCCCTGTTCTTCGGAACGAAACAAAAGGGAGAGAGGTAACTGACAATTTAGATTGTGGCGTTTGGGATTTTTCATCGCGTTGGGAAAAATAGTGTTACAGTGTATATCTCTCAAAAGCCGCTTCATCAATCGAGCTGAAATTGGGCACGAATTTAGACAGAATAGTTATGTCCCTCTGCTTGTACATATTTACACCTAGATTGAAACAGCTGTTCAGATTTCATTGGATATTGAATTTTTCGAAAATCACTATGCGGTCTTAAGCGGCCGTAAATTTCTTGCTACTTTCTTGATAAATAACATGTTTCAAAAGTACGACAGATACTGAATTTGAAAGTAATCTATTAAGAGCTTCGAGTTTTATAGAATTTTCAATTTTTCGAAATTCTTACTCAAATTTCCAAAATCTTTGAGAAATTTAGCTATTCTAGATATCCTCAAAAGTAGTAAAGTTCGATTAAAGCCCGACAAATCCGAATGCAAAATGTTAATTAGTAATACTTGACTCACCGCTAAACTCCAATATTTTTGCTAAATCACGTTTGTTGCCGTATAGAACGCGGGTAATTTCGTTTTCCTTAACCCCTGCGGGGACGGATGACCCTTCAACCATGTCCGTTTCTCTTGACTTCGTCCAAAATACGAGGACGAACATATTCGGCAAAACCTATCATAAAAACATCGAAAAAATGTAGGTATCGTGGAGAAAGTTTAAAGAAACGGGAACTTATTTTTAGTTACTATTATTATTATTATTAACACTGAGGTGTGGGGAGTTTTAAAAACGAAGTGAAATATTTAAAAAACAATAATTATGACAATCACCATTTAAATAGATCATAATTTAACCTTGAATTTATAAAAATAAAAAACGGTTTGAATGAATCTGTAAAAAATCTCTAAACTCTTTACTTTTATTTATACATATGGGGCATTCCACGATACTTCTTGCCATCCAAATCTCCAAATTGAAAAAAAAAAATCGTGTTTTGTATTCTCTTCTCGGAAAAAAGATATATAAATTGATTTCGGACGTTGAATTTACTTTAAAAATGTTCTTAAAGATTTCTTGTGCTGGTAAACAACGAAACCCAGTCGATATTTATAATTTTCTTTTTACGTTTGTTAAGTCGAAAACGAATTTTCAGTCAGAGGACCCGACGGCAAATTAAATTCTTTTCAAGATATGATTTTTTTTTAACTTTGAGTTAAAAAAAAATATTTTCTTGATAAAAATTGAATTTTTCTGAAATTCGTAATAAATTAGAGGCGAAGTCGGACCAATTTTACACGAATATACCATATATTCTACACCTCTGCATCACTCGCAAAAAAAATAATGAACTTTGTTTCCAAAAGACAGAGACAGAGACAGAGGCAGAGGCAGAGACAGAGACAGAGACAGAATTTGCAGAAAAAAACTCACCGTTTCCTAGCTCTACATGATTCGTCGATGGAAATGCGTCCGAAAATTCTAGCGTTGTCAGTGTAAAGTTTTGACATACGCGTCTGTCTTCTCGGATAACCAACCAGTTTCGATACCGTCTGAACTTCGTTCACTTGTTATCATAAAAAAAAGAACATAATAAATCGAGACCTGCTGATCCTTTGATACTTATTCCATACGAAACCGATGCAAGTGTCTTTTTTAACGAATCTGGTCTATTTAGGAAATAGTGAGACTTTAAAATATTGATATGGGTTAAGATTTGAAAATTGATTATTGAATAAAAAATTCAATTTTTCTCAACAAAAGATTTTTTTAAGTCAAAGTTTAAAAAAATCATATGCTGAGAAAAAATACAGGAATTTATCTCCCTCTCCCTCTCCCTCTCCCTCTCCCTCTCCCTCTCCCTCTCCCTCTCCCTCTCCCTCTCCCTCTCCCTCTCCCTCTCCCTCTCCCTCTCCCCCTCTCTCCCTCTCACCCTCTCTCCCTCTCTCCCTCTCTCCCTCTCTCCCTCTCTCCCTCTCTCCCTCTCTCCCTCTCTCCCTCTCTCCCTCTCTCCCTCTCTCCCTCTCTCCCTCTCTCCCTCTCTCCCTCTCTCCCTCTCTCCCTCTCTCCCTCTCTCCCTCTCTCCCTCTCTCCCTCTCTCCCTCTCTCCCTCTCTCCCTCTCTCCCTCTCTCCCTCTCTCCCTCTCTCCCTCTCTCCCTCTCTCCCTCTCTCCCTCTCTCCCTCTCTCCCTCTCTCCCTCTCTCCCTCTCTCCCTCTCTCCCTCTCTCCCTCTCTCCCTCTCTCCCTCTCTCCCTCTCTCCCTCTCTCCCTCTCTCCCTCTCTCCCTCTCTCCCTCTCTCCCTCTCTCCCTCTCTCCCTCTCTCCCTCTCTCCCTCTCTCCCTCTCCCTCTCCCTCTCCCTCTCCCTCTCCCTCTCTCTCTCTCTCTTATTAATTACCTTATTATTTCAAGTATTCTTCTCCCATGCTTATATATTTTAATTTATTGAATTACATTTATTCGAATATTTAGACAAATTTAATTACAAGATAGCTAATCTTCTCATCGGATTGCTAATCCGATGATGTGTCAGCAGGTCGTCCATGTAATGATGGATCTTCACGCCTGCATGTAATGATAGCGCTTTAACCTCCGCGCGAGACAATGGGTATTTGGCTGTCGATTTAGACAGAGCTCTAGGATGAGCTACAAGCATATCTGGAGCGATTTTGGCGCGCCATACAAGCAGCGATGCGTCGGTAATACGAATACTCCAATCTTCCGAGGAAGTCATCAGACAGAAAGCATCACTGCTACGCACGAGACGTAATCGCAGCTTAACACCATTTATCAAAAATCTCTCCTGATTAAAGATATCGCAATATAGATGGCGAAGGAGATCAACCGATTGTTTATCTTTACCGAGAAACACTCATCGATTAGACAGACCCGAATTACCATCAACAATATCGTCCATTCTTCCAGCCGTGTCGTTGTATCATAATACGCTCGTGAGATGGGAGGTCTTGACACCATATCCATAATTCAAAAGTGTCTCAATGCACGCTCTGTAGGCGTAAGCGTTATTTGGTGGTGATACAAGTTTTTGAGTCAAGAACACATCGATTTGATTAAACATTGAATGCATTAAATTATTAATAGGTGCGGCTTTAATGGTAGTATCAGGTTTCGTACCCGTTTGTAGTATTTGAATTCGCATGCTTAGCATGGCGTGTGCGAGGTCAATGTATTCATCGCCCTGACCCGGTACGACAAACTCTGTCGGTGAGTCATCTGTCAGAGACGAGATTGGTTTATAGTAGACCCACTGTGTACTCTCAATTGTTGTTTGAGTTGGCGGCAGCGAAAACAACTCGAGTTCAGACTTCAAGTACTCACACGACTGGGCGCGTAAGAACGCCATTTGTCGAAATAATATATCTATGCGAAAATGTCGGATACGGATCTTGGGCTCTTCTTCCGAGATGATCCGGTTTTTACCGTTTTTTCTCACGCTGTCCCTCTCCTCCTCCTCTTCTTCTTAGGTCTCTTCTTTATCGAGCCAAAACGTTTTTTCGACGGTTTGCGGGATTCTTTCATTTTCTAGTATTGATGCTACGCGATGTACGACCACGAGCACAATGAGTCAAACTCTTAATTTTACCTGCTTTATACCCGGAACCACTCATAAGTGAACTTATTTTTTCTTCAGCCTTGCGCGTTAAATTGGCACCTTATTCACGTAGTCGTGTTTTAAAGGCTTCTCGTGGTTGTACATCATTATCCATTATATCACTGGCTACATTAACACCCGCGCGGAGGGCGTCTTTACCAACTACACGAGCTCCCTGTTTAAGCAGTGGTATGATGCGACGAAATAGCCCGCCGAGAAAACTGCCAATGCCGTGCCCTCTCTGATGCGGTGAGCCTATGTATACCTAACTTATGCCACCGTATCCTGTTCGTGCGTCACCCGTCTGTATGTCAAAGCAACTATCGTAATGAGTCATCTCAAAATACCCTGATTAATCGATGCGCTTGAATTGTAGCGTCACCGTCAACGTTCCACACTCGAATGGTGTCGGTTGCCAAATTCATCCCTTATATAAATGGTTATCGTCTGAAAACTGGGACGCAGAAGAGGTACATAGAGCAGTGGCGAAAAACTTTTGATCTTCACGGATCCGTAATTGTAATTAACAGAGGCCTCTGCAGAGACGACGCGTAGTAAAGGCGTGTGTACGTCTCCGGATACGACTCACAGATATCTGAATAAACGAACGGCATGCTGGGTATACCATTGATTAAATTTGCCGGATACGCCCCTGTGTGCTTGGCACAATCTTGAAGCGTTACACTCCCTCGATGGTTAAACCCTAAAATTTTGTTAAGCAAATGGGAGAAATAAAAAGAGTCATCTAGTCTTTTACATGTACTGCAAATACGTGCAACCGTTACGTTCCCGTTACGCTCGCGGCTAAATTTTAAGTAACCTGTTACGCATGATATCTCGTTAATTGCCTCAATTAGTAAATCTATGTTACGGTACACTCCAGACGGGACACAGACACGGTCTTCCTTAAAATCAGTAACCGAACCATTACTGGGCAGTATAGCGGTGGTGGTGAGATTCAAAAAGTTTTCCTCACCATCGAACGGTACATGCAAGATCGTCACAGGTATATGCATTTCAGCTAAGGAAACAGCCCAGTTACCGTGTAAAGACATTTTCTGCGGCAAATGAGTAGTATATCGCGTTGTTGTGTTATCCGGCTAATATTTTATACTGCTATTACTTGGTAAAACAATGTAAAACTTGTCTTTCATCTTGGCTTTCTTTTTTATTAGCTCTCGCTTGAACGGGCACTTGCACTCTCGATAACTCTGGCTGATAAAAAATACCGTCGATATCCTCGTTATGAAGATCACGCAGGATGTACACCACAGGACTGCTTGCGGTCGACACACGATGTATTTTAAATAGCTCGCTGCTCCAGCCACTCTCGTAAACTTTTGCGACGGCAGCTTTAGCTTTACTGATGCGTACAACATCACCTATGTCGTATTTAGGAGGTTTATCACGATTTGGTTTATTGTAACGTTGCACCAGGTTAGATCGCGCTATAGCCGCGGTAGCGAATGTCACTGAACTCCGAGCCATTTTTATACTACTATGTCGAGCGTGATTATAGGCTGAAACGATATCATGCAAAATGTCAATATAACGTTTTTCCCGCGAATAAGTGAAAAAGCGCCACATTCTTTCTTTCAGAGTCCTGTTAAAACGTTCGACGACAGCTGCTTTATATCGGGATTTCTCGTAGTACGGAATAGTAAATTCTTTTTTCTCAGGAGCGTCTGGAATGCACTACCAATGAATTCTTTACCTTTGTCCGATTGCAGATAAATCGGCGATCTACCATTACTGTTTTTACGCATTAGTATCCGCGAGAAAGCTTTAGCCACCAATGCAGCTGTTTTATCGACAAGAGGTTGTGCTCAAGCATTTTTACTCAGAACATCTATGACCAGGAGAAGATACACATAACCATCATTATAGTCTTTAATAGAACGAAGATCCACGAAATCGGCCTCCCAAACATCATCGATGTTACGCACATTGTAGAAACGTCGCGGGAACCGATACCGTATGGGCCTATGTTTCGTGTACGCATCCTGCGAATCAAGCCATTGCACAGTTCTGTTATTGGACATTTTTTTCTACGACTTACGTGCAATAGCTTCTCCGAACCCGAAAACGATGTTTCATGGGAGGGGTTAAAGTACGCGTTTTGTAATGTTTTTAATTTAAATTTAAGGTTGACCCAAGTTAGACGTCTTTTCTTATTGTGACAACCAGTACCGCTCTGTACACTATGATCGGAGTTGTTGTTATCACTGCCGCTGAAGAAAGCCGATTGACTCATGCCGCTAGCTGAATCGTCAGCGTCATCTCCGTTGTCATCATCCGTTTCTTGCCGCAATGTTGAATTGGCTCTTGAATCCAACCACAGATCCTCATTACCGATAAACTCTCGTGGTGCTTGAATTACTCTCAGAAATCGAGCGAACGTTTTGCGGCCTGCCGGTGTGGGTACTTTTCTCGCACGCATGACGTCATTCACGAGGTCTACTATGTTTGAATCCTTGATAGCCTGCCCGCTAATGGAAACAATGCCTGCCGAATCCCAAGAAAAACTTTAGGTTGGTCCCTCATGCAAACGCCGCAGTAAAAGTCTCGCTTTGTTTCGATATTTTTGTGGTACACTCTCAACGATAACGGAATCATTCAGCTTCGCGCGATGCTAATTTTTTTTCTTATCGTCATTCTACGCTGTTGGTTCTGTTCTCTCCGTGTGTTGTTGTTGTTGTTGTTGTTGTTGTTCAGCTCGTTCGTCATCGATAAAATGCTATCCACTTTTCTCGCTCGCTCTTGTAGACATTAGAATTCAGAATATCCTTCATCTCAGCGTCTAATCTACTCAAAGCGGTAGCGACAGGGTGTCCAATATGCGAATGCATCTCAAAACCATTAAAAATCGGCTGTCGATGATTCTGGAGCACTAAGTTGCGGTAGACTCTCCTCGGAGACGAGTACCATTTTCTTTGCATGCTCCATTACCCACGGCCACCAATTAAATTTGACAGAAGTGTTCCTAATATTGGTGCGAGTAAGAGTGGCAAGAAACCTCCACTTTGAACAACAAACCGCTTTTTACTCCTCCAACAGCCCTTTTTGCTGCCAGACGTCGAAGAACAGGCGCGTGTCGACGCAGTTTTTTACTTTCTTCAGGTTTGAGAGGCACGTTCCCGCGGAGAATATTCAACGCACACTCGCAAATACACCGAATTACGCGCAATTCTGCGTTGCGTAAAACAGCCTCAAGTTGCTCCTTGTTTAGATACTGAAGAGCACGCAATATAGCAATCTGCTTCTTACTGAGCGGCGATCCATTATGCTCCATCGCAAGAACAGTACTGATAGCTCTCTGAACGTGACAGCAGCTTATTCATTTTGACACGTATCACCAGCGTTTTTTCCTTTCTTTGATGTTCATGGGTACGCTTCCACGGAGAATGGTCAATACACACTCGCAAATACACCGTGTTGCGCTGGAATCAACTTTGTGCAAATTGACCTCACTCTAAGCCTTATTTAGATACTGAAGAATGCATAATATTGCTGTCTGCTTCTTTCCGTGTGACGATCCTTTGCGCTCCATTACATTCGCAGTACTGGTAACTCACCGAATGTGTCAGAGTTTTTAAATTTTTTTCGCGGTACGTAGACGTATTAATGACGGTCATCGGGAAAAATACAGGTACGCAATCTACAGTTGTCAGGTGTCGATTGTTTCAAATCTATGTTGCATCGTGATAAGCCTCTTGAAAGAAACGAGGGTTTTCGGGGTATGCCTGACGTGCTAGGTGCTGCACTTGAGCACGACCACGAGGGTTTTCAAAAATAACTATATAATTAGCATACGAGGAAATATCCCGTTGTTCGTAACCCTGGTGAAGTAAGTTTTGCGTTATACAAATAACACTCAAATTTTTATGATGACTGCCCTTGGTAAACAAATGGACAACACTTTTGTTCGAGGCCTCGCGCATTAAATCATCTATTATTATAAGTTTAGCACGTGGATCATTTGCAAAGTCCGCATTCTGTGGTAATCCCTCGTGAAACTCTATTGACTTACCATAGTCCACATATGCCGACTGCCACTCGGAATAATAAAAAATAATTCTTTCGAACGGCTCGCTATTCATATGCGTGATAAACTTTAAAAACTTCTTTACAAAGTATGTTTTACCGCAGCCGGTGGGCCCGCAAATCATTGACGTCCAGGGGTGCTTCCACCGCGTATCCATCATAGTGAATGAACGAATCCGATGTGTCGATACCTATAATAAAGGTGATGATTGGGAAAACTGCACAAGTCATAACATAGATCATTTATTTAAATGTTAAATTATCTTACATTATACATTTTGTATAACTAACACACATAGCCGTAAGGAAGTGAGCTGTACGAACCGGGTCTTCGCTTGACACTCGCTGGCATACATGACTTGGTTTCAGAACGCGTGACAACCTGATAAAACGCTGTCCGTCGAATAGAGTTATAGCTTAGCACAATAGGGTATTCTCTCTCGCCTGTTATAAATGAGCGTATTGACTTGTAATTTATAAGAGCACTATTTGCGAAGTTTAGCGTTATACACTTTACCTTACACATCTCACTTTCCGAACCGTTTGGAGTTTCCACTATGAAAGAATAAAATTTTGGTCCACCCGAAGCGAAAGATTTTATGTAGCTACCCTCACCATAGCAGCTCAGCTCGTCTGTTAAATCTTCTAGGAGCTGACCTGTGGGTGGTTCGTATTCTCCCGAGTCTTTCCTCGTGACGTAAATGACCGAATCAGTGTCGCAGTACAGAGCACGTCGGCCTAAAGGCTCGAGGTAGCTGTAGAGTTTTAATCGCGCTTGAGCTTGTACGCTGCGATTACGACGTTTGCTATGCTAGACGGTGTTATCGCGTCATCGGTTTTTGTATAACAGACGTATAGGATTTTGTTGTTTCCCGGCAGTATTCCGGTGATCTCGTAGTCTGGGTTACATAACAATTCCATGAGCTGTTTACGTGTTGACACTATTACTGTCTGTGGTAAATTTTTGCGCGGTCCAAATTTTCCCCAAAACGAGTTCAGGCATAGCTTTGCCACTGACCGCAATCCGGGGTTTTTCGATATAGCCTCGCGTTTGAGATTAATACCCTCAGCATTCTCGAAGGAAATAATGTAACGTTCGTGAGCCTCCTCGTCTTACAAACAACTCTCAGGCCAGCCATTGGCCTCCTGCTTAATCGAAAGTAATGTATTAATGTATTCGGCAAAAAGTGTGTGTTATACTGTGTTATTTCATATTGCCAAATCTCTGTTATACTTATTATGGTGTATCCACACGAGATAGCTTTACGCAACTCGTAAACCACCCATGTACCTTCAAACGAGCGCTCGGCCGTGTCCTCATAAGAGTGCTTCTTTATTCATAATTTCGCAGCAAGTGCGACACAGACCAAACAGCAACCGCTCATGCATTCGTACAGGTAGCACAGGATGATAAAGATTCCGTGGAGCTAACACGATGCATTTAACAAGACCCTCGACACGCGATAGGTCGATATTATCGGAACCTGTCAATTCTCTACACTCGTCGCCTACATAGACATGCGGATGTCCCATGGGAAATTTTCCGTACTTGCATATATACGGACACAGTGAGCAAACGTCAACATAACGTTTTTGCTCCTCGTCTTTTCCATCGTAAAGTGTAGTCATGTTTTCAGTACGGCCCCCGAAAAAAGCATCACGCGGATTGAGAGGAGCGGCTATGACTAGAGGATGATCACACACAAAGGCTCTCATTTTAGCGTTTGCTTCTAGCATACGGTTATACTCACACTCCCAAATTTCCGTTAGCACGTAACCACCGGCCCTTTTTCTATGCGATATAGCGCTAGTTCTCTCAAGACGCTCGTTCATTGATATACCGTCACTAGCCTTTTGATCTCTATTAATAGGAAAGCATCGCAAACAACCGTGCCAATAGCAGCCGTGAAACTGTAATACATGCTCTGCATCTGCCGGTTCATAATATCCGTCTACCAATAGATTTTGAGGTAGCTTAAACTCACGTGAATACCCTGCATGAATAATATGTCGACCTAAAGAATGCTCCATCCACACGAGCCAGGAGGCGGCTTTTTTAGATTGGTTGTGTGCCCATCGATAACCCCCGTTTGGTATAATACCGATCATGTTATTTTTCAAAAAGTTCTTACGAAAGATTTGGAAACACGCTGACGCAATTGTTGTGCTCTCGCTAAACGGACAAACACGACCACACCTCATAAACATATTTCGGATAACCATACATGCCTGTCTTAGTATCGTGACATCCATATCCTACAGTAGCTAATAACCTCTTTTGAAAAATCAAACACATAATCGGTTGCCAAGCGGAAAAACGCTCCCGTTGCTGTGTGCGCATCGTATTAGCCGAGTAATAATCAATAGGAGGTAGATCCCCTACATAGTCTTGATTCTCAGGCTTATTGAAAAGATGGGAAAAAGATCCCTCAGTGACGGCGCTCGTTAACCCAAATGCTTTAGGCAGCGCACTCAGAGGCATATGAAAGAAATGTAGACTATCGAGAAAGATGAGATTTCCCAACCCCATAGTTATGATCTTTGTTCCATTCATTATTAACGATGGGTGTTGTGTTTTCTTCTCCTCAATTAAATATCGCAGAATAAATTGCGCGTCGAACCCTACAGCGTTATGAGCAATCAAAATTGTGTTTGAAAGACCCTGAATATCTTGCATGCCTAATTCCACAAGCTGTCCTACGGGATCGCTATCGAATATAAACTCGTGAGTACCGCAATGCTCACATGGTTCGAATATGGTGTCTTTATCGCAACATATGGTACAGACGCGCTGAGCTATGCAGAGGTTCGGTCTATGCACAAAGACACTGGGACCTTCTTTCACAGGTGTGCACTGTTGTGTTTCGAAATCATAAAAAATAAAAATGTTCTTTTTTTTCCGCGATGGCCGCGCGAACTGGTCTCATGAAACAGAGGTGATTATACGGTTGATGAAATTTGCATGTAGTGCAGAAGCCAATACCGCATCTGTGCTTCTTTTGTTCGAGAGGTCTTATAGATCGAAAACAGTTGTGACAACGCTTCAGATACTTGCAAACTGTGCTTGTTTTGCGTTTTTTTCCGGATATCAAGGGAGATCTATGATACTGCAAGCACGCCTCATCAAAAAAATAGCGATTACAAGCCTGGCATTTGATCGTATCGATGGAGAGCGGATCGCATGGCGGTATTTAGAAGCAACGTGGGCATTTTATTTTCAAGCATCTATGATCCTCTCGGCGATATCGAGCGTTACAGGTGGCACAAAACTTTAAACTGCCTACAACGCCACGAAGATTTAGAATGGGCTAAAAGTGATGCGAGCGATCGTAATAAAGAATATATAACGTGTGGTGAAGCGTTCCCGCGACATTTAGAGCGGTCTTCGTGCCATCGAACAACGGTGGTACACGGCGACCGAGCGTCAGGAATTCGAAAACCACTATTGCTGTTCCATCTCTAGCCAGATAGCCCTGGTAACATTCGATTTGGCAAACTCTACAGCCACTTCTAGGTATATTGACACCCGCGGCCCTGGTCAGCTCGAGCGCTGCTTTTCTTTGAAATAATCCTCTTGCCTGTCTGATACGCTACCAATTGGTATGCAGGGTTCGTATTTCGCCCCTTTCGACGTACGCGCGAGCCGCTACTAGCGAGCGTGGTAAACAGAGATTATCGGTATTTCGAATTGTGAGAATAAATTTTTTTGCTACACCCTCGTGCATTAAGCCTTTTCTACCACGACCCTTTACACCCTTGATAATACATGTTTTTATATTACAAGAATCATCGATATTAAGAGAAGATGCACTTTGAGCGACATTATTTATTAATTGCCATAAATCTTCAAACGTATAGTCCCTGACGAGACCAAAAAGAGAGCCATATGGGACCATGCGTTAAATTACTTGCGGTAAACGAAATATCCGCATAATCAAAACGTGGTTCGGTAATGAGATGACGGATCTCTCTGCAATCGGGGTGTTCGAATTTGTTAGCACTGACGACTCTTGTTTGCTCATCTGCGACCCTCAATCCAGATGGTCCCGGCACGTCTTCTTCTTCGTCGGTGAATAATGTTGAGGATTCGCTTACCGATGAAATTGCTATCACCGATAACGCATCATCGGCATTAACTTCGCCGGGAGGTGTGTGGATGCCGGGTTCTATAAATTAAAAATACTTTGTATTGCAGTTATAAAGTTACCGAGAAGAGAGAGAGATCTGTGACACGCTTACAAATACTTACGCTCTGACAGTTCTTCTCCATTTTGCATTTGCGCTTCTGCAGCACGTGTCACATCTATCAGAGCCTCTTCTTCATCACACGTTGCATTCAACAACTGTCGATAGTCTATAATAGCCGAAAATTACTTCTCTAAAATTGAACTTTTCCAAAAATTCGCTTATCTATGGTTTCATTAACGAGGCCCTGAATGCACGGTGCTTGCTCAAGCCCACAACGCTGTAGCTCTTTAAACACACGCATCATCACACGCTGTCGACTTAGTATCCTCCGATTGTAGGCTGTCGGGAT
Source organism: Perithous albicinctus (assembly GCA_964016905.1). Lineage (NCBI taxonomy): Eukaryota > Metazoa > Arthropoda > Insecta > Hymenoptera > Ichneumonidae > Perithous > Perithous albicinctus. The sequence goes on from OZ024703.1 coordinate 5,548,421, forward strand.
AGAACGTAGAGGCGCCCATCAAATAATGTATCTGAAGCGTCTTACGAGACTACTGCCTGATAAAAACTGTAATTCACGACAGCACTGGTTATTGCACCGACGTCTTACTTGTGCGCTATTTAATTTTACCAATCGTTAAATATTACGTATACACGCGCGAAGGGCTGAATCTGGCATGTTGCTCGGGAGGGGCTTAATACTGTTGAACGGTTGAATAAAAACTGACTATTCCACACCGTGAGTAAAGTATCGAACTCAAATGAATGCTATAAACTCTTGCGAGCTTTAGCCTGAGTAGTAGCACACAATATTTGCTTGCGCTGAGTTTCAAAACGTATTAATTTCATTATCATCCGTGGTAAGACATTCGCTCAAGCGACGCGACAGATTTTATTAAAATAGAGAGGCGTGCGATAACACCGCTGTTTTTCATCCTACGGAATTTTCCCAGGGCTCATTTTGGTTGTAATTGTTTGTGAATAATATAATCCCCAATAATGTAAATGGCTATCTCCAATCGTTTTCGAGATATGGGCTGAACTATTGCACGTAGATGAATGGGAATTGTTGGGACCTCACGATCTTCGATCGGAGATTCCATTTCCGAAATGTTACGGAAAATACGAAAGCACAGTCACTGAGCAATCATCGAAATTGTGTATTTTAATTTATTCGCTTAAAAGTCTTCCAAGACTGTCTACAGAGGAACGGTATTATCTCTGTAGTCACACGTGTGTCTGAACGCTGCAAATTCCGACATCCGTCCCTGACAGCGAGGCCAAGGAGCAATAACGTCTTCACAGACGTTCGTGTATTAGTCTCGACATCTCGGGAAATTTTGAAATAACTCGAAATCGAGAAGAGATACGTGGAAACTGATGGGAGTAATTTTTGGGCGTTACTAAAGGGGTATGTGCTCGATGAGGTGAAGCTGACCCTATAGAACAATGTCAAATATATTGACAATTAGTAAAAATAATAATTATTGAGAGTTCGTGTTGTCCGTCTCGCTCTATCACCCGCGAGCATGCATTTAATAAGAGCGAGACAGAGATCTCAGCTCGGGCCAAACTTAAAAATTCGAAATTTCAAAATATCTCGAAAACGGTGAGTGATGCGCGAAAATGGACAAAATTTTGGGGGTTTACTAAAGGGGTCCGCACCCGAAGTCATGAAGCTGACCTTACAACCAAATATCAATTATAATAACAATTAAGAAAAATAATAATTATTGAATAAGAATTATTGGATAATGAACCTCGTCTATTTTTTTAACTACGGTACACGCTGTACTAGATTGAGCTTGACGGTTAAAAAATATATTACAGAGAGTTAGATAAATTAATATGCGTACATTATTGAAATAATATTTTATTTGGCTCGCCGTGCATGAGAAGAAGTCGCCTTGCAACGGTCGCGAGCACACGTGCAAATTCGCTGACGGTGCAACAACTCAAGATGATAACAACCGTGGTGCCTCGGGGTGCCCCGCATCTTATGCTTCGCATTACATTGTTCTTTTCGGTACTGGAGACAATAGTACGTCCTGCATTCTGCTGACGCTGCAGTTTCGCACATTTACGTCTATGACGACCGGGACACACGTGTCTGTCTCCAGGGAAACAGACATTTCACTAACAATGCAAAGACGATACAGAACAGCATCTTCACGATGCCCCTGTGTTACAATAACCTCAGTCTTTACCTTGTCGCAGTCGCATCAAATCCCTCCCGAAGATGTGGGAATCGCGCGCGCGTGTATGTGTGTGTGTATGTGTGTTGTGTGTGCGGTGTAACTTTAATAATTGGGACAGCATTCCTAAGTGCATGTGTAAATGTGTATGTGCGGATGCACAACACACGTCTTAAACATCTTCTAGTGAGTAGTAAATATTAATGTAAAAACTAAAAATTTATAAATTTATTTGTTTATAATATAAAAATTATTATTAATTAAGAAAGCCCCAGCTGCTACTATCCACTCTACCCTCAGCCACCGGTGATAAGTAATAAATAATAAAATAATAATCAGCGGTGCAAAAAATAATAAACAGTTGTATAACAAATTATTATTATTTAAGAAAGTAATAAATAAATAATAAAATAGTAATAATAATAAGCAGCGGTGTACTATGGACCCCAGCTGCTACTATCCCCTCTAACCCCCCTCATCATCACCTACTTGATCGTTCTCGACGAACCAGTGGTGGGGGAAAAAGGAGTGGGGGAAGGCATAGTGCACCCTTACTAAATGGTGGTGCACTCTGACGACACCTCACTATCATCACTTTTTAACCTCCATGGTATGTATTCCATAAATGTAAAATACTATTATTATTACGAAAATATATAAAAAATTATTATGAAAATATATTTAAAAAAAAATGGTGGTGCACTCTGGTGACACCTCACTACCATCCCCTCTTAACCCCCCACCCCGCACACCATCAACTCGAGCTCTCCGCGAGCCGATGGGGTGCTGGAGTGGGGATAGGAGTGGGTGGTCGCCAAAGTGCACCACCTACTACTGATATGGGTTTGTTAATTCTAAATGGTCGTAACTTGGCGCTTAATCCCCGTAGTCATTATACACACGTTATACAAAAATATGATTTTTAAAATTTTACTTAAAAAAAAAACTTACATTTTTGGTCTTTGCCTTGAAGTATCCATCAGAACACTTCAAAAAACTCGTATATAACACTCGTACTTGTGTATTTCAAGTATCCATCAGATATTTAATACGTACTATGTTGATGTGTGTTTGATATGTGCCACATTCATCGTCTATCGACAGAATGTCAAATGATGAAACGACTTTTTGGAATTGTAACGTCACGGAGTGGGATTATTTTTATTTTCAAAATTTCAAAATTTTTTATTTAATTTTTTTTTTGTAAATTTTGTAAATTTTGTAAATTTTGTAAATTTTGTAAATTTTGTAAATTTTGTAAATTTTGTAAATTTTGTAAATTTTGTAAATTTTGTAAATTTTGTAAATTTTGTAAATTTTGTAAATTTTGTAAATTTTGTAAATTTTGTAAATTTTGTAAATTTTGTAAATTTTGTAAATTTTGTAAATTTTGTAAATTTTGTAAATTTTGTAAATTTTGTAAATTTTGTAAATTTTGTAAATTTTGTAAATTTTGTAAATTTTGTAAATTTTGTAAATTTTGTAAATTTTGTAAATTTTGTAAATTTTGTAAATTTTGTAAATTTTGTAAATTTTGTAAATTTTGTAAATTTTGTAAATTTTGTAAATTTTGTAAATTTTGTAAATTTTGTAAATTTTGTAAATTTTGTAAATTTTGTAAATTTTGTAAATTTTGTAAATTTTGTAAATTTTGTAAATTTTGTAAATTTTGTAAATTTTGTAAATTTTGTAAATTTTGTAAATTTTGTAAATTTTGTAAATTTTGTAAATTTTGTAAATTTTGTAAATTTTGTAAATTTTCATTTATGAGCGAACGGTGTGAAGTTGGTCATGGATCCAAATCTGTGGCCAACTTCACAAACCCTCGATTCTTGTACACGGCGGCGGCGGCGGCGGCGGCGAGATCTTTATATAATATAGAGAGATTAATATTTCTTCGACACTTTCCGGGTAAAACCCGTGAAATGTATGGATTCCGCCCTTTGCCAATTAACGACTAAGACACGCAAACCACGCATTAACCGTAAAAAATTACGGAATTATTTTAAATCCCTACGTTGGCAAGTTCAAGAAGAACTGTGCATTCCGGAGACGACCGGATTCAAAATTTAGTTCGAGCCTCCTACCCCACCCGATTCCAATCCATTAATTATAACAGATTTCTCCACCGGAATAGAATACCACTATAATCCTATCAACACACAATTAATTTACTTCGTCGAATCCGAACTCGATTGCACTCCGACTATTACGCTTTCTTAAAAACTTCAAAACCCTGTATATTCCGCGCTTAAAGCGTCATTTTCAATACGAAAAATCGCTTCCGCAATTTCCTTAAAATCCGTTTCTTTTACTCCTTTTTATTATTATTACTCTCTCATTATCGCTTATTCCACGCGCAGTCACACCGACCGTAGGCTTTTGTAGCCCAGCACTGGTACTTAGGTTACCATACCGGCTAGTGCTCTCGCTGTAAACCCCGAAAGTACTGTGAATACCTCGAAAATGTTCAGACTTGGGTGGACCAGCTGTCGTCGCAAGCAACTCTTACCGGCCGATGACTACAAACCACAGTCTCCCGATTTCGGACTCCTCTTCCATCATCGATCTGCGTTCGTGTACCCACTGTAGACCCTTGCCATACAGTCGCTGGTACTTAGGTTACCATACCGGCCAGTAACTGCCATCTCAAGCCTATGTATGATACCGAATCGCAGGAAAATATTCGAAAACTAAGCCGACTAATTATTACCTAAATAATAATTCTAAGCTGGACTTTCGAATTTGATGAATTCTTTGCCTCCTATTACCAGCAAATTTCCTTATTTTGTTCCCTCTCAACTATTCCTTTCTTTGAAAGATTGAATAATTTTCACATAAATTCCTTTTTACATATACACATATTCCATACTGGTTCACACAATCCAAATAATTCAAGGCCCTTGCGAGTCAGTCAAAGGTACTAGGTTACCATACCGGCCTGGGACTATTATCGCAAGCCCCAGCGAATTATTCGAGTTGTGAAAAATAGCTGATTTTTCTACGAACGTCCACTAATTCAGGCCAAGACTCTGAACAGTGAGCTATCGTCGAAAAATCTTAAAAAATCCATTTCTGTTTTATTAACAATACAATTTTTAGTTGCTTTCTCGAACCACGGTTGCTGTCGAATCGCGTTGTTACTATTGCAAAAAACCGGGTCATCTCATCGACGATTGCTATAGGTTACAAAATCGCAAATGGTACGAAGAATGGGAGCAAAGATCCCGTGATTTCAATCGCGGCTCTTCCCGATCTCAACAAACATATCGCGAACCTCGTGATAAATACCGTTCAGATAGCAGCACATCTCCAGATCGCTATAACCCTCGCATTCGAGACATGTCGCGAGAACAATATTATAATCGTCGCGAAAGTTACAGTTCTCGCTCTCGTCGCGATAGCCACGATAGGATCGATCCCCGTTGCAGTTATTACGGAGGGGACAGCTCTCGTTCCTGTCCAATTCTCGTTTTCGTTCCAATTTGATAGGAACGACTCACGTTCCTGCAGTGGTCATTTTAGCAGGGATGATTCGCGCTCCCGTCGTGACCATTTTAGCAGAGATGATTCGCGCTCCCGTCGGGACCGCTTTAACAGGGACGATTCGCGCTCACGACGCAATAGCTCAGATAGAAATGATTCACGCTCTCGCGACTACAGTAGAGATAGGAGAAACTCGAATTCTCGTAAATACGAACAAAACTCGCGTTCGCGCTACGATAAACCAAATCGAGACAATTCCGAACGCCGTACTGACAGTCGCGATCGACAAGGCATGCTTTACCGTGAATCGAACGACTTCCGCACTCAATCTCGCGATCGCAGCATAAACAGTAGACGCGAAAGATCAATCTCCAACGATAGACTCTCTGACACGCGTCAAAATAAGCGCGGTTCAGAAACAGATCAAAAGCGTGTGCATATCAGAGAATCGAACCGAGAAGACAAATACTCGAAAAAACGTCGAGGTCCAGACCGAAAAAGAAATAGTTCGAAAGAACGGTTCTCTTCAGACGAATCTAGCAAATCGGATGACAACCTCGACAAGTACAAGAGACGTAGTAGATCGCGCCGCCGTTCGCGAGGAAACGACTCGTCACGCGAACGATATGATAACAGAAATAAACAACGCGCTGTAAAATCGAAAGTTCAACCACAGAAATCATCGGAGCCTTTAAATTCCGAAGAGGCTCGTCGGGAAAACGCGACTTCGAGCGAGACAAAAGCGCATAGGTCGAAATTCGTAAGGCCTCTGTACGGAAAGATCCCTACAAAGAAGATAGCGTAGTGAGATTATTTTCGCCAGAACTCCTAGACGGCGAAGCGATATTCTACGTCGACAATGGCTCAGACATCTCCATAATAAAAAAGAAATTTCTCCCTCCCTTTATGGAAATCATCTGTCAAATTATTTACAAGATTGAAGGAGTTACTAACGGCACAGTATACTCATTGGGTTCTGTGGATTTAGAAGTAAACAATATGGTTATGGAATTTAACGTGGTCTCAAACCACTTTCGCATCAGCGAAGATGGTTTGCTTCGACGCGATTTCTTTATAAAACACAAGGTTGAGAAAGACATTAGCTATCAAAACGGTTGGATAGCACCTCTCTACCCGGCTCAAATAATTCCCTTTTTAAACACTGAAATAGTCACAGTCCCAGCCAGAACTACAAAACTACTAAAAATAAATATAATCAATAATATCCCGTATGGTTATGTAACTAGGATTGAATTCGTTGATAGGGTTTATTGCGGTGACGCTGTAGTTGAGAATCGCGACGACATGGCACATCTATTTGTTATTAATACTAAGGATTTAGAAATAGATTTAGTGGTACCTCGCGTAGAATTAGAAACCTTCGAAGAATACTCCGAAACCGAAGGTACAAAAATCAAATCTGACAACAACACAGCGCGTGTCGTATGCACCTCAACAAAATCCTACGATCTCACCGAAGAGATATTGCCACTCTTGCATCGAGATCATCTCAACGACACTGAATACGACCACGTGGTCCATCTCATCGAGGAATTCCCATTCATATTCCAATTACCAGACCAGCCATTGGGCGCCACTAACGTAGTAAAACATCGAATTCCGACTACAGATAATCTACCTATCAACGCTAAACAGTACCGCTTTCCCCACGACATGAAAGGCGAAATTCGAAAACAAGTCGAAGATTTGTTGGACAAAAACATAATTCAAGAGTCCATCTCACCTTTCAACTCGCCAAGTTAGATCTTCCCCACAAAGGAAGATTCACACGGGAAAAAGCGCTGGAGGATGGTAATCGATTGTCGTAAAATTAACGAAAAAACTATCGCAGAGGCCTACCATCTGCCAAACATTACCGACATCTTCGACCAGCTGAGCAAAGCCCGTTACTTCTCGGTATTCGACCTCGCTTCGGGATTCCACCAAATTTCTATGGACCCCGAAGGTAGCCAAAAAACGGCGCTCTCTACACCAAACGGACATTATGAATTTAACCGCATGCCTTTTGGACTCAAGAACGCTCCGGCAATTTTCCAAAGGCTCATAGATCAGGTGTTGTCTGGCCTTCGGGGTGTCGAAATGTTCGTATACCTTGACGAGATTGTAATCTATGCGGACTCTCTCAAGGAACACAACAAGAAATTCAAACGCCTAGCTAAAAGACTAACAACTGCGGGACTGTCTTTTCAACCCGACAATTGCGAATTTCTTCCCAGAAGTGGTCTATCTCGACCATATTATTAGCGCCGACGGAGTGTGACCAAACCCAATGAAATTAGAAACGGTAAAAAAATTTTCGATTCCCAAAAATCAAAAAAAATACTAAGCAATTTCTGGGCCTGGTCGGATACTACCGATGCTTCATCGAAGATTTTGCCGCTATAGCCAAGCCACTCACACGGCTATTAAAGAAAAGTTCGCCATTTAATTGGGGCGAAGAACAGCAACGTGCGTTCGAAGAACTACGCGATAAACTGTGCGAAGAACCGATCTTACAACATCCGGATTACGAGAAATCTTTCATCATAACAACAGATGCATCGGACTATGCCTTGGGAGCAATACAGAGCCAAGGTGAAGTCGGAAGAGATTTGCCGATTGCTTACGCGACAAGAACTCTAAACGATCCCGAAACTCGTTACGATGCTACCAAAAAAGAGCTGTTGGCTATCATTTACGCATTAGAAAATTTCCAGTCGTATATCTACGGAAGGAAGTTTACCCTAGTAACAGATAATAAGCCTCTGACTTGGTTAAAGAGTCTGAAAAATCCGTCATCTCAATTACGCCGTTGGGCAGATATCCTAGATGGTTGCGATTACGAGATACTATACAAAAGGGGAACGCAAAGTACGAACGTCGACGCCGCCTCTCGAAATCCGGTACAAGACGAATTGAATATAGAAAAAACAGATTCATACGTTATAAATGCAAAAAGACCTCGAAAAAGGCAATCCAAATCGGAAACGTCATCTCCAAGCGAAACGGCTGATCACAGGCTCGTCCTCACTGTCGATTTGTTATGCGGCGCTCAAACGCAATTGAAAGAATCACGTAGGAAGGTAAGACGTAAAGTAGTCGAATCGAATAATAGTCCGACACTCAACACGAACGATAACAATAACCAGATATCGTCAAACCCCAAAAGTCAACATCCACCTAGCGATACCTCAGATGAAATCGTAAGGCCCAGACGTAAAAGACGGGCTCACACACTTGACTCCGAAGAAGAGCCTGAACTCTGGTGGAATGACGAAGACGAACAACCACCGGAAGAAATTACCTCAGAAACAGAAGGAGCTTCTCCCCCGTTACCGTCCGGTAATATAACGCTACCCCCTGCTGAGACTGGGGAGGCGTCAAGGTCACTCGATAGTCGCAACAACCCAGTTATCGAAATCAGGAACTCATCACCTACACTCTCCGACCTAATAATTGACGAAGCATGGAAATCCGTCGATCCACCACCAGACGAACCGATAGATACAGGGACTGGAGAGGCACCAGAAAGTTTCACTAACCCCGATAATCAAACAGTCAGAACAGGGGAGGCGCCACGCTCGTCTGAACCTTCCAACCACAGAAGATCGATCCCTGCACCGAGCTTTGACAGCATATTTGGATCACCAACTACCAAGAATAGAACCGAAACATTAGGTTCCATTTACGGACCATCAATAACAAACCACTCCTTAAACTCGACGACTTTTCAAAACCAATCTTCCTCATCCGAAAGCCCTGATTTAGTTGTAGAAGAATCCGCTTCACTCACTACATCCAACGACGAGAACGCGAATGATCACATTAATACGAGCCAAGCTAATGATCCACCGTTACAAGAATCGATGATCGTTGACAACGGTAATATAAAAATATCATCAGAAAACATCACCTCACATGACGCATGCATAGCTTACCTTATCGCACAAGACAAGTCCATCACATCCAATTCTATAACTCTCCTGATAGAAAAAGATTGGATCGATTGGGAAAAGATTCGTCGAGAAAACCCAGACCCAGGAGAAGTCATCGTCACCAAAAACAAAAAACGGTACTCATTCGGACTAGTATACGCAAAGAATTTTGTGCACGGTTTGGACTCTGACTATCTCGCCACAACCATCTTAACGCTAAAAGAACTGTTGCAAAAATTTGTCGTATTCCGTCGCAATCCCTCTAAGCAGAACGACCTCTAAAGACATTGCGTTAGCAATGGCAAATAAATATATTTGTATCTACGGAGCACCAAAAATAATAATGTCAGACCAAGGTAGAAATTTCACCAGCGAGGTTTTTCAAGAACTTGCGAAAATGTTCGAAATTAAACATTACCGTACTACTGCTTATCATCCACAGTCCAACGGCTCTTTAGAGCGAAGCCACCATGTATTAACCGAATATCTGAAACAATTCGTCAACGAACATCGAGAGTGGGACAGTTGGATCCCTGCCGGAATGTTCTCATACAATGTGAGCAAACACGAAGGAACTAAATACTCACCTTTCTAACTCGTATTCGGTAAAACAGCGCGAATACCCTCACAATTCGAACACGAATACGAAGACAGATTCGACGAGTTCTACAAGGAACTTACGGAAGAACTAAAAACATCAAGAGAATCAGCAGCTGCCAACCTAATAGGCGCTAAACACCGTTCAAAAAAATATTATGATAAGAAAGCCAAACTTCATACATATAAAGTAGGTGGCCAAGTGTACCTGCTTAAAGAACCAAAATCGGGTAAATTCGATCACCGGTCCATACAAGGTCGAAAAGGTGCTAGAAAAGAACAACATTGTTTCATCCTTGGGACCAGGAAAATCTAAAACGGTACACGTAGACAAAGTAAAACATGCGTAACATTGACAAAACGATCCGCAATATAAAAATATAAAAGAAAAAAAAACAGATGAATATAATAATAACACAACACCTCTTTTGGTTTCCTTCACTGTCTGGCTATGAACCTCAACCACGTGACCAACTGTTGGTTCATCACCGATTGCGGTGCCGGGGGGGGGGGGGGGGGGGTGCTTAGCAATGTTCAGTTGGGCACTCGTCTCTTCAACAAGAAAAAAAGAGGGAGGTAGAATAAAATTAAGAAAAAAAATACATATACAGGGTGTCCCATTTGAAACAATCCACCTAAATATCTCCCGAGGGGGCCAAGTGACAGGAAATTTTTAGAGACCTAAGTTGTAGGGTTTCGAGGGGGACATTTGATGCATGCATTTTTTTGAGCTTTTAAGGCCATGCTTGCAAGCTGCAAGCACAAGGAGCTTTCTTCAAATGGAAAAAATAGCGCAACATGTGTAGAGGTTCATGTGCTCAAGAGTTCACGAGTTGTTCAATGTTCCCACCGTTGACTTGCAAGCACAACTCAATTCGGCGTCGAAAATTTCCAACAACCCTTCGAAGAACTTGGGGCGTAATGCTTGCAATAGCCTCCCTGATACGTCTCTGTAAGTCTACCGGAGTGGTCGGCCGATTCACGTAAACAACCTCTTTGACGAAGCCCCGCAGGTAGAAATCGGGAGGCGTGAGATCTGGTGATCGTGGAGGCCACAAAATGTAATCACTCCGACCATTCCAACGATTCGGGAACGCATTATTCAGATGATTCCTCACAGCTCGAGCGAAATGAGGTGGAGCGCCATCCTATTGAAACCACATTCTCTGTCTCGTCTGCAAGTTCACGTTCTCCATCAGTGCTGATAACTGATTACGCAAGAGTTCCAGGTAATTTTGATCGGTGACATTACTATAAAAAAAGTATGGACCTATCACTTGCTCATCGACGATACCACACCACACGTTCACTTCCCAACGATGCTGATGATCAATGTGTTGACTCCAGCGAGGATTTTCCATTAACCAATAATGACGAGTTCATTGAATCGACAATTGTGTCGATTCAATGAACCAGTACTCTGGAACGTTGCCTCGTCACTGAAGAGAACGTACTGGAAAACATTCGTATCTTCATTCAGTCTTTGCAAGGCCCAATTACAAAAGTCGACACGATTCCTTCGGTCTTGCGCGGACAATGCTTGAGTCAACTCAAACTGATGTGCGGATTCATGTGAATCATAGCGAGCATGACAAGAGCTCGAGGATCATTACGATTGATACCTCGTTGTCGTTGTAGTTGCCGTCGTCGATAAATTCGTCCTCTCCTACAATTTCGTTCAATGTTGCAAATTACTGCATGTGTGGGATGACGTCGGCAATTAGGGTACCGTTCTCGATATGTCCGGGCAGCGACTCGATAGAATCCTCGGCACTCTCCTAATACGAGTAAAATATCCACAATTTCACTCGCTGAGTACATCGTAATGTGTTCAATGAAATTACAGGCGATACTATCTCGATTCTGGTTGAATTGAAGCTGTTTCGAATAACAGAATCCTCGAGGTAATGGGGAATTCTTTGTTATTGTTTATATTCCATAAGTACGGTTGGTGAATGGATTAGCGGAACAATCATCCACGCCAACACGCATCAAGGGTATGTGAATTTTCAGTTTGATACCAGAACGCATTTTCGTCGCATTTTTCGAGTAAAATCGAAGGAATTGACATGAATGATGAGGTATTTGAAAACAACTCATCGAGGCGGACAAGTTTCATTGTGGTGAAAAATGCGATTGCCATTTGAAAGAAAGCTCCTTGTGCTTGCAGCTTGCAAGCATGGCCTTGAAAGCTCAAAAAAATGCATGCATCAAATGTCCCCTTCGAAACCCATCAACTTAGGTCTCTAAACATTTCCTGTCACTTGGCCCTCTCAGGAGATATTTAGGTGGATTGTTTCAAATGGGACACCCTGTATATACACCTCCACTAAATAATAAATGTAATAATAATGAAAATAAGAATATATAAAGACAGTTAAAATAATAATATATACAGATATCGTCTACCGATGGAAGAGGTACGATCAGAGGTACGATCGGCCCTCACTCAATTCCGCCCGTAGCCAGGCAACACCTCTAAATCGCTTGTGCCTGTAATCAGGCCACACTCTTTGCTTGCCCTACCGTTACCGACGTCGCCCCTCTGTCTCTGTCTATGCTCGTTCTATCTCTCTCTCTGGATGTTCGCCCTCGCGCCGTCAGCACATTCCTGTGCGAGGTGAATGTATAGAACCACTGTCCTATACTCTCTTTTCAAAAAATAAATAAATAAATAAAATAAATTAATACAAAAATACGAATGACAGACATACAAATTAATGGAATAGTACTTGTATACGTATTCTGTGTACAAGAACGCTTGGAAGGAAAGAGAGGAAAGAAACAGTACATAAAATTTTTTTTGTTTGGGCCTTTTCTTTTTTTTTTTTGCTGCACCACCGGTACAGCAAAACCCATTGATTGTAAAAAAAAATTATGCATACATTTATTGTAAAAAAATCAAAGTATACATATATATTGAAACGTTTCGCGTTTTCTTTCTTATTAATTATAATAAAAAAAATTGCTTTTATCTAAATATATGGTTCGTAATTTTCCGGAAAAATAGTGAGTAGGGACGCGACCATTACGTGGTTTGATAATTTATTTTCGTTCGTACCAAGTATCGAGAGTTCGTGCTCTGGAGCGGCGCAATTGATAGGATTGAGGACGCTGGAATGGATGATCAGGTTTTGACCCTTGATCCTTATGGTTGTTCTAGATGAAATAAACGCCTCAGATCGGGTGTGACTTTCTCTGTTATTAGCGAGAGTGCACCTTCTTCATCATTGGCACTAATTTAATAGAGCAGAGTTCAAACGGGGAAGTTGTGGAGTTGTGGTCGGTCTACCGTAGCACAAGGTATTTCCCCTCCACTTGCGCGAGTCTGAACCTAAGAGTGAAATAATAATGAAATATCAAAAAAATTGATAATAAGATTCTTAAATCAATGACTCGAAATTCGTACAGTCGGAGGTACTTCTGTACGGAGCTTAACACTCTACTTATTACGGGGTTTTTCGCGTATCAGAGGATAGTATGTGTTGTGAGGGTCTTGTGAGCACAGGGCAAACAAAAGGACATCTCTTAACTAAAATATCGCGGTTTTCCGATATTGCGAGTCTTCTCGCCGCCGTATCCTGAAGTCGCGTAATTTGTGTGTCTCACGTGAATGACGGGTCTTTAATTATGTCCTCATACGCAGAAGCATATGAAATAGTCATACGGTTATTTCTTTTTCTGATATTTGTAATCATAAGACAGATGAAGAAAAAGCGATGTTCCGTGCTTCTATTTTGGGAAAGATTGATTATTTTCTGGGATATGAATGTTTTTCAGACGTGAGCTCAAGAGAAAAATTATTTCGTTTTTTTTTTTACTAAAAAATAATAATAATATCGCGGTCCTATCTCCAGAGATACAATTTAATAAGCATTTCTTTGTCGCAGAATTTTTATTGCAAAATTCTTTGCCGGGCGCGGAACTCGTCCGATAGTATACGAGCTTGTTATGGGTCGCGTGTATAGCGAGGTCGTGCGCTATAGTGCGTCGATCGTAGGTGTGTGTCTGTGTGAGTAGGCCTACTCGATCGTCAATCGTCCGTATAAGGCGTGTGTATTGTCCACGTGATCCTACGCTGCTACCCCCGTGCGCACTACAGCTTGAGTGCGTAGAGATACCTCTTCGTTGTTCCAGCGCTCCTGCTACAGGAAACTCGAAAACGGCCGATTTCAGCTGTCAATTTATGCTCTAAAAAGATTATGAGTTGATAGCCTCGATCGTATTAACGTTTTCTACTCGGAACACTAGTGGGTGAATCTCTCGGTCTCCACACAATCCAAAGATCACACCCGCACACCTTACCACACGATATCTGAGAGGTTCTCTTATGTCGTGCGGGGCTTCAAGTGTGCGTGTTTATCCCACTCAACCTCCCGAGTAGAACCGTTTCACGTTACGCGAATTATTGCAGTAACATCGGTCTCTCATTCAGTAGAGAAGAGTGTATTCAACATACACGCTTGTGCGAGTGTTAAAAATTAATTAGGGTCTGGCCCGTACGCAAGCTAAAGGCGGGAACATTGCGGGAACTGGCGGGAACATTGCCAGCCGATGCTCTGTGCTCGGAGGACAATATTCTCTAAATTCACCCTCTTAATGCAGATAGCCAACGTCGCCGTGCGTGGGGACCTGCGATTAAGGGGTGACCTAATTCTCACCAGACTAAGACGGCCAGAGCGCTGTGCGTGGGAGACTTTGGTCCAGTGGAATATTCTATCGTTCTACCTTGAGACCCGATAGCAAGATCGCAATGTCAGGGGACCGGGTCGTTCAGGTGAACACTAGCTGGCCTCTACGATTAAATTTTATAGACGGTACAAAAATTTTACTGTGCTGTCAAGCAGCGATTGACTCCAACGATATGATTCGAGGATAAAAGTAAGAGTGAGCTCGTTTTCGAGGGTGCTGCTTTTATACCCTTTGAGTGGAGGATAGACGGGGAGTGGAAACGGTATAGTTGCTAATTTTGCCATAGCAGCACGATCGTGCTACGTGTCAGTCACGTGATCGTTGGTCGACCTTGTTATATAATTAATGTCATTTCTGGAGCTCGTTTTAGGAGGTTCTATGGGGGTTGATGTGAGGTTTAAAATCCTTTCCCTGTGTTATTTGTCTACCCTCGGTAGGTTCAAAATATTTATTATGTTGAAATAATAACTTTTGTGTTTCATCGATTGTTAATTGTGGTGAATTAGATAATTGGTGTAGGTTTCCTATCTTCGCTTTGTTGTTTATTTTGTTTGTTTGAAAGATATTCAACAAATTGAGGATTTTCCATCAATTTGTTGAATTACTTTGCTGTTATTTAAGGTTTTTTGATTGTTTTATGAAAAAAGATTGTGTTGTGGTGGCATTTTTGTTTTTATAATGCGTGAGGTCTTTTAATTGTTGTGCAAAAGAAATTATTCTGGAATAAACAATTATCGGGGTGTAGTTCCCTTGGGTTTGAGCACCTCGGATAATTATTAGACATTTTGTCTAATGCCGGTGCGGTATCTCACGTAGGCTCTTTCGGTTTTTAGTGTAGGCTGGCTGCTTGAATTTTGGGGTATCGTCCTTTGGTCGGTGTCAACTTCCGTGGAATTTCTGTATTCCTGTTCGTATCGAAGATATTTGGTCCAATAATTGCGCCTCTTTACCCGTCTGTATGGTTGAGAGTAGCAGAGGAAAGAGTGTGATGATCGATGTTCGCGTTCGGAATCTATAGTCGAGCGACACTCACTATACCAAAACTGGTCAGTAATGGCCGCTCGAGATTGCGAGTCATGCTTATAGATCTATCGGTCTAGATCTATAGTTCTTGCGATACCGTGTCTCGTTCGTGCGTCGTGGTATGCGCACTGTCGTTTCGGCGGAGGCGAGCGCCTACAGTGCACCGCTTATCGTGTGGAGCATCCTCCTCTCGGCGCCGCGTTATCGTGTTGCGTGAGGGGTGGCCATTCGCACGTCAAGTAATGTGCTAGCGCTTGCTTGTTTGTTTACATTCTCCCTTTGACGCGTGCCTGCTCGTTTATCTTAATGTTATATTCATTTGAGAATTTCGTGGTTCTTTTAGTTTTTCATAAGGTTCAGATGATAATGAAAATTGTGTGGCATGGATGTTATCTTAATAAGGTTAAGATAGTTTTGACTTGGGCGTAGCTTTTGAAGATCGTGTTCCAGGAAATTCTCAAACAAAACATTTTTTTCTGGTGTAGCTCTGTGACGTTCCGTCACAATATATATAAATGACGAAATGGGATAGCGACATTATCACAACCCTCAATCGTCATCGCTCTCACTGTCGCTCATACCCGACAGCCTAACGATTGGTCCCCCTGAGACCCACGTCCTCCCGAAAAAGCAGCCGTGGAGGGTACGCGGAGAATAGCCGTACAATATCGGCCTCCCCACGTCAAAGAGCCCCTCCAGCCCATGATTGTAATCGGGCTGCTCAACGGCCACTTCAAACGCCTCCCTCTGCTGCCTGGCAAGCGAGCGGCGGTCCCACACCTCCTGACGGAGAGGAAATTCCCTCTCCCAGAGCCAAATCTGAAAAACAAATAAATTCTTTTTACTTACACAACAAACATGAGGAAAAACAAGGAATAAAACATACACAAATAAATAATTAAAATATCAATTGATCCTACTTACCATAAAAACGTTGTAGGCCTTAAGTCCCAAAAGAATGTCGTGGACAGCAATTTTTTTTTCTTTTTTTTTTGTCTCCGTTTTTTTTACTTTTTTACTTTGTCGACAACGTTACTCTTCTGGAGTTGGCGTTAGAATGACAGCAAACATCTTCCGAACGCGCAGCGAGAGCACACCTCGCCTCCTCGAATTTGACACTTTGATAACACTCGCCGTTCATAATACAAACACCATTATACAAAAACTGCTCGCTTGCAGGTTGGAATCCAAGAGTGAAGAATTTATTATCACTCCTCTCTACAAGAACCCGGGGATTTACTCCGGCTGATGGGGCTCGCTAAGGCCTTATAGAACGTCATGGAACTTAATCACGCACGTCGATCTCACCAAATTTCTAAAAAGGAAATACGACCTCACTCAACAATTGTTACAACTATCGAATGAATGCGAAATTTTTAAAAACCAATGCAAGGTCTCGCAACTGCTCACCAACATACAAAAAATTCTTAAGACTATCGGGAAAGATCAACAAGACATCGAAGATCTCGTGTACGAATACAATGACACCCAATCATACAGAAAAAAAACGAGCACCCCTCGAGTTCATCGGCTCAATTTAGTCGCACCCTCTTCGGCACGCTTGATACAAACGACGCAAAATTATACAATAACAAGATAGAAGCACTGAAGAACGATACTAGATCCATCATAGAATTAGTTGTTAACCAGTTACACGTTATTAAATCTCAATTCAACGAACAACGCAAACGTATCGACAACCTCTCCAAGGCATTCAACGACAAAATAATCAATATTTTCCACACATTATCTAACATAGGCCATCAAATGATCACACTAGAAATTCTAGAGTCACTAGTCGATGCCACCGCGACTCTCGAGCAGAGTACGAACTTGACACCGCGATTCTCACCGATGCTATTCTGTTCGCCAAACAAGACCAGTTACACCCTCGATTATTGTCAACTGCACTAATACTATAAGGAACTAGAGCTATTTAACGAGAAAGGCCTAACTCGGAATTCCCATTTCCATTGAAAATTGAATCCATACCAGAATTAATAAAACTTTCCGAAATAAAAATCTTTCATCTAAAAGGAAAATTAATATACATCGTGTCTGCGCCGTTACTAACTCTTAAATCTTACACGATATACAAAAATATACCCGTCCCAATATTTCAACACTTTACTATTCAAGGAACCAACTTCGCATTTATTAAGCCAACCAGAATTCACCGCCAATCTAGAAACGTATTTCCGATTAAATAATGAAGATCTGCATCGATGTAGGAGTTCTGGCGAGCGTTTCATATGTAAACATGTTAACGTCTTATATCGAGTAGACGATCACAGCGACTGCGAAGTCAAAATTCTCACCGAACCTCGGTTCAAGGATTTTACAGCATGCGACATACGCGTAAAGAATAGTGTTCACACTTATTGGTCTCAAATCCATACATCCAACCAATGGATTTTTTCATGTGCGAGACCCGAAACTTTACGCATAAAATGCTATCATTCTGAACCTCATGCCGTCACAATCAACGGCACTGATGTCCTCCATCTACAACCACGATGCGAAGCATCCACCTCATCTGCCGTCCTCACCTCAACCGACGAAATCTCGACCATCGAACTGTCAGATTTTGGCCCGCGAACACTACTGAATATATCAGCTATTTACGTCGCTACTATAAACTCTACCGATTTTGCAAATATAACCGATCTCCTGATTAACATCGATATTCCTACACCTCTCGACCCGAAAAACGTCCAGGATTCTAATATCGTCGACGGCGGAGTAAAACTCCAAGCCGTCATTAATCGAGCTCAAGATTTGTTAAAGCACCGAAGGACCCAGCACTGGATTAATCGGCTCTAAAACCATGGGAACCTATTCCGCCATCAGCATGGGAAGCCTGGTATTATTTCTGGGCTTAGCCTGGAAATTTTCATTGCTTTCCAAACTCAACTTTGTCACCCTGCTGTGCCGAAAAACGCCGCGCCAAGCTACAAACAATCGTCAACCCTACCGACCATCAATAGAAATCATTGAACTAAACGAAACTCCACCTACACGAGCAATGGCCACCGAAGACGACGTAACCAGAGATGCCCCCGCCCATCACTTGCGCAGAGCGATAAGCTTCGCGCCTATCACCTACAACGGGCACCGAGACGTCCCTTATTGGCCGGCCATGACTACGCATCGAGGCGCGCACCATTCCCCGATGACGTACTCTCAACGCCTGAACACCACGGCATTATAAGTGTAACCCTTCTCGAGCCGATCTTTCGATTTGTTTCCCCCTGGACGAAAGGTAAATGAATAATTCACTATTTTTCTCATGCTTACTCATTCTTTCCTCTCTCCCTCTCACTCTTCTACCTATTTCATGCACTCACCCTTCCTTCCCTTTTCACCTACTCCCATAAATCCCCTATAATGACAAATTTTATACCTGTTTTTAAAAAGTTTCAGATTGCTTCTCATCTCGCTACGTCCCGATGCAACGCCACCCGACAGCCCACCAAAACGCAAAAAACTACATCAACCCCGCAGCAATCCACCTCGTCAACTCCGCCAACAATTCGAACATCATGATCACCAAGAAGAGCCCATACCCTTTTCATCCTAAATTCATTCACAGACACACACACAAATTTTCTGTAACCCAAATGAGAATATATAAGTTATAATTAAATAAACACGGGAGATATTCTCCCTCTTCTTTACCACCCTTTACTATCTTTTTATCTTTCGTCTTTTCTTTTCCTCTTCCACTCCCCTTCATTTCCTACAAAAACATACAGTAGAACCGCCATCCCTAAACTGCGCTTCTCCTATTCTTTGAGTCAGACGAGGCATTGCGTAGACTTATCTGATTACCAGAAGGGGAGGTGTTACATCCTGGCTATTTTTCTCACCTATTATTAATTTCTCACGATTTTTATTTTAATCTTTATTCTTTTCTTTAAATATTAAATGCATCCAGACGCTGACCATTCGTTTGGGCCGGATACTACTATAACTATAACTACTATAATATCCAATGACTACTAACTCCGATCCGCTCGCGCTTAGACGCGCAGGGTCTTCTTCAATGCTTCATTAATTATTTCATTTAGTCTTAGTTTTGTCTTCGTTTGAAAAGGTCTTGAATCGGTCTGCTGCTCTGAGTGAGCCCTTTTATCATTTGTTTCTCCTAACGGCACTAATCGCTAACACTTTGAGATTTTGTCACAGCGGTGACCATTGTATGTCGGTTGTTAAATATAATATTAATATAAATAATTGTTCTTTGTCGGTTAAACTTAAATAATACCAAAATAATAAAAATATAATAAACCGCGAGTTTTTATGTATGATTTTGAATTAACAAATAAACAAAAGTGTAATCAGAATTTTCGTTTCCACGTTTAATCGGACAAGTTCCCAAATACAATCATTTAATCTTTAAATATATATTGTGATGTCGGGAATGTTTTTCGTGGGGAGGGATGGCCAACTCGGCTACGAAGCGCGGTTGTAGGAACGAAAGACGCGGTTTACACGTTGCGAGTCCAAAAATGGACGTTTATTAAGGATCGCCGGTACAAATGTCGTCGCGCAGAGTTTCGGGCTTACTGACTCACGAAATAACGCGGGAGGTGTTTTTAAGGAGTTGGTCGTGGGGAAATGGTAGTGGAGGGAGGAATTTTGGGAGAGAGTCTGGAGACTTCGACGGGAAGACAGGCACACGTGTGACTGGATTCCGGGAAACGCAGTTGTTTGACTAGGTGGACGGTGCATGGGAAACTAGCGATAAAAAGAGTCGCGGCAAAGGAATTCGGAAAAAGTCACGTAGGCCAGGCAAGTGGAGGCATCGTAATGCAGACGATAACAGCTGCGTCTTGGGGATCTATGATGCGCGGCTTCGAGCTGAGCCGAGGGTCAGGAAGCGATAAATTAGGTATGTAGGCCCGTGGGCCAGAGATGCGGAGAGTCGGTAAAATGAGGGAAAAAGTAGGGACTGGACAGGGACTCGTTACAATATGTATCGTCCATGCATGACGTAACAGAGGGTGTAACTGAAGGAATTGATCACTCCTTGGGATTAGTTGATTTGACCGTCAACGCCATGCATACAAAATTTAATGTAGTCTCGAATAAGTTCCGAATTAACAAACACGGATTACTCGGCCGCGATTTCTTCAAAAAACACAAGGTCGACATCAGTTATCAAAACGGTTGGCTAGCTCCACTGAATCCACCCCAAATTATCTCTTTTTTGAACACTGAGATTATATCAATACCGGCTAGAACAGCAAAACTATTAAAACTTAAAGTAACGAATAACCTCTCATGTGGTTACGTGCCCAGGATCGAGATTGCGGATGGCGTTTATTGCGGTGATGCTATGGTCGAGAACCGCGACGGTATAGCGTACTGCTTTGTCATTAATACAAAGGATTATAAATAGACCTAGTAGCACCTCACGTAGAATTAGAACCTTGGTTTCTAATGTGATCGGTATTGGTGCAAACACCAATACCGATAACAAAACAACACGCGTCGCACGCATTAACACGAAAACTCACGATTACGCGCAGGAAATATTGTCGCTTTTGCGTCTTTATCACCTTAACGATACGGAACACGACCACGTCAGTGATCTCATCGAAGAATTCCCGTATATCTTCCAATTACCGGATCAAGCACTTGGCGTCACCAATGTGGTAAAGCACCGGATTCCCACTACAGACGATTTGCGAATCAATACGAAACAATACCGTTTTCCCCAACATATGAAAGGGGAAATCCGCAAACAAATCGACGAATTGTTGGACAAAAACATAATTCAAGAGTCCACTTCATCTTTTAACTTACCGATTTGGATCGTCCCAAAAAAGGAAGACTTGCATGGGAAAAAGCGCTGGATAATGGTAATAGATTTTCGTAAAATCAACGAAAAAAGTATCGCAGACGCTTATCCTCTACCAAATATCACGGACATTCTCCGTGATATTTCCTAAATAAAGATCGCCAAAAAACAGCGTTCTCCACACCTAATGCGCATTACGAATTCAATCGTATGCCCTTCGGACTCAAAAACACCCCTGCAACTTTTCAACGACTTATGGACCATGTGCTATCTGGTCTTCAAGGCATAGAAATGTTTGTGAATCTCGACGACATCGTGATTTATGCAGATTCCCTTGAAGAACACGATAAAAAATTCAGGTGTTTAGCTAAGAGACTAACGGTTGCAGGACTGTCTCTTCGACCCAACAAATGCGAGTTTCTTCGCCCGAAGGTGGTTTATCTCGGCCATATCATCAGCGCCGATGGAGTAAGACCAAACCCGAAAAGACTAGAAGCAGTAAAAAAAAATTCCAACTCCCAAAAACCAAAAGAACATGAAACAATTTTAGGGTTTAGTCGGATACTACCGACGTTTTATCGAAGACACTCACTCAGTTGTTGAAAAAGAATTCACCATTCAATTTGGACGTAGAACAACAACAAGCGTTCCAAGAATTGCGCGACAAACTCTGTGAAGAACCCATTTTACAACATCCAGACTACGACAAGCCATTTGTAATAACCACTGACGCATCCGACTTCGCACTTGGAGCAATTCTAAGCAAAGAGGAAATTGGAAAGGATCTACCTATTGCATTTGCGTTAAGAACATTAAACGACCCAGAAACTCGATATGACGCTACCAAAAAGGAGCTACCAGCCATCGTTTATGTTTTGGAGAATTTTCATTCATATATTCACGGACAGAAATTTACCTTGGTAACGGACAATAAACCTTTAACTTGGCTCAAAAGACTGAAAAATCCGAGTTCACAATTACGTCGTTGGGCTGATATCTTGGATGGCTGTAACTACGATATCGTATACAAAAGGAGTTCACAAAATACTAAAGCCGATGCCCTCTCGAGAAACCCGGTAGAAGAACCAGAAATAAAAAGGGCTAACCCGCACGTCATCAACGAAAAAAAACCTCGGCAAAATCAGCCCTACTACTACAATAGCTCCTCATAATAAACACCAACTATAAAGACCCCGCACAAAGACCCAACCGGAAATAGCGGATCTCAACTGGTCGGCAATATTCCGTGAAGATCGTCGACCTGACCAACCCCAAAACGAACAACCCAAATCCAGAAACTAATGTACACACCGACCTTTGGTGGGACGAAGAGTTTAAAAGTTCTGTCTCTTTAGAAGAAATCTCCTCGCTGGCATCAAACGAACAACCCCTTGCCGAAACCGGGAAGGCGACAAGTACCAACCAGACCGAAAACGCAACAAACCCCCGTATTATAGCTGGGGAGGTATCAACCATTATACAACCAGACGACACCTTTAGTCCTTATGAAACAGGGGAGGTGTCAACCATTACACAACCAAACGACATATATAGTCCTTATGAAACAGGGGAGGAACAACCATCAACACCGTCAAATTACCGTCAAGAAAATAGAACTACAAACTTCAATAGCATTTTCGGACCAGAAACACCCACCGATGCTACGAATACCGCAGGTTCTATTTTCCAATCATCAAAAAACACCGCCTCATCAGATTCACAAGACACGTCTAGTCTTGTGAATCACCACAGCAACGTCAACCACATTGTTCTATGACGAGAGAAAACCCTTCTACCGAATCTTCGAGCACGAACATTCCTCAAGGAAACGATCCCTCTATGCTAGCCGACAGAAGTTGTTTAATAACAACGACGGAGAACATAGCATCACGTGTCTCCAGCGTTGTATATCTCATCACTGAATCGATTGGGGATTAGTCCAGCGCACTCAAATTAACCCGGGAGAAATTATCGCAACAAAAAGAAAATTTACACGCTTTTGTTTTAGTGTACGAAAGACACTTCCCTAATTGCCTAGACGTAGACTACCTAACCTCGTATCTTTCTACGCTACGAGAATTAACGAGGAAGCACAAAATAAATTTACTACGAATATCAATCGACAACAGATTCATAGAAGGAGTCGAACAACTAGTACTGCTCGAAGAGCTTCGACGAACTTTCAACGGAACGGACACCACCATTGTGATATGCAATGGCTCTTTGGCCGTACTAAACCCTGATGCTCGTATAGAAGTTATAAAAGAACTCCATGATTCCGCCATTGGAGGGCACAAAGGGGTAACTAAAACTTAGCAACTAATTTCCCAACGCTAGTATTGGTGCGGAATGAAGACGGACATAGCTAACCTCGTCAAACGCTGTCCCGATTGCCAACGCCGGAAATTAGTACGGGTCAAGCACCGCTTACCACTGGTTATCACAGACACCCCTAAAAATTCCTTCGAAAAAATATCTATCGTGCTGCGTTCGGGATTGTCAAAGCGTCTCTGATTGAGTAAATTAATTTGATTGAGTAAAGATTGAGGAAACAATATTGGTAGATGTCAAAGGTAAACGCTACCGTAAAATAAACGTTGACAAAAACTGCTGACAATCCGGGGCGTTACGCAATGATCACTCGCCTCGCGCTTCAAGGTGCGAGCAGGGCGAGCTGAGTGACCTGGTTAAAGTGGCAGCTACGCAAGTCTTGCAGCGAGAAATTTACTAAATATTAAAACATGTAACCATCTTCAATGAATACTCCGTTTTGAGAGTAATGCAGGTATTGAGACCAAAAACAATCGTCAGTCTCAACTTAGAATTATCGTCGGATGGTCAGGTCTTGTCTGGAGACCCGTACTTATCAACTTATAATTTACATCCTTTGTAGTAATTAATTTTAATAAAACCGTTTATTCTAAAAGTACTTAGGTTCAACCCTTTATTGGCTAACGATTCCAATAAATAAAATACATCTTGCACCCACATCCCACAAACGCGCGACGTGCGGCACAACATTTTGGTGACAGCGGTGGAATACGCCAAAGTTCGAACGAATAAACAGTGTTAAGGATATTACAAGTGAAGTGAAACCGTCGAGAGCGTTATATACCTGTCAAGCGGCATCACCAAATAAGGGCTGAAAAACACAGTCCAGGCAATTCAACACGCAGTCGTTGATTTGCGAGGTTCGTCTCGTAACGCAACTCGAGATACGAATAGCAGCACAGCCGAGCAACGGTGTGCCTGCGGAAGGAAGTCGCGCAAGGATCTTGGCGACTAAAGTACGGACGAGAACCACATACGACCGAGACGAAGGATCGACGTGTCAGAGGTACGACACCGGTCACAGTAGGCTCGAAGCTTCATTAGCTTCAAGAGCAGCTTCCCAAAGGAGCAACACGACTTCGAGATCAACAGCCAAGCAGAGCGACGCCATAGAAAGAATGAGCATCAATCTGTAAGTGGCGGTTACCGCAATTTAGCTACATTCCTACCAAAGCCAATAGATAGCGATAGGGAATATTCTATCGGCAAGAATTTTTTTTTAGGAAAAAATTTAGGAATGATAATCGCGGTGTAGAGTCCATTAGGAAATTTAGACTAGCTAATGCCGGGGAATAGAAAATCCCTGCCGTTGCGGAGGGCGAATTCAGCGGAGTCAGTACTACCGAGCGTACGAGTTAGCCCTGCGTCAGGAGCAGAAGCGGCTTTAGGGGATATAACGTTGAGGGCTAGACACGCACTTCTGAATCTCTCACCAACAGTACGATCATGAAGCAGCTTACGAAGCAGCGTTAGCGCAAACCCTAAACACACCCGTGTGTTTCGAGGCCAACACGCAAAGAGATACGTCCTCCGCGGGGTCAGACATCAGTTTCCTCAGGAGTGCTGACGAAACTGTCATGGCAAGACGCGTTACAGTCGACATGGTGGAGGAAGAAATCAACCCTATTCGAGAGCAGCAAAGGGCCTTGCAGGGCGAGACCGAAACTACAGGGGCAGCCTCATTAGCCTTCGACAGATCTTACGACGATCTTGGGGCAAGGCCGAAACCATACCGCCAGATTCTTGAAGGCCGAGGACATACTCGATCAAGAGAGATGGACCGTGTCATCATGGAAAGGTACGAAGAACTCGAAAGAGAGCAACGAAGAAGGTCAAGAGGTAGACCGCAACTTACCATCCCGGATGCTAAAAGGAGCTTGTCGGAAATTTTGAGAAATACGCAGGGTGACGAGGTCGATTTAATTTGCAAGTTACAGGGTCTGGTCACCGAGCTGACCTTAAAAACCCAGGAATTGCAAGGTAATTTGAGGATACCACGAGCGGAATCGACGCACAGAGGATCACGTACAGAAGGGTCGGGGCGCACCCTGGATATAGGGCTGGCCCTCAAAAATATTAAGACCTTCGACGGGAGTCAACCCAGCGAAATGGACGGATTTCTCTGTAGTTGCGAAACTATATTTCAGATGGTAGCTGAGCAGGACCACGAGATTTTATTGAAACTCGTACTCAGCAGCAAAATCTGTGGAAAGGCTACACAGAAGCTCAAGTATAAATCTATTAATACTTTGGAGGACTTGAGGTATGAATTGGAGTCCCCTTACGGGCAGTGAAAATCGCTCGCAACCCTACAAATGGAGTTTAACTCCCTTTGTCAGAGTCAAGGGGAGGAAATCACAGTCGAACTGGTGGAGAAGCAGTGCGAAGGCTTATCCACTGAAGCAGAAGCTCGTACGGTGGAACGTATTACGAGAAAAAGTGCGCAAGTCAACTTCGAGAACGGATTACACGGATAAGTGCAAATATTGGTGCGGTCGCGTAATTACGCTACTTTGCACGAATCGATCTCTGGGACAATAGAGATTACCCATATGGTGCAGCATAGGGGTGGTTCGGGGAGTAATCCGCGGAAATCCACGTCAGCGCCATCTGCGGGGTGTAACTGTTTCACATGTGGGAAAGCAGGACATTTGGCGCGTGACTGCACGCGCAAATCAGGTCGCGTGAGTTTACCTGCCCCTTCAGTGAACAAAAGCATCGGGCAACTGGAAATTGTTTGCAAAAACTGCAAAGGAAAAGGGCACTCCTGAGAGGAATGTCTGAAGACAACGAGGAAGAAAGAAGAGAACCCTCAGCAACAGCATCAGCCTCAGCAGCAGCAGCATCGGCAACAGAATTACTACAAGCAGAACCAGCACTCAGTGAGCTACAAGAAATTTAGTCCGAAGTCTCCGAATGCAGCTTCCGGTAGTGAAAACTTGGGAAAACGCACGCTGGGAATGTTGCGTTTAAGTACGCTCACGGCAATTAGTAAAACACGTGAGACGGAAGAGAAAAACGAGGAAGACAACAAACACGTGGTGCGTATACTGCAGGTAGTATTGCTGCAGGTAACTCTATCCGCAGCAAGCGCCTCGGCAAGCGATTTCGACATTACGTCATCGCACGCGGTTTCTGGACCGCTGACACTGAAGGCTGACACCGGAGCTCAATGCAGTATTATCAAACAGGGATGTTTGTTACCGGAAACCGAAATCGTGGACAGTGATGTGGAGTTGCAAGGTGTCGGAGGAGAAAAATGTATGCCGATTTGTGAGGCGGAAATTGTATTCGAAATTTCGCATATAACTATAAAGCATTGGTTTTATGTGGTGCCGGACAGCGTACCCCTCGAGGTGCAAGGGCTGTTGGGCATGGAGCTTATAAAGAAACATAAAGCTGACATTTTCGGCGGCGAGACGTGCGAGTTATATGGTCACTGCATGCCGTTAATAGATGTAAGAGCGAAGATAACCCTTCCGCCTCGCAGTGAAACTATATTGTATGCAGCGACGAGAAGCCAAAGCATAGGATTTCTCAGACGACTAGAGATTGATAAGGGCGTGATACTAGGCGGTTGTGTCACTCCGCCGAAAGGAAGCAGCTGTGTTGTTAGTTATGTTAACACTAACGAGCACGTGGTAGAGGTGCAATGGCCGACGGTGACACTCGAGCCGTACGAAGTTGCGAAAGCCGAGCGCGACAGCGAGGTCGAGACTCTACACGTGAGTACGGTGAGCGCGGAAAGGAGGGTCAACCGGCTCGAGCGATTGCAACAAAAGCTCGAGTTGACGCATCTAAATGAAGAAGAAAAAGCAGCCCTCGATAAAATTATCAACGAATTCGAGGATATGTTCTATCTGCCTGGCGATAAGCTGCCGTGTACACACATGGTGGAACATACAATACCTTTCGGGTATTGTATGTTCCAATCGGGAGAACAAAAAAAAGCGAGTGGTAGTAGATTTTAGAAAACTCAATGAGGCAACTATAGGAAATTCGTACCCATTGCCAAACATCAACGAAATTTTAGATCAGCTAGGAAAAGCACAATATTTTTCTACGCTGGATCTCGCATCGGGATTTCACCAGATACCGATGACGGAAAAAGATAAGGAGAAAACGGCATTTTCCACGCCTCAAGGACACCTTGAGTATAATCGAATGCCCTTTTGTTTAAAAAATGCCAAATACCCTTTGGTTTAAAAAATGTCTCCAACCTTTCAGCAATTAATGAATTCTGTGCTGGCAGGGTTGCAAGGGTTAAGGTGTCATGTATATCTGGACGACATTGTCGTGTATGGGAAAAATTTAAAGGAACATAACGAACGATTGAAAGAAGTGCTACTTTGGTTAAGGGAAGCGAGATGAACCGTTCAACCCGGTAAATGTCAGTTTTTACGGAAGGAGACGCAATGTTTGGGGCACATAATTTCCGAGGATGGCGTCCGAGCAGATCCGAAAGAAATTATCGCCGTAAAGGAATTTCCCATTCCAAAGAATGTGAAGGGTGTGCAATCCTTCCTTGGCTTGGCTGGACATTACCGAAAATTAATCAAGGATTTTTCGGAAATTGCCAAATCACTTTCCGAGCTCACACGGAAGGATACGAAGTTTGAATGGACGGTGATACGAGATGCTGCATTCGAAAAATTAAAGACACCATTAACAACGGCACTCGTATTACAGTATCCTGACTTTGAAAAACCGTTTATAGTGACAACCGACGCTTCGGATAGAGCGATCGGAGCAATTCTCTCTCAAGGTAAAATCGGAGATTTGCCTATTTGTTATGCGAGTCGTACTCTCTCAAAGGCTGAAATAAACTACACTAAGACAGAAAAGGAGCTGCTGGCGATTGTGTGGGGATTGGCACAATTCCGGTCATATATTAACGGAACACGGTTCACGGTGGTGACTGATCACCAGCCTCTCACGTGGTTATTTGGAGTAAAGGATCCAGGATCTCGACTAATGCGGTGGAGAGTTAAATTATCTGAATACGAGTTCAAAGTGGAGTATAAAGCGGATAAACGTAATACCAACGCAGATGCTCTAAGTCGGATATTTGTAACCACGAGGGGGCAAAAGCGAAATAGGCTGACACGATTCCTCACGCCCAGTCGTCGTCATCACTCTCGGTGTCACTCATCCCACTCAGACGAACGACTGAGCCCCCAGGGAACCAGGTGCGCCCCAGGTAGCACCCATGGATCAATTTGGGGGGATACCCATAAAACACCCTGTAGGCCTCCTCAAACAGGCGACCGATGCCCCACGAAAAGTCGGCTCCTTCGACTTCAGCGGCAAATGCCACTCTAACTTCAACGACGGCCGCCCGCTGCGGCCGAACGACTCAAATTCTCTCATAATCTATGGCACGCCAATGACGCCACTCCTGAAAGAGGAAAAGAAAAAAAATTTTAATAGAGGAAAAATATGCTTGTGTATATATATGTATATTTTTCTTTTCTGTTACCTCCTCTCAATGAAAGATCAAAGGGGGGAGATATGTATATATATATGTACTAGGGGGTTTCGCAACCCTGCGCGCTTCGCGCGCCAACCCCCCACTTCAAATAAAAAAATCGTAAACATACCAAATAAATTGTATTTAAAATAAATTTTATGTATAAATAATCGATATATTATTGGAGAGTTATTAAGTCTAAGTTTATGGAAAAGGCAATGTGTGAACGTGAGTAGAAGTATAAATTTATTTTTAGTTCTTGAGTTTTCTGGTATCTTGTTAATTCCAGTGATTTTCTGTTGTGAGCAGTGTTCAAATTTCCTGCGATCATCACACGTCAATTTTCAAACGCTGCATTTTACGATCTTGTGACGTTAAAAGTCTATATTATTTTTAATCAATATTATGTTTGGTCCAATTACATCGGTGTGATATGTACGTGCTTCACCAATTTGCTCCAAAACTTTGAAATAATCTAAAACTCCCGCGAACTCTAAATTCGAAATCTTCAGAAAATGTTGAGTATGAGGGATCATTTATCGGCCGTGGGTTTGTAGGCAACGACGATTCATCTCTCGTTTTTCTCACACATACGCAATCCCTCGGTGGAAGAGGATAATAGATTGAAACCCAGAACATAGAGAACAATAATAGCCAATATCGATTTGTGGAATCGAATTAGAAAATGAGATTGTTACTGAAATATTTCTTTCCATACAATATTATCAATTTCGTTGGTGTCGTCAAGATTATTTTGTATTTTAAGGCCATTTGGTGATGTACATCGCGACAGAGCTACATACAGTTGTCCATGGCTAAATAATGGTTTATGAATAAATAATCCTAGGTTATCGAAAGTTTGTCCTTGTGACTTATTGATAGTCATTGCGAAGGATAATGTTATTGGAAATTGACGTCAATGCAAAATAAAAGGCAATTTATCAGTTTCACTGGTTTGCAATTTAATTCTTGGAATAATTTAGTGATTTTTAATCTTGAACAGTTGCATAATCCGGTATTAATACTCAAATTTCTTAATAACATTACAACTGCACCAATTTTTAATATTAACTTATAATTTGGAAAGCTAGGTAATGTACTTGAATTTAGGTATTCTATAGGGTATTGTAATTGAACGTCCTGATCCAACTGATCAACCCCCTTATGTGTCACAGTTTCAATACTGTAATAGACGTGCTCCACGTTATCTATTTTTTTAAATATTTTTTCGTTCAATCTATTAACGTCATCGTTATGACACGCTAATATGGTTTTACTTGATATATCCTCTTTTGAATCAATATCTGTCCCATAAATATCTTTGCATATATCATCAGATCGCCAATTATCAGGAATAAGTACTCGTTTGATAGACCCGTCTCCTACTGAAAGCAACCACTCGGAATATGTCGGGTGTGAAGTTCGCATATCTTTTTTTAAATTCAATGTTTTGAATAGAACCCATAAATGTGAATACTTTACAGTTTGTCCAATAATTGCAATTTTATTCCCGTATTTAAGTACAAGTAGTACTCCAAAACGTCAACCCTCTAAACCCCCCCCCCCCCCCCCCCCGAAACATCAGCCCTCCGAAGCGTCAGCCCTTTAAACCGTCAGCATCTGGAAAACATCAGCCGACACTTTTTTATAGTATAGGAGAGATATGTATATATGCATTGTGACGGGCTCGTACACTTAAAACTTCGGTAAATTAACGTCGAGCCATTCGTACAAAATGTCACGACGCCCGCACACCTTACCCACACTTCCTCGCTCTCGTGCTGATGGGCGCCAGGCGATCAATTAATATTCCCGATCGCAAGGGAATTATTATCTGCTCCTTACCACATCCAATCGTCTCCGGCGAGCTAAAGGGGGGTGCAATTCGGGAGACGCAGTACACAAAAATAAAAAAAGCAATAATTACTATGAAATTCAGGCGATTCTCACACGCGTAATTTATTAATAACCGATGCCAAGGGTCTTTTAAAACTCAATGTAGAAGTTAACAATTCAACTCTTCAAAACTATAATACACTATCTTAATATTACTATGCAAAAAAAAATGGCTTTACATAGACGACTCAAGTCCGACAGGTTTCGCGGAAGTCAAAACGCACGCATTTTACGATTTATTCACCGGGGAAGCCGGTATGACTGAGAGGGATCGACACGAAGATTCATATATTTTTTACAATAGATTTTGTCTAAGCAGTGTGCACCCCGTGCAGGTTACCTCATCGCTTCCACACAAGATACGCTACGATGCTGTTCTTCTTCCTTCTCTGGCTACAGGCCTACGCTACTCGTCGTTCTCGTTCCTTCCTTTTCTCATCCGGTGCCTTATGGCCGGACTCTCTCTCGCTCGTTGCTGTGTCTTCGGGCCTTCGTCTCTCCTCGCTCTCTCCCACAGTGCTCGTTTGGGCTCGTGCCTTTGTTAAATTTTACTCGCAGTGCTCGTGCACTGCCTCGCTCTATCCTCGCTTTCTCACTCACACTGTTTCACGCGTTTGGACTCGTGCCTGTTTTCACTATCACTCACTAAGACAGTTCGCTATCCCGCTCTATTCTTCTATTTTAATTCGCACTGCTGCACAGTGCACGACAACTACTTGATTATCCGAATAAGACTTTTCTAACTTTCTTTTCTTTCTCCTATACGTTCAGTCTATCTACGCTCCGGGCCTTTTTCCTACTGCCTAATTGCTAGCGCGCATCGTGCCCTCTCGATCGCCGTCGCGTAGCCCGCTTGGCGCCTCAAGTCTCTTAAGTAGGGGGTCCTTTGTAGCGTGCTCGCACGGTCTGCTCGCTTGATGCCTCTCCTCTCCTCGCTGTCCGAACAGTCGATGCCTCGAGCGTACGGCAACTCGTAAGTCGTGATTCCTGGAAGAGCAAATATTTCCCCCCGGAGTTACCTATTCTCGGGCAATTTATTTCTCGTTGCCAAATAGTGATCGTGCAACATTCCTACGGGCCGGCATCGCTCGCACACGGGCCCCGGGCAAACTGGCGGAGACGTGGGCGCTTTAGCGCCTCGTCTCAGCATACATGTAGTAAACATATAATAAAAATAAGGGGAAAATATAAGTAAAAAAAAAACCCTAATAAAATAACGTTAAAATTAATACAAGACACTTACCATATAAATAATATAGGCCCGCAAATGTATCTCGGCCGCCGAATACATCTTGTTCTCTTCCTTTTTTTTTGCAGCTTTTCTTTCCCTTGTCTTGCTATTTTCTTTTTTTTCTTCTCTTCTTCTTTTTGCTCTTCTCCTTTTCTTCTTTTTTACTCTCTTCCTTTAACTCTTTTTCAATTTGTGTATACACAACGACGGTTCGTTTAATAATGAGCCACTGCCCGCATAAGAGATGCCTCTTAGGCCTTACGCAAAACCGCTCGACTCTGTCCTATCAAACTATACTTCTCTTCACTTCGCTCTTTTCTTTTCTTTTCTTTCTTCCCACTCACCTCACATCACCTAACAAGAATGCGTGCGTATCCATAAGCATTTATACATATGATGTACTCGCATGCGTGTATCTTCGATATGTAAGATAAGAATATTCATGTTCCCTTACAGGGTCGGGGCAAAGACCGAAGAATATTCGGTGACAATAATAAGCAACAATCCCGGAATTTTTTCCGACCATTGGGGATCACAAAGACCCTATCAGGCTTCATGGAACCTCGTAACGCACATCGATCTCACAAAATTCCTCAAAAAGAAAAGTATACTAAACGAACAGTGGTCAAGACTAAATAAAGAATGCCAAGCTCTCAGACAGCACTGTAGAATTTCGAACCAAGTGTTGGAAATGCGGAAAACACTGGACAGCATAAGAAAAGACGAACAAGACATGGAAGAATTGATCTTTGAATATAACGAGATTTCAAGGAAAAAACGAGCTCCCTTTGAATTTATACGCACAATCAACCGAGCTCACTTCGGTACTTTAAGCGCAGAAGACGCGAGCTTCTACAATAATAAAATCGAGGCATTAGAGAACGACACAAGATCAATTGTCGATGTAGTAATAAACCAAACTTACATAATAAAATCGCAGTTTAATGAAAATCACTTACGAATAAAAAATTTAACATTAACATTTACAGAAAAATTTAACAGCGCATCAAAAATAATAGCCATGCTCGAAAAGGGTATGTCTGGAATAAAATACCACGAAACTTTAGCCGATATAACCGCGGTTCTCGAGCACTGCATCGCCGAGTACGAGCTCAATACTGCAATACTCATCGACGCTATCTTGTTCGCAAAACAAGGACTACTATACCCGCGGTTATTAACACAGCACCAAGTATTATTAAGAGCAAAAGCTATCCAACAGGAACGCCCGAATGCCGAATTCCCTTTCGCAATAAAACCGGAATCAATGGCCGAATTACTAAAACTCCCAGATATCTCGATCTCACACTATAAGAAAATTTTAATATACGTAATTTCGGTACCTCTGTTGGATTTAAAAACATTCACAGTATTCAAAACATATCAATCCCAGTATTCCAACATTCTACCCTGAGTGGAACAAACTTCGCGTACATTAAACTAAATTCTGAATTCACGGCCGTCTCGGAAAATCTGGAAACGTACTTGCGCATGAGACGAGAAGAATTTAACTTATGCAAGACTGTCGGGGATCTGTTTATCACGTGAATACACTGCACCGTGTGGACGAACATAGCGACTGTGAAGTCAAAATAATGACCGAATCTCGATCTAAAAATTTTGCGTCATTTGCGACATTCGCATGAAAACAAGCATCCATACCTTCCGGTCACAAATACACTACTCTAACCAATGGATCTTCTCATGTGCTAAGCCCGAAACTCTAGGCATAAAATGCTTCAATTCCGACCCACGAGTCGTCACGATTAACGGCCCAGGGATACTTCGTTTTCAACCACGTTCCGAAGCTATCACTGCATCAATAGTTCTCAGAGCCACAGATACTGTCTCTACCACCCAATTTACCGAATTTTCACCCCAAATTCCCCTAAATACTTCCGCCGTTTTCGCTACACTGAACAACCCCCCCCCCCCCCCCCCGACTTTACAAACATTTCCAACCTCCTTATTAACCTAGAAGCCCCTAGTCTATCCGACAATGAAAATATTCACGATTTAAATGTTGTCGGCGGCGGAGTAAAACTCCAAGCCGTCATTAACCGAGCTCAGGTTTTGTTTAAGAATAGAAAAACTCAACGGAGGATACACCAACTCGAAACCATGAGCGTGTATTCATTGTGGGGTTTGGGAGGCCTCGTCATCGCCTCCGGACTCGCCTGGAAATTCTTGCCAATTTCCAAACTCGGATTCATCCTTGCACTATGCCAGAGAACGAGACATCGGCCTTCAATCATTCGACCACAAGAACAACCAACGATCGAGATCGCAAAGCTGGATGAGGCTCCTCCTACTCTGATAACAGCGAGAAACGATGAAGTCGCATGGGGCACCGACTGCTCACGTCGCGCGATATGCTCCACTCCAGTCACTCATGGCGGCCGGCAAGTCTCCACCCGCCACGCAATATACACCAACGCACCGGAGCGCACACCGGTCTCGCGTGTCATATTCCCGGCGAATGGACTCCACCGCGTTATAAGTATGACCCACCCCGAAAACAAACCTTCACCGAGTTTCCCTTGGATCAAAGGTACTTATGACCTTGCATACTCACATACGTGTATTTATAAACATGTGCGTATACGTAAACATATACACAAACACCTCCTCCTACTTTAATCTTTCTCTTTTTTCCATCTTCCTTCCCCACTCGTCTGTTCTCTCCTTTCCCTTCTCACGCTATCCCCGCTATTAAACAAGTTAATTATTTCTTCTTTGTTGATAATTTTCCTTGCTGATGTGTATTCTCAGCCTCTCACCCCCTTCTTTATCTGCCCTCACCTCTTCCACTCCCCTCTTTGCATACTCACGGCCACATAGATCGCTATTATAAAACACGTTTCTAAAGTTACAGACCATGGTTCGACATTGTATGAACATCATCCTAGGACCACAAGGGATTTGCAATCAACAGACTCAACGCGCCAGCCCCACCTATACCAAAACCTAAGTTTTCTCATCCTAAGTTCACACACTCACACGCACACACGTTTGATACCCAGAATAAAGTACTTAAGCTATTATTAAACATACTTTGCGGGAGCTACTCTTCTTCTGAATAAGCCCCATGAAAGTATAAAATAAAAAAATTGCCATGACTAGTTGCGCTTCCTTATTCTTTGAGTCAGACAAAGCATTGTCTAGCCTTGTCTGATTACCAGAAGGGGAGGTGTTACGTCCTCGCTATTTTTTCCTGTTCTTCCTCTTTTTTCTATTTATAATAATTAATATTCTATTTCTTCTTCACGCGGCTAACCGCTTTCCTTTCTAAATTCCTCTCTCACGCCAACCGATGCTGAGGATAAAAACTCAGACGTCTTCATTCCCATGAGCTTCTATTTTCAGTACAGCAGAAATGTGGAGAGATGTTATATTACTCCCTATAACCGTTGCGCTAAAAACGGCGAGTCTTGTTTGCGGGACTCGCGAGTCTCTTATCTTTTCCAGCTTTTGCAGCTTTGCTGGCCGCGCGTGCAACGCTGCATCAGCTATCTCACGGTCCCTAAATCCCCGACTTTCACGTCTACCCGCTTTCTTCTTTATAATTCTCAGTCCCCTCAGGCAGTCTTATTTCTGATTTTGTACACTGCAGTTCTATTTTTGAGTCCACTCCGAATGGGAGTTTGATTAAGTCAATAATAAAAGTAACAATAATAAAAGTAATAAATAAGTAAATTACGTCTATTCCGCTCGAGACGTAACAATCTTAAGTTAAAATAAAATTTAAAAATTCGTGAAAAAATTGAAAATTAAGGACTGAGAATAAACATAAAAATTATAAATCTTGATAAAAATTAGGATTAAATTTTGAAATAAGAATAAAAATAAAAATTTTTAATTAAATACTAAGAATTAAAAGAAAAATTTAGTCTTATAATTAAAAATTAGGACAAAAAAAAGATTGCAATCCAAAAATTATAATTTGAAATGAAAAATTAAATATCTTAATAGAAAATTAAGATTGAAATATAAACATTTTACAAATCAAAAACAAAAATTAAACTTCTTAATTAAACTGCTTGATAAGAAAAAATATATTTAAATTTGTGAATAAAATTTTTGAAATCTTAATTAAATATTAAGTGTAAAACATATTAATTTTTTTTTCTTTTCTTCTTTTTTTATTTATTTTGTTTCTTCTTTTTCTCTTGTCTTTAGCGATTGTTCCTCGCGAGTTTCATAGGTACCATTAGGCTCTAACAGCCTAGTGTTAGTACAAAGGCTGCCACACGGGCTAGTACTCTCGCTGTGAGCTCCGAAAGTACTATAAATTTCGCAAAAATCTCGAGACTCAGGTAAGCTAGTTGACGGCGCACACAACCCTTACCGACCGAAAACTACAAACCAAAGCCTCGCGACTGGAACTTCCCCCTTTCAAACATTTTCTTTTCGAGTTCGTTCACATTTTTCCGTAGGCCCTTACAGTCCAGTACTAGAACTCAGGGTACCATATCGGCTAGTTACTCTCACCGGCTTCAATATGGAAGTGAGTATTGACGCATGACGTTACTATCGCTCTTTTCTCTATTACGCTATTCTGCCGCACACTGCCCTCCTGGGGCCTGTTCTCAGGTATCAGCTACGGCTGTTTTTACTTCCGCACTTTTTGAAGTATCATCTTTGGTGCTTCTTGGCTGTATTGGGCTGTATTTACTATACAATTTCTGGCTTATGGGCTAACCTCACTTCTTGGACGCTATCTTCTGGCCGCTTTACGCTTCCGTGGCATTGCGCGCATGCGCTTTGAGGGTGCGGATTATCGATATTGGATAGATCAGACCGGAGATCAGAGTGACACCTACTGGTAAGGCCGAGAACCCTGCTGGGCTCTTGCTCAGTCGGTATGGGCTCCAGACGTGGCGCTGCTGGACCAACGGCGGGTAACTCGAGAGGAAAGGATCGTGATTTTTCACCTGTTGAGAATCGAAGACTGGCTATCTCACCACGGAGAGATAATGAAGTTGACGACGATGAGGATTCGTTGTACGAAGAATCGCTGGCTACTGGTAACATAAGGGTCCCGTATTCAGAGGAAGATGTTAGTGACTTGAAAAAGAGGTTAAAGCAAGGTGCCGCTTCTCTTACAAGTGACCTTTTTTCGTCGAAAAGCAGTATTGAGCGTAAACAACTCACTATGGAGGTGCTGCAGGAGCATCTAGACGCGGTTAATGCTATGGCATCGGGTTATCTGTCGCTGCTAACTGTCTTGAAGACAGCTGAGTCGATAAGGAAGTCAGTATGCGATGAAATCAGGGCCTGTACTAAACCATTGGAGGGAGCAATAGACAAGGTTTCTAAGCTTGATTCTATGCGTTCGTTTTCAACCGTAGCAGCCACAGGTTTAAATAAACCTGTGCAGGATAGGATCAGAATCGACGGAGGGCCTTCGATGCCAGTTCCGGCAACAAAGAGCATTTTTATCGGACCGGTTAAGGGCAGGGAGGAAGATTTTGTAGATTCAGATGCCACGCGAGAGGCTATGATGAAAGCTGTAGACCCTTCAAAGTCGGAATGGAAGGTTGTAGGTGTCAAAAGGGCGCGCGACAAGGGCGTTCGACTAGAGGTCCGTTCGGGCGATGCGGAAGACCTAAAAAAATCGAAATCTCTTGAGAAGGCAGGTTTAGAAATGAAGGAAAATATGCAGCTGCTTTCGCGGTTGCTCGTGCGTTATGTGCCGGTCGAAGTTACTAGTGGAGAGTTTATGAAAGCGTTATTCGATATGAATCTACAAAACGAATCGGAGGACTCGGCGGAGTTGATATATATGTATCCGGCTCGTGACACGTGGAAAACGCGTAATATCGTAATTCAGGTCTCACCGAAGGACAGATCTATACTGCTATCACAAGGGCGTATTTTCTTTCCGTGGAAGTCATTTCCAGTAGAGGATCATGTTAAGATTCTACAGTGCTATAGATGCACCGGTTTTGGGCATACAGCGAATAATTGCAAACATGAAGCTATCTGCGGTCAATGTGCAGGATCTCATGAAATGAGAGCGTGCCCAAATCGTGAGAGGTCACCATGCTGCTATAATTGTAAATCCGCTAGACTCGAGCATAGCCACTCCTCGTTAGATGCGAAGAAGTGTACGATACTGAAGCGGCGAATTGGTGAAAAAATCGGCATAACTGCCTATTCATAATGGCGTCCTTCTCGAGATCTCTGGACGGGAAACTGCGAATTGCCCATGTAAACGTTCAGTCAATATTAGCAAGTACACATCTAGTAGACTTTAGAGAAATTTTTTCACGAGAGACGTGTCATGTAGTCTGTGTCTCTGAGAGCTGGCTTAAACCACAGGTATCGGATAGTATGGTGGAGTTGAGTGGATATGAGGTTTTTCGCTGTGACAGGCTAGGTAAAGAGGGCGGTGGCGTTGCCATGTATGTGCGAAGCTCGCTCAGAGCCAAAGTAATCTCATCTTCAGCTGGAAATTATTGTGCGAAGCCAGAATTTCTGTTTGTAGAGATATTGCCGGAAAACGGCTCAAAAATTCTTATCGCGACAGTGTATAGACCCCCTAAAGTTGGATTTTTATCAGAATTTATGGAGGAATGTCTTCGACTTCATCCCCTATACAGCAATTTGATTATAATGGGCGATTTTAATACGAATTTGTTAATCAAAAACCGCGACAGTTTATTTCTCCAGCGATTTATATCGTCGTGTGATTTCTTTCTGGTACCCTTTGGCGCATCATTTCATACGGCACACTCTAGTACGCATATAGATCACTGTATAGTGGACAGGGAGAGCAAGGTAATCGATTTCGATCAGTTTCCGGTCCCATTCTCAGGACACGACTGTCTGTATGTTACTTACGATTTCTCCGTTGCAAAGGTACAAGCTGAGGAGGTTCATAGGCGCGACTTTTCGCGATTTAACGAAGAGGAATTTTTAAGCCAATTAGGAGCGGTCGACTGGAATTATTTTTTTCTGTCCCAATCTGTGGATTATAAGATTGAGTTTCTAAATTACGCGTTAAATTCCTGTCTGGACGTGCATGCACCTTTTCGACGATCGGTTCGGACGCGACGACCGTCACCATGGCTATCAGAAGATATTAAGTTGCGTATGAGGGACCGCGACAGAGTTAAAAAAGCATCCGACCGTGAACGACGACCTAAGGTAAAAGAGAAATTACTCGCTGAATATAAAGCTCTCAGGAACAATGTTTCCTTGTTAGTAAGGGACGCAAAAAGGAAGTTTTATGGCGAAGCTTTTCAAAATACTACGGATGCCAAATCTGCATGGAATAGATTGCGACAACTCGGTATTCTTCGTCCTAAGGGCCAAGCGAGCCCTACAGTCGTCTCAATTGATGAGTTGAACGAATACTTTGCTTCAGTGGGGAGATTTTTTTTTGCGGAAGTAACGCCGGATAAACTGAAAAGAGCTTTTTCTCGAGCCTCGTCAGACGCGGTCGGAGCGGACGGCTTATCATTGTCAATGTTAAAAATAGCGCTACCGGTAATCTTTCCTATGGTGCTGCACCTCATGAATTTTTCGTTTATGTCGGCTGCATTCCCGACGCTGTGGAAGCAGGCCTTGGTTCGTCCCATTCCGAAAGTAAAATCGCCAAACGGTCCCTCTGACTATCGACCGATCTCACTATTATGCGCTCTTTCGAAGATTCTTGAACGGTTAGTAGCCGATCAAATTAAGGAATTTTTAGAGTCGACAGGTCGTTTTGATATGTTTCAGTCCGCATATAGGCCAGGGTATAGTACCCAGACTGCGCTTTTGCGCGTGGTCGACTACATCCGCGAGGGTATTGACAAAAGAGAATTGACGGCAATGGTGTCCTTTGACTTCTCAAAAGCATTCGATCGTGTTCGACACGAAATTCTCCTGAAAAAGCTTCGGGATCTGCATTTATCGGAATCAGTTGTCATGTGGGTTAAGTCATATTTGGTAGACCGTTCACAGGCCGTGTTAGGTGCTCGCCATGGGGAAATCTCTCGGTGGGTTTCTATGAATTCCGGGGTGCCACAAGGTTCAGTACTCGGTCCGCTCCTATTTGTCCTGTATCTCTCAGATTTTCGGTATGCTCTCAGTAATTGTGAATATAATTATTATGCAGACGACCTTCAGATT
Source organism: Perithous albicinctus (assembly GCA_964016905.1). Classification (NCBI taxonomy): domain Eukaryota; kingdom Metazoa; phylum Arthropoda; class Insecta; order Hymenoptera; family Ichneumonidae; genus Perithous; species Perithous albicinctus. Next base: position 5,588,702 of record OZ024703.1, read on the forward strand.
TTTACGCGTTGTCCTTTCAAGAATACTGATCAAGCCGTATTGCTGCTCAACAAAGAGATAATCTTGATTCGAATTTGGGCCTCGTTGAACGGATTACTCCTGAATGCCGATAAAACTAACGCGATTTTTTTTGGAAGTTCTGCGTATGTACGAGCATTAAATACGCTGCCGAACATTTACAATGGAGACACGGCAGTTCGGTATGTCAATGATCTAAAACTATTAGGGGTAACGATTGCTGATGATTTGAGCTGGAGACTGCATGCGTTAGCTACGGCAAAGGCGATTAATTCGAGGTTATATCAGCTTAAGGTATGCAGAAACATTCTACCGGTTCCACTCAGAATAAGACTTGTGCGTGCAATAATTTTTCCAGTCATTGATTACTGTTGTGCGGTTTTTAGTGGCATAACGGATGAGCATCAGAATATGATTCAGGTTGCGTTAAATTCGTGCGTGCGTTTCATTTTTGATGTAAGTAGGTTCGAACACATAACACCATTTTTTGAAAAACTTAGGTGGTTAAAAGTAGGTGCTAGACGGAAATATTTTATTCTTAGCATGGTGTACGACGTGCTCACTACTGGACAACCCTCGTATCTTAGTGTCAATTTTCATTTTGAGGCACCAGGGATCTTAGACAGATTGAGAGATCGGCATCGGATCCTGCACTTAGGTATGTTTAGGACTGAAGCGAAGAGGCATACCTTTGGAAATGTCGGTGCGGAATTATTTAATTCGCTGCCGCATAACGCGCTGTCCCTTAGTAAAGCGGTCTTTCAAGAGCTGGTTATGGGCTTGCTACTTAAGGGAGAGCTGTAAGATTAGCTGCGTAATCTAAACTGTTTATATTCTAGTATCTTCGTATTATTTATATTTAGTATTTAGCTGTTATTCTTGCGCTGCGGAAACTATTCTATTTTATTTTTATTTTTATTTTTCCAATTGCGTTATTATATATTATATATTTTATTGTATAGCGTCTTTTATTGTTTACGGTTTTGTAAAGAAGGTGATGTGCCTAGAGGACCTGGTCCTATGTACAATAAACTCATACTCATACTCATACTCACCGTAAGCCCCGAAGCCAATGGGCACACCATAAAAATCGTGAGACCTGTGTAAACTAGTCAGCGGTGCAGGCAACCCTTACCGGCTAATAACCACAAAACATGTCTCGATTTGAAACTTTCCTCTTCACATCGTTATTCGAGTACGTTATTCGGGCATATCAGCTACGGGCCCGAATATTATAAGTCGAATTTTAAAACTTTGAACGAGCTCATCATATTCCCTCACAAGTACATTTCCTTCCTCTTTTATTCATTCTCGATTATACGTCAAAAAATACTCTTACAAAATAATTCCTTGCTGAAAAATCTCTCCCGAGAAAAAATTCATCATGATCATGAATGATCAGATATAATGAGGCAAGAATAATGGCGAGGTCTGATCATATAGGGACATATCTGACCGGATAAGGAACTTATCTGACCAGATAAGGACAGTCTGATCAGGTATGGTTGATTATATAGCAAGAATATATCTGACCATATCTGATCATATCTGATAAGACTTTTTTGTAGCCAATATCATGCTGTAAATTGAATTAAATGATGGAGTTTTTGCTTACAGTAACTGTTCCGTCGTGGTCGTAGCGAAATGTGGAATAATAAATAAGAAAAAAAAAAATATTCCTGCCACGGGAATTGAACCCAGACCAACTGCGTAGAAACCCATTACCCTAACCATGCAGCCACACGGACTTAGATTCCAAATGATCAAATTGAATAACATATAAGCGTCACTTATTTTTTTAGAAGTGTTTTTTCAGAAATTAAGACAAGATGAACGTCAGCACTTTGTTCCGTTTCGCTAGCAGACATGCCGCATGTCTACTTTGATTGAAAATTCAACTATTATAACATCAATTATATTTCAAAGTGAACAAAAATTGCCTAAGTCCATAGATTCATATATGACCATATATTGTTGTATCTGTATCAAATATGAATCAGATCTGATAGTAGTAAGTGGTGCACTATGGCGACCCCCACTCCTTTTTTACCCACTCCTCGGTTCGCCAGAAACCAAGGTGTGAGTGAGAGAGTGGGGGGTAGGGATGGAGAGCGATGGGTCGTCACAGTGCATCACCTTTTTTGTTTTTGGAAATGCAAAAGTTAATGATAAATTTAATAATATTTTAAACATATTTTCATTATTTTCATTATTTATTTATATTATGTATATTTATTTATTTATTCATTTATATTATTTTTAATAGTAATTATTTAAATTATTAATAACTCACCGAGACGTTTGGATTCTTGAATCACTATGCCGCATGGTGCCTGCGTATAACCTGTGAACGTGAGGAATACTGTTTTTAAACTCACACACACGCACACACACACACACACACGCACGCACACGCACACGCACACGCACACGCACACGCACACGCACACGCACACGCACACGCACACGCACACGCACACGCACACGCACACGCACACGCACACGCACACGCACACGCACACGCACACGCACACGCACACGCCTGTTGCTAACACGCCTGTTTCTAACACTCCTATTTCTAACACTCCTGTTTTATCATACAGCACACTCCCATTCCTACACACCGCGCACTACTGTTTATTTGTCGCCGTCGTCAAAGCCCTCGTCCTCTAATCCCTGATCGTAATGTAGGTTTTCATCACCGAGATTCTCGGCGATGGAAAGACCCACATCGACCAGGTTATTATCAAGGAGACGTATGCAGGGCATGCGACCATCGGTAAAGCCGTTGAAGGTGCCGAAAAACTCGTCACGGCACAGGTCTTCCATGAATGACCTTAAACCCACGTTCTCAACGTGAGCAAGGCGACGCAATAAACAATCATGCCGCAACGCAGGCACCGTGCGGCATAGTGGTTGCGGGTGATACAGGTGATCCAGATTGATATAGATCCACTCACCTGTATCAACGAGACACACATCGGAGTACCCGTTTTCGCTGTCACTTAGGATAATCTCCCCGCGAACCACTCGCCAAATCTGTACAATTACACACGGCATGCCCTCATATAACTCCCCCCGGGCTATTCGCACTGGGGGTGCCTCCTTGCCTCTAATAAAAAAAAAACTCTTCATTGACCCTAGTGGACCAGGTCGACCGTGGAAAAAGTCGACTTTAAGTCAAATTTTCGTCGACATTTGGTCGATAGTTGATATTTGGTTGACCTTGGGTCGGGTTTTTGCACATCTCGACTGTTGACTTTTGGTAGTTTCGACCGAAAATCACCAGGTTAAAATACATATTATAAGTCAACTTTCGGTAGATTCGACGCAGTGTTACTTTGATTTTTAATCCCAAGTCAACTTGCGGTTGACTCAACCGCGCTTTAACATACTCAACATATGAAAAAAAAGTCGACTTTTCGTTGACTCGACCAAATGCAATTCTAACGATTGATCCTAAGTTGACTTGCGGTCGACTCAACGGCGCTTCAACATATTCAAACACGTGAAAAAAAGTCGACTTTTCGTTGACCCGACTAAATGCAATTCCAACGATTAATCCTGAGTTGACTTGCGGTTGACTCAATCGAGCTTCAACATATTTAAACACGTGAAAAACAGTCAACTTTTTGTCGACTCGACCAAATGGAATTCTAACGATTAATCCTAAGTTGACTTGCCGTTGATTCGACCGCGCATCAACATACTTAACACATGAAAAAAAAGTCGACTTTCCGTTGACTCGACCAAATGCAATTCCAACGATTAATCCCGAGTTGACTTGCGGTTGACTCAACTGAACTCCAACATATTCAAGCACGTGAAAAAAAGTCGACTTTTCGTCGTCTGGACTGAATGTAATTTGAAGGGGTAATCCTAAGTCGACTGGTGGTTGACTCGGTCGCAGTTTCACTCACAAACATATGAAATAGTCGACTTTTTGTCGACTCAACCGAATGCAATTGTAACGGGTAATCCTAAGTCGATTATCAGTTCACTTTTCCGCCTTTTTGGCACACTCACAGACAGGAAGGAGTCGACTTTTCGTTGACTCAACAATGCAATGTTAGCTGAAACTTTATTCAAGACTCTTCCAAACTGTCTTTGTTCCGTGGGATTATATATCAAATGATTTGTTATGACGATCGTGTGCATAAGGAAAAATTTAAGAATTAATACAGGACAGTTGTGTAGACAATTGACTTTAATCAATTGTCATAGTAAGAATATAATTTGTCTTATTATATTATTATTACATTATTACATAGAATTATACTATTTTAATATAATTCTATGTAATAATACAATGTGTATGTATAATTACATAAATGCGTTTATGTAACGTTCAATTGAATGTACATAAAAGTATTTGGTGGCGGTTTGTATTGGGTACATGGGGATTTTTAATAAAGATAAGTGAATTGTGTATACTTGTGTCCAGTTTAGTGCATAAAATATAAATTGCAGACTTATTTCAATAGAAAATAAATACGCCAACAATGGTTTTATCGGAAAATAGCTTCTTTTTACATAAAATAATGTTTGCTTACATGGTTAATCAGTTTCCCAAGTATTAGGTAATCTGATTGCTCGATGGCCACACGTTGTAATAACTTCCAATGCCGGTCCTCGAATATCATTTACGCCTACAAATACAGTACGAGGTGATTCATCTCTTATATTTGAGATGAATGTGGTTCCAAATGCATAGCTTTTATGACGTAAGGATCGAATAAACATGCCTTGGACGTGTTCTCCACGGCAAACAAAATCTATTATTGCGAGTACCCGCCCGAAGCCTACAGAATCACAAAAAACGAGTGAATTTGAAAACTTTGTGTTCGGTTTAAAGTTTTCACAGCGATATTCCACACCACTAATTTTAGCTTTTTTATATACAGTAAATTCACGGCAGTGAAAACCAGTTCGCTCAAGTAGACGGTATTCAGACATCAATGGTTCCCTTACTAATCCTTTTCCGAGTCCTTTGAAATGGTTGATATTTTGAGGAGCATGTATATCCTCAATGTTGGTAGCAGTTTTTAATAATTTAGAAATAAACGCTCTTGTCTCCTCTCTTAGTGTCGTATCGTAACACACGTTTTGTATAAAGCTGTGCATCAAAAACCGTGTATACACTTGCCACGGCATATCCTTGGGACTCGTGATATGCTGCATAATTTTACGATTCATCGACTCGAAACCAAACGCCGAATGTGCCCAGAGAGGACCCCATTTGCGAACAGTTTGACATAGATGAGTAAGCAGATGGATGTTGTACGTCATTTGAGCCATACCAAACATATCTTGGAAGAGTTCCACATACTTAGCAAGACATTCTTCTGCTTTGTTTAAATCCGCCGATGAAATGGAATCTTTATTCAAAATATACGCAGCTTCGAACAGTAGAGCTAAATGTTTTAAGTAAGTCGGCTTCAGAATGCCCTCGAAACATTGGAGTCCGTACAATAAGAAATTCCTCCTCTGAGAAGCTTTGTATTGTCGGTGCTTATCGATACTTTCTGGGTATCTTGATACACAACTGGGTAACTTGATTGACAATAAGCGTTCGTCAATTAACGCTTTTTGAGTCGGATTCCCGATGTAGTATTTTTCCTTGGAGTTCTCAAGAAGTAGCCGAATATATTGCCTTATAGCGCCTGAGTATAGGTTGTGCATACTTTCTACCACGACGCCCGTCGCTATATTAAACCCGGGAAGACGACTAATTATCGACGGTCCCTGAACACCGAACTGTCTCTCTCCCGTGCGATAGGCTGTTTCCGCATGCCTTCTCATTTCTTCATCGGTACGCATATCAGCAGCTGATCCGGCGGGATATCTTCGTTGATTTCTCACCTCTGGTGTTGGCACTCCGGATGCGTAGCAAAATGTGCATCCAAATTCGGCTGTAAACTGGGAACACCGTAAAAATTCCCAACGCGCTTGCGAATCTGCACAGAATATCACTGGTAGGAATTTGCTAACGACATCATTGACACCGTCAGGTTTCCAGGTTATCCCTTCATGATGAAGTTTATGGGCTTCCCGTACAAAAGGCAACATAAAGCTGTTGGCAATCGGATGAGCAGTATCTACCCATATTCCCGCTAACAGAGTATGCTTCTTCCGTGCTTGAGGGTGTAATTCATTAATTTCAACGAAGATTGGCCATGCACTCGCTTTCGATGATTCCCAAACCTGAGCCCCGTCCGTATTAAATGTGTATGAAAAATTCCATCGGTTTTCAAGAAACTCACCCGGTTCAGTTAGTTTTTTATATTCTTCTCCATCGTAGATGTCTTCAATGCCATCAGGATCTATTTTTCTACGCGAGAATCTATAGGACAGAGATTCTTGCATACCTGGAATTTTTAGCAGTTCCTTTAACTGAGCTTCAAGGCTGATCTCTAAGAAGTATGCTACGTTATCGCGTGATGTATTAGGGCCGCATTTCTTACATTCACACACACGTGACACCACAACTCCCTCGCCAATAACGTCTTTGCACAATTGGCAGTAATAATGACGTTTAACGACGGAATCATTTCTTCCAAGTGCTGACCATAGACTTTTTTTAGTTTTTGGTAGATTACTATATTGAAGTGTTGAATCAATCCAGTTCAACATAAGCATCATCGCTTCGTACGTCCAATGGTACTTCACAGACGCTGCTATGACAACCAGTAGATGATCCTTTGCTGTGACATCATTTTTGGTTGGAACTGGTATCGCTAGATCTTCTAAAATACTGCTCATGAACGGTTTCTTTGTTCTTCTATTTTCAATGTCTTCTTCAGTATCTGTATCACTGTCTTCATTTGGCTCTGCGTCCGCATCATCATCGTCATTATCAGTATCATTATTGTTTTCCCTGCGCCTTTCGCATTGTTCTGTGACAACTTCTTCCATATTGTGAAAACCAAAAGTATCTCTGCTTTCATTATATGGCTCATTGATTTCAGCATCTTGCATATCGCCATCGCTCTGGGACAATGGATCAATTCTGTATTGACCTGCACTGGTTCCTGGCTGATCAATCCCTTGTGACGTATTTACTACCTTTGAAGAGCTCGGCTCCTGTAACGAGCAATTAAAGAAATATCTGAAATTTACGAACGTGATACCACAGCTGCATGTAAATGTAAATTATAACTAAAATGTCAGTTCAAAACCTTAAAATATCTCATGGAACTAACAACATTTTCTATGAATTAGGATGAAATCAAACATTTTTAGTACAACTCAATGCAACTTAAACTTTACATCACATTGTGAGGAAGACATTAAATTCCAACTGTTACTTAATGTTTATGAGAAAGAAACTCAGTGAAAATGAAGCCGACTATATCATCGGCCAAGATGTCTGCAGCTTCCCTTGTCCGAATGCGATACAGTAAGAAAAGAAGTAAAAAATATCAAGTTTCACTTAATACGCACTTTTAATCTTACTAGAAAAATTCATCAAAATACTGCATTGAAAACTAAAAAAAAAATTACGATTTGAAATTTTTTAATTTCAATTGAAAACATGTTTTTGACAAAAATAGTATGGCCAAATATATCATTCTGTAACGCGATTTAATATGAAAACAATCCAAAAATTCATAAAAATCATATCGAGCGTAAATAAAGCAATAGCATGTGCAATGAAAATAGCAATAGCAATCGAGCATGTGAAAATAAGCTTTTTGGAAGTCATCTACACTTTCAAAAAGTTGTAAAATAAACTGAAAATACCTGAAGCATGTATCGTAACGTACACTTGCTACAAATGTATGTAAGTATATATTGACATTATACATTATAAACTAAAAAATCATATTATTTAGAAATAAATATTGATTTGCTATATTTCATAAGCTCACCAAATACGGCAGTCAAATTTCTTTTAGTTAGGTTAGTGATACTCAATTTTTTAAATGTTTAACTAGACAAACACACTCGCTATGTAATGTTTATTGATATTTGTACTATTTTTATAATGTTTTCATTACAGTTAGTATTTTGTAAATAGTTTATTTCATTTTATTTATAAATCAAGAAAGGCAAAAAATTAAAATCGTGCAAAAATCAAAGTTGTCATTTTCAGTGATATCAATAAAATAAAAAAATATTAGGGCCATTTGAGAGGATTTGAGGAATTAATGAAATAAAAAAAAACGATACCATTTTCCTTTCAATATGAAAAATTGATATTTCAATTTTTGAGTTTTCATTGTATTATTTCGGTTATTATTTAGTATTTTTTACTTTTAACTAGATAAGCATGCTCGATATGATGTTTATGCAGTTCTATTTTCTCATCACATGCTGAGTATGTGACAGAGAAAGTATTGCAATCCAAAAAAAAAAATAACTTTCAGATTTTGGTGAAAATCTGTGGTATAAAAAAATACATGGTTTAAGTGTCCTGTAATCCAAAAACACTGTTCATTCATTTCCATCTGTCTGTCTGTATCTTCCGAAAACACAATAAGTTTTGGAAGATGCTGCAGACCACACTGAAAATTGCTGTGTATCTTCTATGAATAAAATGCAGTTTTGGTATTGAAATTGAAAACGAACTATCCATTGCTTTTAGTACTTTACCTCAAATGTAAAAAACATCAGATTTTCACATTTCAGGTGAAGTACCGAAGGGAATTTGTGTTTTGTTTTGAACTTCAATGTCGAAACTTTATTTTATTCAACAAAAATACCTATCAAAGTCTCTATCAAAAGTTATTACTTTCTCATTGCATGTAAACTATGCAAAACAGCATTATCTGAAAATAGAAAAACTACTTAAGGAGTTAATGGATCAGAGAGAAAATTGTGTGTCTTCTATATTTGAGACATAGTTTTTGTATTAAATCTCAAAATAGAATACTAACTCTTTTTAATACTTTACCTGGAATGTGAAATTTTTTACGGATGGCAAAAAGGATATTTTTAGTTTGTAGAGTGATTAAAAAGTTATTATGCTTTGGTCTGAAATGAACAGACAAACTTAAATGCAAATAGCCAGTACAGGCAATTAATGATTTAGTACAGCAGTCAAATGCTTCAAATGTAATATAATGTAACAGAACGCTATACCCCCCACGACAATCTTTCGCTTGACGCGTGGAGCGCGCTTGTACAACGGGGTATCTGCCACGAAGCGGCGGGCCGGAGCAAGGGGAAGCATTGACGTCATTGTAACAGCGTCCGAGGTGGGGCTGCTGAGATATAAGGCGAGGGCCCACCGACCACGAGCCCACTTACTCTCCACTCCTAACGATCGCAAGATCTATAACACAACTTAACTTTAACATATCCTGATTGTCAGTTACCACTGATAATCTTCCTTCCTTGAGCACAGCCCAGCTCACTCAAAAATTTCTAAGTCCCTCTTCTCTCTTATCTATCCCTGGACTTTGAAATTTTATTTTAAACAACAGATATTTCTGTCTTGAGCCCAGCCCAGCTCATTCTAAGTCTTTTCAACTATTTTCTAGGCTTAGAATTTATTTTTCTATTACCTTTTTCCTTAAAATTCCGTCTATACAAGCCTCTCTACTGCTGAGACACTTTGTATATCCTAGACCTATCTTTGTAGATTCCTTCCTTTAATTCTAACCACATCGGCCTCGATATTGCTTCGACACCGGTGATCACTAAGGGATAAACCAGCCTCGTTATTGCTTCGACACTGCATTTATCTCATCCTTGCATTTCCTAATCGAAATCACTGAAAAATCCCGCTACGTATAACATCCCGCGTTGCGTACCTGTATAATACGTGCCTCGATATTGCTTCGACACACTTATTATATTCCTTTAGCGAGCCTTGTTATTGCTACGATACTCGCTATCCCGAACTCATCCACCCCGAGAGTGTATAGGCCTTCTTACTGCTAGAACACCTATACTACTCTCGTCCTACTAACACTTGCATCTTCGCGAGCGAGATCGTGGCACATCTCGCTCACACTCGTACAGTACTCGACGCTCGGCCTTGACATTGCGCTGAGCATCGAGAAGTAAACAAAACCGAAACCATAGCACCGTCATATACCTATCTTACAGCCGAGACTGCGAAGATTCGTATATTTCAGGAATCAGCTGTGAACACACCAATAGAGACAAATACATAGGCTATATAATACACTGCAAGTATTGGGAGATTTAAAACCTGTTATTGGGGAACTATAGACATAGCAGACCTCAGTACTGTGTGATACGGTAATACTGCTTTCGACTCGTAATCTCCGCGGTTCTGTTATTTGTCTACAGGGCATTGACCCTGTCATCTTTCGCCTCGTCGCAAGTAGCCGGAGAATCAGATCAGCTGTTTTCTGTGTTCTTTCGTGATCGCTGTTCTGATCCATAGAAGCTACGACTTGCGTAATTTCGTACTGATAATCAACTAAGCGATTTCTTGCGAGTCTCGCCAAGATTTAATCCGACTGTGAGAGCACGTAGAGCCGTAAGACGTACCCTGTTATCTATTTATCTGAGCACATAACACCTGTGCTCGAATCTTGTCTATTTTGCATTCAATGATCTAATTCCGATGATGAATTAGAAGTTACCCTCGTGTACTTCTCTGAGGAAGCTTCGGGCTATTCAGAGTGAGTGCGTACTCTCTCTTATGAAATAAATAAAGAAATAAATACGCAAAGTAAATTCTTTAATTCATGAGCCTTAGGCTCCTCGCATCGACACCTTCTCGTTGCGTGAACAGTCGAGTCTTATTTCCAATTTTGCTAAACTCAAGTATTACTTGTTTCAAATTTAATTATCATTTCCAAATCTTACACACACCCTAAAATACCTTACCGCTTTTTCTACATATACGATAGCCGATGATGAGAAATTATCCCCAGCCTTGTGGCAACTGGGATTTCTGAGGTTTCCTCCTCATCCTAAAAAGACAAATCCTCTCTCTCGAGTCCCGTACACGAACCATCCTTCCCTCAAAGAAGAGATTTGTGATTTTTCGAATTGCGAACAAAGTTTCATATATCAGAAAATATAACGAAAAATCCGTTTTTGTTTCAATAAACAAATTCTACGCATTCTCATTATAAAATATTAATCATTTTAACACACAGAAATTGTCATAGCAATAAGATAGTTATTTTGATATTCTCAGTTAACATTACATTATGACACATTATGGAAAAAATTGAGCTGACATCAAATCAAAATAATAAAGGGATTATTACCAATCTAATATGTAACATTATCTTATACAAACTGCATTTTAATATATTATAAATTACTGTTTTACGTACCTCAAAATGTAAGGGTAAGTTTAAGCACAAGCTATCCTGTGAATTTACTTCAAGATAGGTTACTATCTGTTTAGCTGCGGCTCTAGACTGTGCCCAGCGAGATTGTCCATGCTTAGTGGTAGATGAAGAAGCTTCATCCATTTGAAGACCAGCAAATATAACACCTGTGAATATAATTCCGCAGGTAAGTATTATATTATTGAGTACTCGTATAGTAATAATAAAAATATGTTTTACTGAATCGTTTGTTATAGTTAAGTAAACATATGTACATACAATAAAAATTATTTTTTTCTTATCAGTACTTCTCAATGTATTCTTTGATTCTTATAATGATTTGTCAACATTTATATTTTTCACTCAGTTACTCATCCAATTTAACTATAAACAGAACCATTAAGACCTTGTAAATATAAGAACTTTGCAAATTGTTTCCTCATTATTTTATATAGCAAAGCCACTTTTATAAAGTGTCTTGTTCAATTTTGGCTTCCACAAAAAATCCACGTCTTTGTATTACAAATTGTATCAAATTTTATTTATTGGTTATAGGATATCCGATCACATTCGATACAATAACAATATATTTGCCGTTACTTACAATTATTCAGTTGATTTTCGCTTGGTGTTAGACCGGAGTGGAAAGTAGCACGAGATTAAATAATAAACACATTATAATATAGTCACCACGCACTTTGATATTGTAACGACTGTAACGTCATTTTTTTTTCGTACATCAAGAACACATTAATCCGAATGATCGCCGGGAGATAACAAAACGCGTAATGTTTGAGAAAGAAATCGACGCGCAAACTGCGCCGTCCAATCTGATTGTCTCTGGACTCCCAGGCGAACGAGGAGTATGATGTTCACATGAAACGTGATTGGTTGTTCAGAAAAATACACCTCGTGAGGAACCGATCTAATCCGTAAACCGGCAACGTCGTTGGTCTGTGAGAGTGAAGTTAGGCGCCGGCGTTTATCCCTTGATATTGAAACCACTTCGCGCCACTCGGCTGCATTCGGCATTTCGTATTCACCGGTTGATTTGTGTGCGCGGCGTGCTACTGCTTGCATCCATTGTTCTCAGCGTCGACCTCTACGCATGCCGGCCGGCATCGTTAAAATCTGTGGTAAGTACTATTTCTCGATAAATATCGTAGCAATATTTGTGAAAAATTCGGAAGGAAAACAAAAGAGTCTCCCGTTAATTCATACAAGTTTTCGCATGAATACGCTTCATAATGGCGGTTTTTCTTTGTCTATCTCGGACAAAAAAAAATCGGAAGTCAAACAAAAGAACCTCTCGTTGTCTACTGTCTATGTCTAATTCACGCAGTCGACCATCGTTAAGCGTAACGCTTAATGATGGGCAAAATTCGGAAGTCAACATTTAATATCGACGCCTGAGAGGAACAAAGGCCCATCTCACCCGAGCTCTCGAAAACGGTCCAACTCGTCAGTTTTTTCGAGAAAGACCTATAGTTTTTTAATTTTTGACCTTACATTTTTTTATGGGACAGTATTTTTTGGTAAGAACAAGTGATAATTGTTTTATCTAAATATTATTTAGGTGATAAATATTATTCACTTATAAATTATATTCACCTAAAAATCGTAAAAATTAAATGGTGTAGCAATTCCACACATAACATTTTTTTCCTTGATAAAAAATTGCTGCTGGTCAAGTAGAAAAAATTTAAAATTTTTGTAAATTTCTTCTTTTTTTTGTCACTTGGTTCAACGATGCAATGATTGCAAAATATATAAAACGTTGACAGTGTTTTTGTAAAGTATATACAATAGTATAAAAATTTATCGCGAAAATTGGAAGGGGTCAGGTTTAAACGTTTATTGGGTCGGCATTAAATACCTCATATCTTTATTTCTGTTTTCAGATTAAAAAATGGCAGCTCAAACGTTTTGTCTCGTCCGAATTGACGACCGAAGAAACTCACTACTGGTGGTTGAGATGCGGCAAATCTTTCTGGCAAAAAATAACTCCGATGTCTATGATATTCCAGCTACTTCTGAGTTATTAAAAAAAGCCGACAACGGAAGAACGAGGACGCTTCGAGTCTTCGTAGGAAAAGTTGGAAAGGCCGTTACAATTGTAGCTAAAGGAGGTACGTATCAAATTAAATAAAAATTATGGTTGCCTCTTAGAGTTAGAGCAATAATATAAAAAAATGGTGGTTCATATTCGAGAGGTCAACGGTCATACCCAGGTCGAATCAATATAGAATGCCCCGTGTACTTCGAGCTTCTTTTAATTCATAATATGTTTGTTACAGATGACAGGGCACAGTTGGAGCGACGTATCACACAAAATAAAAGAATACCGCGTATTAAACGCCTGACTTTCTCCCCAATGAATCGGGAATCCCTGAAACGCAAGCCGAAGAATCAAAGGATCTCGGCTGTGGCAAAAAAAGTAAGTGTAAATTCCTTTATAATTTCAAATGTTGTAGAATTTTTACTTTTCTGAAAAAGGGCGTGGAAGGTCCAATTTTTTATAATTTCAATTACAAAGTAAAATAACTCCTTATAACTACATATATGCTTAAGATAATTGGGTATTCAATATGGCCGAAATCGTAAAAGCGATTCGGTTATTATAGGATTCGGTTATAGTCAGATTTTATCCGAAATTGGGGTGTATAAAGTCGGTCTTCGTATTTTAGCATCTGGTCGGTGGGGGTGGAAAGTCGGATTTTATTTGCAAATGGAGTGTATAATATCGGTCTTCAAATTTAAACGCAGAAACATTTTTTTATTTCCGAAATTCACAACGTTGATTTTGTGGTAAACAAAATTGCAGAACAACCTGCGCCAGGATCAAAACGCTCAGTAATTTTGTGGTGAATCGCTGTGCGGGAAAGTGCATGGAACACAGGTTTTTGCTGTTTTTTTAAGTGATTTCGGACTAAAATCGTGGTGGTCGAACCCACTAGGGATGTAGTTGTGCACAAAAAAAGTGCACAATGTGGTAGTGCACAAAAAGAATTATGCACAATGTGGTTGTGCACAAAAAATCTTGTGCACAATGTGGTTGTGTACAAAAAATCTTTTTAAAAAACAGTTGTGCACAAAAAAATTGTGCACGACATAAATGTGCACGAAAAAGATTGTGCACAATGCAGTTGTGCACAAATGGAATTGTGCACAACGCGCTTGTGCACCAAAAAAACTGTGCACAATGTCGTTGTGCACAACTAAGACGTGCACCATCAAAGCGTGCACAACACGGATGTGCACTATCCGGTCGTGCACAATCGGTCTGTGGCCAAACGCGGCACCCCCGTTGAATCAACATTCTATCAATTGCGACCTACTTTATCGTATGGAAGAATTATATTGATGGATTCAGAATTTAGAAATATTTTGTATGTTCAACTATCGATTGTCAAGTATTTTTTACAGGGACTTTAATTTTCGCATTCATCCTATTCATATGTTTATTGGATATATAAGGGGATATGGAATCAATTGCAGTGTTCTTGTCCCTAACTTTTTATATTTGATTAGCAATATAGCCAGCAACGTATTAAAGCTTGCTTCCAAATCGGCAATCGCTGCATTGTCCTTCAATCCCGGTGGCTATTAGATTTCTTTAACAATTGGTATAAAATGGGGTGACAACAAGACTTGTGATTATTTTATGAATAGAATATTAATTCACTAATATTGTGAGGATTAATTTCAACAGAAAGAGCTGAATGAGGCTGTGAGTTCAGTATAAAATAAAATGGACCAGAATGCCCTTCAGATCGATTTTGTGAGTTGCGCATTTTTTTTATTGTTACCATATTTTCATTAAGGTAGTTCCATGATGACTGGCTGAAGTTAAACAATGCCTATTATTTCGTTATGAAATCATTTATATGTGTATATAAAACAATATATCCCATCGAGAAGCTATGTGGCGACATAAAAAGACCGTCAAAAGTTTATTTTTACGTTGAATCAGTGAAAAAAATTCTTAAATAGAAAATTTAATTGCAGGAAAAGAGCTTTTGAACACCTTCTAAAGGCTAGAGAGAAAAAAGACTATAGGAGAGTGGAAATCCCTTTCCAGCTTCATGACAAGCTATTCGACCCATCAAAGTATATTGTTTACTTTGTCACAAGTTACGTTAGCTTACTTATTATAAAGCAAATGTTACATCTTCTCTCTACCTACACTGCTTTTCGTAGTATATTTCTTATCTTTTTATAAATAAATAAAAATAAACACTTTTTGAAACAGCTGTTCATCATTGAACTACCTTTAGAGGACCCAGTCACCTAAAAAAAGTCATAAGATGTTTTTTTTGGAAATTATAGATTTCTTTTCAAAAATCTTATATTAAAAACTCATCAAATACGTAACAAGCATTACAATTTTGCAATTTTGTAAAGACATACAGTGCACCCGAATGGTGTGAGATTAGAAGTAATATGTTTCACTTGTCGTAGCTTTCAGAGCGAACCGATGAACAAATTTAAGTGTTCGATGTGTTATTTTATCTGTTGAGGGCATTCTGGATTGAATATAGGATTTTTTATTTCAAGTCTTTATGACAAAGCTATGATTTTAAATGTGTAAATAAAACCATCTCTATTAAAAACTCACAAAACAATTGATTACAGTAAATCTTTCGTGGACAGATAAAACAAGATATCAAACACTAAAATTGGTTCACCGGTTTGGTCTGAAAGTTACGACAAGTGATCATTTTTCCCTCATTTTTGATGACGATGACAAAATTGCAGAATTATAATGCTTATTATGTACTTAATGAGGTTTAAATGTAACATTTTTTAAAGGACGGGTATCATTTACAGATTTTTTTTGTTGCGCCTTTTTTAGGTGACTTTGTCCCCTTAATAGAGGAGTTCCTCATAGGGGTAGCAATTTGCATCGTTCTACTTTGCATGTTTGTTTAAATGGTGCATACACTAGTTTATTGGCATTACATTTGGGCAACTGAACGAATCAACAATCTAAATAAAAACTCAAAAACTTATATTTTTTTAAAGTATGAACCGCTTGATAGATCCTTCCAAAATTGTATACCAGTAACTGTTCAGTGTTAACCGATTTGTGCAGAAAGCCTCATAACCCGACGTCTCGTAATTTACGCGAGCTCGGCCATATGCCTTTTTCAACCAATTTAAAATGCTATAAATCTTTTACTTTGTCATCGATTTGCCTGATATTTACATATAAATCTCAATGACAGTCTACAGGTGAACCAAATTTGAGTCATATCTATAGCAAAATTGAACAAAAATGTTTTTTCGTGACAGAAATATTTTGATATTCCCTTATCAAAATCAAAAGGTTCCAATACAGCAGCCGTTGCTTCAATCATAATTATCTTTTTTTTTTCCGTCGTAAATTCACGTAGAAAGTTACAGCCTAATAACTCAGAATTTAGAAGAGTTCAAACATTTATTCACATTTCTTTCAACCTTGAAATTAGCATAAAGTTGGAACCACTCAATTGATTCTTTTCAAACATAATTTTTAAATATCAGCCCAATATCCTGAAATTTCCGAGAGTTATTGCTTTACTCATAAGGTTTGAACATATGGAAATTAACGTACTTACTATCGATTCTGTAGTGTACAAAATGCTGGTAGCATATATGTAGATTTTTCGCTTGCAAATTTTTTAAGCAGTTTTTCTTTACAGCATGGTAGTCCGAAATTTTACAGGAAAGCTTTTTCTTTAAAAGCCCTAAATATATGTGTCGTTATTTGTAGCCTCGTCGAACGAGTAAGGAGAAAACAGGAGAATCACGCGAGCCATTGTTACTACCATCAAGTACTCGATTAGAAGGGACTTCGACCAATTCATTCGACCCGAATTGTGACGGAAAAGCCCTATCCACGTTGTCTGAAACCTCAATTTTATCGAAAGGTTTTACTGCTCCAGCGTCGCGACGCATCGTAAGTAAATACGATTTTTTATGTATAGGAGTTTCAGACATATGAATGGTCTAAGGCCTCAATTGTTCATGCGAGCGCGCAGAGCGCGCGAGCCAAAATGACCCCTAGTATATACATATATTATACAACCTAATGAACATCTGAGAAAATGAGTGAACAAAATTTAGTTTAGAAAATAGATTTTACATGAAAGCTTTTTCTTTGAAAGTGCTAGATATGTGTTATTTGCAGACACCTCGAACGACTGATGACGAACAAAACGAACCGTTCCCTCCATCCAAACGACCATTGAGTCCTCCAATACAGGAGACTCCATTCCATTCGTTCGATTTTAACTATGGAGAAACAGACGGAATGCCGTCATCGGTATTCTCTACCTCGTTGACAGTTCGTAGAGTTTCAGCGTCTCCACCCATTGTGAGTAAATACATATACTGCTTAAAGATATAATATCTTCAAAGATTAAGATTTTAACCGGGACTAATTTGCTGAAAACCAGTTGTTGCAAAAAAGTGTAAAAACCGTATTAAGAAAACATTTTCAAGCATTAATAAGAAGGATTTTAAATGCCGAACAATCATTCATATCTTTAACGTACTGCCCAGCTCCGTTGTAATTATTCTGTCATATCACGATTATATACTAGGGTAGAGTTGGTCTTACTTGTACCACATTTTTTCGAAGGATCATTAGACTACCTTTTTGTCATAGAATCAAAATATCTATGAATGTAATCGATCCCAAATATAGTGTACTTTATTTCATAATCAGAGTAAATATACAATATAATCGAATGTGATAAAAAAATGTCCACTTTTTGAAAACCTACGAATGTCCCATTCTACCTCGAGTGTGGGGTCCAATGTGCAGGCATGAGAGGTCGTCTGTGACGTCTAGTATATTGCATGGGGTAGTGTATGATATATAATAAAGAAGATTATATACTCTTGTATAATTGTTTACTCCACATTTTTGGTAAATTATGAAACATTTAGAGTTCAAATAATGTTTAATAAGCAGCAGTTTGTATAGTTAACCTGTCATTTGTCACTTTGCAAACAGTAACTTCCGTCATAGTTGCATCAACGGTTTGTTAATTGACAAACCATGATGCGATTGTGCCAAACGATAATAGTTTTCAACAGTAATTGCTATCCATTAAAATCAACAACTGAACTTAAAATCATATAACATCGTAGTTGTTAGTGGCACATATGGCTATAGTGTCCCTGACACTTTTGTTGTAGTAAACTGACAAGTTTACTGCAACAAAATGTGTCACAGAGGACCCCTCACGGCCCTGCTCATATTTATCGGCAATTTTGACGATTTCGAACATTTTGAGCTTATATAATAGCGGTTAGTAGTTACCTGCGACTATAAGTATCGTAGATTCACTACTAATATTGGTAAAAAAAGGCTTTATATAATTTTATAACGAAAAACAAAGTGGAGCAAATTTTTACTTTGCCCTACCCGAATCACATTTTCATTTGTTGTGTAGCTCTCTAGCGGTATATTTCAATGATTAATGGACAGAATGAATATTATTCAGAGCCCAACATTACAACAAAAAAGTCCGAATTTTGCAGCCTTTAGATTTCCTGAAAGAGGGACTGTCACACAATGTCTCGTGGCACAGACAGCCCTCTCCCCTACTTTATAACTGTTATTTCTATTCATTATTATTTTATTCATACTATATACGAGGAATAACGTAATCGGAAATAATAGATAACGTCTACGTGACGTTACCTATATTCGATGCAAGAACATCATAATCCACCACGAGGGTATCTTCCTCACGGTAAGGACTCAACGGTAGCCATTGGTTGCTTTAAATTATGAGCTTTTGGAGCTTTGCATTAGGTCAGGTGGCTTAATAATTGCGTTTTGATTGCGGATTCCTGAATATTTTCTGACGAAACTATTTATTTATTTATGTAAGCATGCATAAACTCCTCTTAGCGATAGCAGCCGGAATGAGGATACGCTTTGCAAATTAAATAAAAATCGTATAAAATCCACATAGTTATTGAAGTGTTAATCAATTTGTAATTAATATGTTGTAAAATCGTTTTGAAAAAAAAACTAACAAAAAAGATTTGTTTTTTTTAAATGCGTGCTCGTACAATTGCTACAAAAACGATTTAAAACCTAAATTACATTATGGTGTGCTATTAAACAACCAAACAAACAATATACATACAAAGAGATATATTGTAGAACGTGGATATTTTTTTTTAATTGGAGATATCGCTTAATTAATTAACAGCCGCTATATATAGCTTTTCTATTTTCGTTTGCCATTATTTTCGTATGCCACTGAATAGATTAAACACCAATAAAATCACGGACATGGGCGGGGGATGTGCCACATCACCTTAAGTTGCAAGAAATATGAGTTTAACGCTTGGCATCCTTACTGTGCATCACACACACACACACATTTTTGTGGATGTTCTAAATAAGTTTTTTGCATCCTGCTATTGAAATCACGAAAAAACATCATGAAAACAAAGCTTCGTTTATCGCTTAGGAGTTGCGCGAATCTATCAATCCTGTAGCGCAATGTCCAATGTGTGAGCAACAAAAAACAGAAATCACGAAGTTAAAAGCCGCATTGAAACAGTGTCGCCAAAAATTGATACAGCACGGAGACGTATCGGATATGCCACACTTTATCGAAGACATTGCCAGTAATGTCCGTGAGGTAGTTCGGGATGAATTACAAAACACCGAACTGGTACGCAACAAGACTTGCGGATTCGAAACTGTCAACGGAAAAGTAAGGATCATAAAATTGCTTATCTGGTACAAAATTTAACCCATACATGTGGCATTACAACATACATTTTTATAGGCTCAAATCACTCCGGACGTGCAGTTGACATACCCCACTGTGGCCGCAGTGCTTAAGGCAAAATCAATGCAGCAACGTCTCAATTACGTCGTTAAGGAGTATTGGCCAGGCTCAAAAAGAGAGTGCTTATTTTTGAAGTCCAGGGCAAACGACACGCGTGCATTCACAGTCACAAACCGCGAAATTGCGGCTATAACAGGTAAATTGTTTATAAATGAAAATAAGACTCTACTAATCGACATTGTACAACATCCGTCATAATAAAAGAAACAAAATTTGTGCATTAATGCTTAAAGTTAAAAATCTGTAGAACGATTAATTTGTAGAAAAAAACTTGAGTTTACTCTAAGAAACCCATGAGATATATTTCTTAGGCAGTTTTCTTAAACAACAAAATTTATAATCTTACTTTGATCTTGATAAATGGGAGCCCATATTGTTCGTTAAATGATGTTTTACGAATTTACCGGCTAATTTGCTTTGTTTGACTTCTACATAAGGAGAATTTTTTTTTTAATTTTTCCATATTTTCTTCGTTCCTTAAGGGAACCGAGTCACCTAAAAAAATTCATAAGATTAAAAAATGCGGAAATTATAAATTTCTTTTAAAAAATCTTAAATTAAAACCTCATTCAATACATAGCAAGCATTATAATTCTGCAATTTTGTAAAGACATATAGTGCACCAGAAAGGTGTGAGGTAAAAAGTAAAAAATTTCACTTGTCGTAGCTTTCAGACCGAACCGATGAACAAATTTTAGTGTTCGATGTCTTATATTATCGGTCGAAGAGTACATTCTGGATTGAATATAGGAATTTTTTTTTCAAGTCTTTATGACAAAGCTATGATTTTACATGTGTTAATAAAATCTTCTCCATTAAAAACTTAACAAACAATTGGTTACAGTAAATCTAATTCTTACTGCATCCAAAATCGCTATATTCAATCCAAAATGCACTCTTCGACAGATACAATAAGACATCGAACACTAAAATTGGTTCACGGGTTTGGTCTGAAAGTTACGTCAAGTGAACATTTTTACTTTTAACCTCACACCATTCTTGCATTATACGTCTTTACAAAATTGCAGAATTATACTGCTTGGTATGTACTTAATGAGGTTTAAATGTAAACATTTTTTAAAGAACGATATAATTTCCAGATTTTTTTTTCTTATGACTTTTTTTAGGTGACTTGGTCCCTGTAACATTGAAAAAAAAATAATAACTGTAATTTTGACACAACGAATAATATTTTTAATGTTTATCGGTGAATTCATAGTGCATCTTTGAACAAACATGATTTCTCATTCGTCAAGATCTAACAAAAATTACAAATTATATTATAACTTTAAGATACGTTAGTGATCTTGATTATTTTTGTTTTAGATTTTTAAACCTTTCATTTTTAAGATAACTGATATATTTAAAGTCAATCTGAACGCATAATATAAAAAAGCTATGGCAAAACAAAATACATTGTTGTCTAAAATCTAATTTTTCAAATAACCATATCGACAACTGAATCACTTTTCCTTTTGCATTATTAACTCTATTTACTCCACAGGGGTATTGGAAGCGATGCAAGAGAGAAAACGATTACCGGAAGAAAATTGGCAGTCCAACGTTAAATCGTGGATAGGAACGAAGCTGAAATCTGACCGAAACGTAAAATCAAGAGCAGCGACAAATACCCTTCTCCGAAAATTAGATAAAAAAAGAAAGAGTCGAAGAAGCAGCGCAAGTCGAAGAAAAGTCGTTCCTCAAGCAGGAGACGACGTGTGTTGCCAATCGACACAAGCGGTGAAGAGAATTAACCGAAGAGCAAACAAATATATATTTCCCTCATCTTACTAAATCCAAGTTCTTTTTTTAAGGAGAGCGATTTATCTGAAAAGAAGATTTCTATGTGGGTTACTCAAGACCTCATCAATTTGCCGAAAAACATTCAGCCGAATCGTCGTTTTGCATTCGGCAATAAGTTTTACGGTTCAACGACGATTTGGCTGATTGATTTTTCCCGAAAATTGATGTGGTTCCTCTTTAAGGAGGATCGGTGACGACTCTCAGAGTCGAATCAGTGCCATATTTTTGTAAACCACTTTTAAAAGTTTAATGCATTAAATAAGAATAGTAGAGGGTGATTGTATTAAAGCATGTATTAAAGCATCCATACTCGACTCACGGAAACATTAATAGTGACGGATTTGCATGAAGATTAACTCGTTAACGTTTCTTTTTAATGGGATACATTTTCGTTCAGTTTTTTCCAAGTATAATCTGTAATTCTTTACCGATTTCAATGAGTGACAACGCATTCTCTTTTTTAAAAGACACTCTACGAATTGATCGCCTAGATTTTTCGTAGCGTTGATCGTTTGATAATTATAGCCTGTTGTAATATCAGAGTCTGCAACTATCAATACTCCACTCTCACAATTTTATTTTGCTTGTAAACGTTCAGCACATTAAGAGCCATCAAGCGCACGTGACCCAAACCCAACTACCATATTCTGATATTAAGTTGTCACACGGTTAGATTGACTGAAAGTCGACGTTTTATACGTATTTTTCAGCAACAAGTCGGTTGAGTCAACCCAAACTCGACTAGTGATACGCCATTCGATAGTGCACGGTCAAGTCTACCGAAAGTCCATTTTTTGTATGCCATTTTCTAAGTCGGTTGAGTCGACCCAAACCCAACTACTATATTCTGATATTAAGTTGTCACACGGTAAGATTAACTGAAAGTCGACGTTTTATACGTATTTTTCAGCAACAAGTCGGTTGAGTCAACCCAAACTCGACTAGTGATACGCCATTAGATCGTGCACGGTCAAGTCTACCAAAAATCGATTTACTATACACAATTTTGAAAGTCGGTGAAGTCGACCACAAGTTGAATTTATTTGGTGGACTTTTAGTAGATTTACAGTCGACATTCTGCACATCTCGACTGTCGACTTTTGGTCAATATTTGGTTGACCGAATCCACTAGGGTGAGGCCTCAAACTCGACGTACGCGGCGTCCATAATTTGTGTGCGTATGGCAACGCAGGCACCATCATCCACTTTTTTTTACCAGGTGCGATTCGTTTAAGGTCGTAATAATTACTGAAGAGTTCTCTGTATTTGCACCGTAACGAGAAAGAACTCCCCCCTGTACCTCTCTGGAAAACCAGTGGAGATGATACATTTCTTTCATCTACTACTAGGGTATCGTTGTCCGAGGCACGCGCGAGCTTAAAATAATACTCATCCTCTGCAGCTGTTGTAATAGGTGAAGATAAATATATTTGCAGAGTCAGCGGTATGCCGGCGCGTGGAGCCGTCGATTAGCAAGTCTTCTTAACACTAAAGGAGTATATAAAAATATCATAATTTAAAGAATTTCTTTTCGATAAGTATATGCTATTGTATTTTTGGCAACACAGTTATTGAAACACTTTGGACATGGCGTCTCCGATCGAAGATCGACAGGGCTCACAATTACCGCTCATCCCCGTGCAATAGTTTAGTCAGAAACACTGGTCGGAGCGAAACTACCCGCTTTAGGATGCTGTCTCGTGCTAATACTTATTCATGTGTGTTGAAGCGAGACAGATAGTGCTAGGCCTCTTATACGTTAGAGTGAGACAGCACGAAGTCTGTCGGATGTACTATTGAGTTCTCCCGAATATTATTATTATTATTGTTATTGATATGCAATTTTTTATGTGAGGATCAGCTTCATCTCATCGAGCACACACCCCCTTGGGAATCCACCGAAATTTTGTCCCTTTTCGCGTATCTCTCACTGTTCTCGAGATATTTTGAAAATTCGATTTTTGAAGTCTGTGACTCGAGCTGAGATCTCTGTCTCGCGCTTCTTAAATGCATGCTCGCGGGTGTTAGAACGAGACGGACAACACGAAGTCTCAATGCGTCTAGATATGTAGTTTGAACGCTTGTCTTACCGCTGATGCTAATGAAATTAATATGTTTCTATAGACCCGCGCGTGCTCACGCGTTGCCTTTCGAGCTGAATCTTACAAAACTATAGTTGCTAACGCCGTGTGCTTAGGGTGTTTTAGTCAAATGATAAATTACTCAGTCTCCTTCTAACCACTCAACAGTGTTAATCTCTGACAGAGCAATTATGTCTGACTATAGTCTTAGGTTGTGTATTTTAAATCTTTTACGTTTGACAAAGTTAAATAGCCGTCAAAGTCGACGACGGTGCAATGATGAATGGTGCGATGAGTTACGAAATTTATCGGATGACAGTCTCGTAAGGAGGCTAAGATACATTATTTGGTGGGCTCCACTGCGTAGTATTGCTGCAGCATACAATCGCGATATGCTAAACGGACAACGGGTGTTAATGTGTGTGTATGAACAGTTACAACGACGAGGACTTGAGCACGCTCCGTGCATCCGTTGTATTGTTGATGATATCAGGGGTAAGCAATGATAAAGACCTTTTAAATACACGTCTGTGATATTTTAAGTATATTAATTTTGTTTTTAGCAGTAGATCAAAATTATTGCCACCAAAACATTTTTCTTATTTAAACATGTATTTGTAGAGTATTTATTGATTTATTATAGGTTATCGACAACTGTTAGATGCAACGAGCGATGAAGAGGCAGCCCTTATACAAGGAACTTGTGCTGATGAGGAAGCAGTGTTTAATAACCAGACATTAGAAAGTAAAGAAGGAAACACTGATAAAGACGCAGTTTGTTCACTGGAAATCAGCAATGAAGGGACTCGTGATGGCCCTAAAAACGGAGCAGAGCTACCTACCTTTAGAGATAGAAGCAGATGAAGAGGTAACTGGTCCCCTGAATATGACGATACAACAGATTTGCGTTATGATAGAGGGTTTGAACAGTTCAGGACCCTCAACAATATTCAGCGGTGAGCGTGAGTATAAATTAAAATTTATTATCATTGTAAGATTTGTTATCATTGTAAAATTGTAAGTTTTCGCTATTCATTCTTTAGAACAACTGTCAAAATATGAAACTCGAGAAGAAGAAGAAGAAGAAGAACCATGCCGATCACAGATCTTGAATAATCCTAATAGCTCTATGGCTGAGGAGCCTCATCATGACAATATAGGATATGGAATGCAGAAGAAGAAGAAGAAGAAAATATCGACAACTTTCCAGAAAATCAGCTAGGCCTATAACCACTGGAAAACGTGTTCGACATGTATCCAATGCTTTTTGAGAGGGAGGAGGGTGCACCGAAAGCTGGTGAGCGTGAGTATAAATTAAAATTTATTATCATCGTAAGATTTATTATTGTAAAATTATAAAAGTGTTCACAATTAATTCTTTAGAACAAGTGTCGAAATATGAAACACGAGAAGAAGAAGAACCACACCAATCACAGGATTTGAATAATCCCAGCAGCCCTGTGGTTGAGGAGCCTCATCATGACACAATACGACATGGGAATGCAGAAGAAGAAGAAAATGTCGACAACTTTCCTGAAAATCAGCTAGCTCTATATCCGCTGGAAAACGAGATCGACGCGTATCATATGCATTTTGAGAGGGAGGAAGATGCACCGCCAGCCGACAATTGGTTTCAACAATTCATGTATTCAACTGACTCAGGTAAATATGCTTCATATGTCTATACTTTTCGCATATATTGTATATATACGGAGTGTAAGTTGCAATATTTTGTGACAGGGTGTGGGACAAAAGAAGATACCTCATAGACGTATCAAATAGAGGTACTAAAACTGCTTAACTGTAATGACTTTATGAGTCTATATATTTTTCTCATACTTTCTTGTTTTTCAGAAGTACAGACGGGCATGGGAAGATTACGTCGTACTGAGGCCAATGAGCCTTACAACGCTATCCAACCACCGGGAGCACGCTTTGAGGTTATTCAAAAGTATACACGCCACATCAAGCATTGTAAGCTACGAGGCCGCGAAATGACTCTGCGTATACGTCAACCACCAGACGGAGTTAGTGTGATGGGCCGGCTTGAAGGAGCATTCCGTGACCTATTTACACATATCACCAGTTCCTGTGAGGGTGGCGATTATGCTGGTATATCGTTCACAGCAGGTAGCTTCGCGCACGGCCCTGTATGGCTTCCTTTCCGACCCGTCAGGGACTATGTATTTCAAGATATATGGCAATTAATAACTAGCGTTGCTTAAAGTTCATCTTGTTTTAATATCGACGATTCTTGTAATATAAAAACATGTATTGTTAAGGGTGTGGAGGTTCAAAGTAGAACAGGTTTAACACACGAGGGTGTAGCAAAAAAATTTATTCTAACGATCCGAAAAACCGATAACCCGTGTTTACCGCGCTCATTGGTATGTTACGTCCTGACGTAACTTTATAAAAAAAAAGAGAAGCAAAAATTTTATCCTTTTTTTTCTGTTCTGCGGTGCGATAGCACCCATCAGAAAATCATATGACCACAGGTATAATGACGCTACTTCCAGGGATTTAATAAAACACCTGGCGGCACACTGTCTGCAGTGTGTATCGAGGCTCAGCGGACCCTCAGCGGTCAGCTTAAAAACCACGCGCGGATGTGTAGCACTATGATGCAACACATCTGTGACGACTGCCTCGATACCGCTTGCTCTAAGACAGTAGTAGCAATGTAGCATAATTAACCCGGTCTCAATTATTTAGGAAAAAATATATATATATAATTCGGTATCCGAATATGTTCAATAGGGATGTTTCTGGAAAAAAAACATAAATACTCTTCTTTCTATCCTTTCCCCCAAAGAAACAGAAAGAGTGGAATTAATTAATAAACAAAAAAAAAGGGGAAATTATTAAACTTAGGAAAATAAATAATATGACGATATTATTAATTATTATCCTTTTAACTAATCATAAATACGAACTAAAATACAATTCAAAGTCGAATCTATACATATCAAAAGAAAATCCAATGCAACTTAGGGAACAGAAATATTAATAAATAGACACCCTGTCAGGTAATCGTCCTAGGGTACATACACATATTTGTAAAGCTAGAAACATGGAAATGTATTACGATAAAACAAAATTTAAAAATAGATTGCAATTGATCACGCGTTTCCATGTCTCTCGCTGTGTATGTACCACGTGCATGAATTATAATCCCTTAAGAAACAGGTCATCCACGCGCGGATGACGAAAAAAAAGAGGTAGGGACTTTAGTATATAAGGCAGCGTCCGATACGCTAAATTATCATTATTATTACGGCAATTACGTTTCGGGCATCGAAAAGTTAGTTGACAGGTAGTTGTCGCTAACCCGCCGTGAAAACCAACGACTTCATCTCCGGAGAAATTTAGGTATTGTTTTTGTCTGTTCATTTGAATTAAATTAGAACTATTAATTGATAAAATTTTATTTTCAAATAATCGGTTTTTCCCGGAGTGAGTAGTACGGTTTTCGCGGCAGAGTAATTTTCATTGTAACATTTGGTTCAATTTTTGTTTTTTTTCTTTAAATAAACACAAGCAAAGTAAAAAATATTCAACTAGTGAAACTTCGTAACTTTTTCCTCGCCCTAAACAAACATCGATTCCGAAGACACAAAACAAGTAAGTACTTTTCTTTTCCTGTCTAAATTTTGTTGCATGTTTAAAAAAATTATTATTATTATTTTTTTTTCTTCTTCTCTTTTCCTCTTCGACATTATTTTTGTTTCGACAGATTATTGTTTTAAGTCAGCAATAGCATTCTCAACCCTGTCCCGAGCAATTTTCCGAAAGGTTAGGCTCAAAAGGGGGTTTGCGCGTTTTATATCTGCCATTCAGTTGTGTTTAAGAGAAATTAATTTCTCTTCATCAACGTCTCGACAGATTTAACCGCACTAATATGTGTAAAATCAAGGTTGAGAAATCAACCACGATTTTGACATAACAAAAATTGGGGGCTCGTCCGGGATCCTAATGAATGCTTTCTGTTGATTTAACAATAGTAATTTGTCACGTTTTTGAAAAAAAAAAATTGTAATGGTAAAAAGAAAACATATAATAAATTATAAACCCATTTAAAAACCCGAATAAACATATAAAAAGGTATAGTGATTCAAGTCAATGCAAGAAATAAAAATAAAACAAAATTAACTCAAAAATTCCCTAAATAAAATACGGAAACAGAATAAACTTTTTAATGAGGCTATTAGAAATCAGTGTTTTAGAGACCGAACAAGTAATTAGAAAATTACGATTTTTAAGAAAATTAGGTTTGGAAAGAATACAAACTAGAA
This sequence comes from Perithous albicinctus, assembly GCA_964016905.1. Taxonomy (NCBI): domain Eukaryota; kingdom Metazoa; phylum Arthropoda; class Insecta; order Hymenoptera; family Ichneumonidae; genus Perithous; species Perithous albicinctus. Next base: position 5,617,030 of record OZ024703.1, read on the forward strand.
AAGAACAGCGTAAAACACAGTGGTTACGGAGATCTTAAATCGCCCCAACATTAATTACAAATATTAGGTATTTTTCCCACAGCTATCATCATTATTAACACCAAAAATCAAGAAAAGACGTAATAATTACAGTTAAACAGAAAAAAAAAGAGTTGCGCGTGTTAAATAAAAATCAATCACAACGATTATTATAAATGAATAGGGCAACCCGGTCAAAGTGCAAAGTCGATGATGCAATAGTTCATGATTATGTCAATGAGAATGTATTAAAAAAATCAAATAACTCAACACTCCAAAATATAGTAAAAAATAACGAAATATCTGTCTCGCGTGAAAATCAAGACCCCATTGAAAAACATAGTGGTGTAGAATCAGATGTCTCGACAGAAACTATCATCGAAAAAGAAGAAGATAGGATAGAAAAAGACAATAAAGAGCAACAAAAAATCATAAAAATCGAGCCAAATAACGATACACAATTAGTAGAAATCATTGAAAACAGTAATTTAGACAAAGAAAACGACGATACTGAGGCATTTAACAGTGAAAATTTAGACCTCGAAGATTTTGGAAGATTAGAACAACTTTCAACGGCCGAAGGAGGGTTTAAACAGTACGAGAATTTAATTAAAGAAATATTACGTGCGGAAGTTCCAAATAGATTCTGGGTATTTATAGGTATCTTAGTAAATAACGAGACTCGGGAACATTGGCCGGTAGTACAATATCAAGGTGACGAAAGTACGGTGGCTACTTTGCCATACACATCCGAAAAACTCGAGTTGCCACGCGTCACACGCGCCACGACAAGTATAGAATCATCAAGCTTAGCAACAACATCTGTTACGGATACCCCACCCGGGATAATCTCCTCCAACATCTGTGATACTTTCGAGACCCCTCTAGGAGGATCAACACCTTTTATCCAATCTATTCAGAAAGATAATCCGACTGACTTAAAAGATATTACATCTACACCCAAGAAAGCAATTAAAATTCTCGGCAAAAAAACGACACCACCCAAAAACTCTCAATTTATCCCAATTAAATTATTAGAGAAGATAGATTCCACCTCCAATCAAGACCCTGCCATTGAAGAGTGTTCTTATAAATTTATTAAACAAAAAGACGATAAAAAACCCCTTATTAGTAACATCATTAAAAAAGATAACGAAAATAAAAAACCAGTAGTCCAGCCGCGCGAAATGGCTAATAATAACCAAACTCTATCGCTTCGGGATGCTTTAGCGGTGATCCCTAATTATGACGGTCAAACTATGTCACTTGGAATGTTTATCCAGGGATGTAAGGAGGCATTAACTATGATGGGATCCAGAGCTGAAGGCAATTTAGTTAAAGCCGTTCGCATAAAAATAATAGGTGAACCTCGACGTACTATTCAGGGGCTAGAATTTGAAACAATTAAAGAATTAGAAAAATTCCTTAAAGAAATATATACACCATCTCGTAACGTCTATCAACTCCAGGGGGAATTAGGTTCTATTTACCAGTGTGAAAATGAATCAGTAATTACGTATGCTAATCGTGTAAGGGATTTGGGAAATTTAATTCTTGAGAGTTATGATGATTGTGAGAATAACGATACGACAGCTGCATTTATTAAAAATACTAAGGACAGTTTGCCTGTATGTTTCTTGCATGGTCTTAAGCCAGAACTCGAACAGCGATTAACTATGCAAAACGATCTTAATACAATGATCCGATCAGCTATTCAACTTGAGAAAACACTGGTAGCACAAGCAGCCCTACGTATTGGCCGCCGCGAAACTTCTGTTACTAAAGATAGTAAACCTGAGACTAAGCGAGGAGTCCACGTAGTGGCAACGGAAGAAATGAGCTGTCAATTGTGTAATAAAAAAGGGCACACCGCAAAACAATGTTTGGATAAAGTCTACGCTCCGGTCGTAGAATCACAAAACCAGGGAAACAACGGAAGAAGCACGCTCGTATGTCAGGTTTGTCAAAAGCCTGGACATTGGGCAGACAGATGTTTTAAGGTTTATCCTCCGGCCAACACTAACCAGCCAACCATTGACGCACCTCAAATTACCATATGCCAAGTATGTAACAAGCGGGGGCATACTGCTGAACGATGTTTCAAAATTTTTCCTCCCGAAAGAAAAGAGATAGAAAATGTTTCTAAATACTGTCAATTCTGTAAAAATCATGGCCGATATGTGTCCTCGTATACCATCGAATGTTCAAAAATTTCTACCCAGGGCTCAAGTTCCCCAAAATCTTCGCTTCGAAAATCCGAGCAACATTCAATGTCAAATCTGCAAAAAAGATGGCCACGGGGCTCATATTTGTCCTTTCAGAAATAACCACTCACAACCACTGCCTAATGCGCGTTTCAATAAACAGGGAAATTTTAATAACGGGCCTAATAACCCAGGAAATCCATGCTTTTACTGCAAAGAACCAGGTCACTTTATTCGTGATTGCCCCGCTCGACGAAACAATGAAGAAAGATACGATAATTCGGGAAACGGCAGTGGCCTCCCGAATACGGGTGCGCCCAGGGAGGCTCAACAAAATACGCGCCCAATCCACATTGTCAGGGAAGACTTGTCGAACCTCAACCGCGAGTAGACCGAATTTTGAATATAAATTTACAAATGGAAAGTAGCGTCCCCTCCGTAATTCTAACGGGAACAGAATTAACAGCACATATTACTTTGATGGTAGATACCGGAGCCGGTCCAAACATTTTAAAAAGAAAATATGTAAATTCAGTAAATCAAATAAATAAAGGTGAAATATTGAGACTAAATGGCATCACGAAAAATTCAATATCCACTTTGGGATATATCATAATACGGGCTTTCGGACGCTTTGCTACTTTCCACATTGTTGATAACGATTTTCCCATCAATCAAGCGGGAATATTGGGATCCGAGTATCTTGACGGAAATCGCGTTACAATTGATTACGAAGAGAGACAGTTAGAAATGCAGAATATGAGCATTCCATTTGCCACCCAGGAGACTATTATAATACCTGCAGAATCCACCAAATTATGTTTTGTGAGAATTAAAAATTTAGACTTACAAGACGGATATTTGCCTGCCTTAAATGGAGGTGAAGGGATTAACATACAAAGCGGGTTTGTCACTAATAAAAATGGTAAAGCCTATATTTACATCACTAATTGTCATCCATACCCAGTAGAAATACACGTGCCGGTAGTAGAATTAAAATCATCGGAGGAATTACCTACTAACCGAGCAGCTGTAGATTCCAGCGATGAGTCAAAGAAAAGTATAGAACAGACGAAAAGAATAAGAAACCAAGAAGAGTCTTGGGTAGAAGCAAACAGAAAAATCGAATCAAAAGAATCTAAAGTTGAATCAGACTGTTCAATAAATTCAGTTCATGAAAATGTTTATGAAAAGTTTATTCAGATTAGAGGAAATAAAAATCGCGGAGATACAGAGAGCACATCAGATAATATTTTTGAGTATTTGAAAAAGGTAAAAAAGGAAATTGAAAATTGTTCAGAAATAATTAAAAATTGTGAAACCATGTCTTTCAAAAAAGAATTAGGTTCAAAAGAAAACGATAATAAAGAAAATAATGAATTAAAAGTCGAAACACAAATCGATAATTTGCCTACTAGTTCGCAAGGATTTGAAGAATTAAGCACGGAAAATCTTAAGGAAAATAACACTTATGAAGAAGCAATTAAGGTAACGGTACCTATGGAGAGGTCCGATGTTGGTTCTAATTTTAAAGGTTTCCAAAGCTCAGCAGAGGAGAATTTACCCGCAGTAGGAACAGGAACTGTTGGAGAATTGATGGAGCCTAGTTTATGTTTTTCGGGGATGTCTGAACCTAGTGAAATGGTAGAATCCTTTGAACATTTTAATAATTGTATTCAGGAAAAAAGTGTTGTTGAATTAGATTTAGCGGAAAAATTCACAAGCAGCGGCAAAGTAAATTATGTAAAAAAGGGTAGCCCGAAACCAACAGAGTTCACTGAACCTTCGGAAGGGACAAGGCCTGTGGAAGATTTAAAGGAACCCAATTCTTGTTTATTAGGGGCGACTGTACCTGTGGTAGGCACAGCACACCTGAAAAAGTTTAAAATTTGTGAAAAAGAAAACAAAATGTTCGAAAAAAATATAGAAGGTAAAGAAATTGAATCAAAAAAATTAAAAGTCAATTGCTCAAAGTTGTATCTAACACCGAAGTCGGTGGAAAAGGAAATTACCAAGGGAAACGAAAAATGTTGTCATAAAAAACCGATTACGGAAGAAATTTTTGAAGATGTAAATTCAGTTGAAGAAATAATTAAACCTACAAAACCCATCGAAATCTCTATATGGGGTATTCCACGGGTAACGGGACAGGTTTTGGCCGCCGGTCTCAAAATTTTTTTTTCGTCAAGAATATCGTTTTCTGGTATCATATAAAAACATTTCCACACAGTTATTGACCCCGATAAAGTCATAGTTTTTGTTGAGGCCTAATCGAAAAAAAAAAAAATATATATATTACCCGTACCTTTGATTGTGTGTCTTTTACGTGTTAACAAAGCAAAAAAAAAATCTGACCAGTGCATTTTAACCGGGAAAAAACGCTCTTTTCAATAAAAAAAGCAGAATATTAATCCGATATGTAAAAAAAAGTCTACGGCCCAAAAACTGCAAAAAAAAACAGTTTTTAATTTTTTTCACCCCTTAGGGTCTACTGAATTTTATCGAAAATTTTACTGAACATAGTTCAACATGTTAGAAATGTTCGGTAAAATTTTCAAGTTGCCTTTTTTTTCGTTCGCTCGCAATTAAATGCGCAATTTTTTCGTGAATAGTAGAAACTTCCGTCGCATCGGAACTTGCTCCGTTGAAACTGGGACATCACTCGTCTCCGATTGGTGTATAGTTGGGACAATGCTCGGAGTTCGTTGGTGCGCTGGTTGGGACACTAAGATCGCACGTGATTGGGTGGAGCGCCCTGTTCGGGGGGTCTGGTAGATGGAAGTGTCTCTCTTCATGGTCCGCGTGAATCGTACTACCCGGCAGGTTTAAGAGAGCTACGGTCTGTTTCATGAACAAACCGAACAAGTGTACATTTATTTAACATAAACTATTAACTTGGTTCATCCACGATGGTAAGAAATTACTGCCACAATCCATTCAACAAAAAAAATCATAAAAACAAACGTGCGCGTGTGAAACTTGTGACTAAGCACGAAATCGACAGGGAGCCGTCGTTAAAATTAGGGCTTTATCTTTGTAGACAATGTCGTATGATAATTGACGGTAAGCCTCTGGCTCCGCATGCACTTTCGGTTCCGAACGACGAAATTGAAGAAAATCGATGTAGTCCGGAACTGGAAACTGTATCTGGAGCTTTAGATAAACCTGGACCTTCCAACAAATCGGATAGTTTTGATCTCGCGACGAGTCAACCTGACCCCGGACATTCAGAAAAACGCGATTCTAGTGTTTTATCACGAGATGAAAAGGACTCGGAAAACCTTACAAGTCAGCCTGGAGGTTATTCTCAATATTCGTCAGTTGGGGAAGAAAAGAATGAAGCAACTACATCTTATCAAAGTTTCGCGATTTCCAATAACAATAGCGGACTTGAAAGATTGCTCGAATTAGTGGATGAGTCACCAATTGCGAAAAAACGTAAACAGACCGTTACATACTCGTCTGCCAAAAAGCAGAAAGTTTATGAGAAGGTAAACGAATTTTTAAAAACCGGTTTGAACGAGTCCGCAAAAACAAGTTTTGCCGCAAAGTCTGTCGATAAACGAGGTAATGTCGGAGTTTGCTGCGAGCAGACGGATGATACAAATCGCTAAACAGCTATACTCAGAAACAGGAGTGATATCGACACCCACTGCTAAAGCTGGAAAGGTACTCGACCCAACCACCTCGGCGACAGTACAAGCATTTTATCTCGACGACGAGAATAGTCGTGTCCTAGCAGGAAAAAAAGATTTCGTCTCCGTTAAAAAACCCTCTGGCCAACGAGAAAGAATACAGAAAAGATTAGTTCTCTGTAATCTGAAAGAGTTGCATCGAAATTTTCGAGATAAGTATCCGGAAATAGAAATTGGATTTTCACGATTTGCTACTCTTCGACCACCGTTCTGCGTTCTGGCGGGTCAGAGTGGCACACATACTGTGTGCGTTTGTACCTCACACCACAACGTCAAACTAAAGCTAGATGCTTGCAGAATCGGACAGCTCACTTCAGACTGGACCATCCCGCTGACTGACTACAAGGATTGCTTAAAATTTATAGTATGCAAGGATCCGACGATAGAATGTTTTTCAAGCAAGTGCAAAGAATGTCCCGGCACCAAAAAATTGAACGAGATGCTTAAAATGAAATTCGACGACGCGATAATCGACACAATCAAATATTCTCGTTGGATTTCAGTAGACAGATCAACGTTAGAAACTTTGGAGATCCCCACGGATGAGTTTGTAGATACGCTATGCTGTGAGTTAACAACGTTGCTTTTTCACGATTTTATCGCCAAGCAACAAGCATCGTACCACCGGTCGATCAAGGAAAATCTTCAAGAAGGAGAATTTGTTGTCGATTTAGACTTTGCCCAGAATTATGCATTCGTTGCACAGGATGCTTCTCAGGGATTTCACTGGAATAATGACCAGGCAACGATTCACCCCTTCGTGATTTACTATAAATCGGAGAATGGAATTGCCAACAAAAACCTGACGATCATTTCTGATTGTCTTGATCACATAACCAGTTCAGTGTACGCCTTTCAACGGATTCTTGTCCAATACTTAAAGACGCACTTTTCGGTGAAGAAAATTTACTACTTTTCGGATGGAGCTCCACAGCAATACAAGAATTGTAAGAACTTCATCAACTTGCTTCATCACAAACAAGACTTCGGTATTGATGCTGAATGGCATTTCTTTGCCACTGCGCATGGAAAAGGAGCTTGCGACGGAATATCAGGCACAGTTAAGAGACTTGCTGCACGTGCAAGCCTGCAACTACCTCCAGAAAGTCAGATTTTAACACCACAACGGCTCTTCGATTGGGCCACGCAGAATATCAAAGGGATTGACTTCCACTTTAGCGCGAAAAGCGAAAGCGATTTGGCAGTCCAATTTTTGAAGGAACGATATGCGAAGGCTAAAACCGTACCCGGGACACTGAAGTTTCATGCAGCCATACCAGCCAAAGATGGAAGGATGAACTTCAAAACGTATTCGTATTCAACTGCGCCGATCTCGAAAGTCATCATGAAGCATTAAAACAACACAAAAAACGGCCCTTTTCAGGGCCACCATATACTAACGCAGGCAATATTTCCATTCAGATTAACAGTTTTTATACATTTTACTAATATTGAACTGGTACAGTATTGATATTCACATTGAGAGGCATATTTTTACTTCACGGATCCCTGCGTAATGCAATATCATTGCATTTCTATTGATGAAGATAAAACTTATTTATTTAATTGCCAGCGAACAAAAAAAAAAGGCAACTTGAAAATTTTACCGAACATTTCTAACATGTTGAACTATGTTCAGTAAAATTTTCGATAAAATTCAGTAGACCCTAAGGGGTGAAAAAAATTAAAAACTGTTTTTTTTGCAGTTTTTGGGCCGTAGACTTTTTTTTACATATCGGATTAATATTCTGCTTTTTTTTTATTGAAAAGAGCGTTTTTTCCCGGTTAAAATGCACTGGTCAGATTTTTTTTTTGCTCTGTTAACACGTAAAAGACACACAATCAAAGGTACGGGTAATATTTTTTTTTTTTTTTTTTTCGATTAGGCCTCAACAAAAACTATGACTTTATCGGGGTCAATAACTGTGTGGAAATGTTTTTATATGATACCAGAAAACGATATTCTTGACGAAAAAAAAATGTTGAGACCGGCGGCCAAAACCTGTCCCGTTACCCGTGGAATACCCCATATATACTTCAATCTTATATTATCTAGCTAATTAAGATTGTCAATACAAATCAATTATTTTATAGATCACGGTCGATTTCAACTTGATGTACCCTGATGTCGTAATGCAAGATTTCTCAAGTACGACAATATTAAATGCTGCAAAATTACACCAAAAGATCCGTGGCGACAGTGAACTCACTTCAGAACCAGGTAATGTATATGAATCTTACACATTATGTGAAAAATCAACAGTAACAAGATGAAAAATATAAATAGTAGACGCTTGCACATTTCTCGTAATTTCTTATTGTTCACAAATTTCATATGTGGAAATATGGTAACCAATTATGGTTTCCGTATAGAGGAAGTACTATGAAAAATGAGAGATAATGAGAAAACAATGTGCAATGCTCTACTTTACTTTTGTGGTTTTTTAAATTATAGGAACTGAAGTTTATACGACGAAATTTGAATGATAGGACATATAAAAATTCAAAGTGCTTTAAAATCTTGCTTCAATGTATTTAAACAAAAATAGTGAGAACATATTGTGTAACAGACGTGATACATTTTAGATCGATTTCTCAAGAAATTCTCAAGTTACCAGCAAATTTGATGGCAATTTTGAATAAAAATGCAATACAATATCATCAAATTTGAAGGATTTTTTCGATTTTTGCCTAATTATGCTATATTTAATTTAATTTAATGTTTTTTAAAATTCTAATGCAGGGCGTCAAAAATTTAATCGCCTGTAATTCAAGAACCGCTCAAAGGATCGAGATGAAATTTGGCACATAAGTAAAAGTATTGTCCTGCTTTACTTATGTGCCAATTTTCAATCAAATGAATGCAACCCATTAGATCTTGTGAGACTTTTAGTTTTTTTTTTTAAAAGGGCGAGGTCGCTCTAACTTCTGTTAAATTTCGGATATTTTTCTAAATGATTCTTCGTTAGTGCAAGTACATGTAATGTTTTTTGGTATTGAATTTGGCCGAGATCGGTATAGCGGCTTGCATTTTATGAAATTTTGAATTTTTAAAAAAATTTATTTTTGTTGCATTAACTTCCGTAAAACTTAACCAAGTAAACCCAAATTGTAGGTTTCTTTGTCATATTCTAAACATATTGGCATTGAAAGCTGAAAAAAATTAGTTTTCGCCATCACTAAGATTTCTGTACGAGGAAACATGAACATAATAAGACACATATCTTACAATAAGATATGTTAATACCAATAAAAATATTTGTACAGCATAACAATAAATATATTAATACATTTTCTAATGTTCATCACTTACACGTTTTACTTATTGATTGGAATGGCATACCTTATTTCAGATTGGGGTACAGTTACAAAAGCGTACATAGCGATTCTCAGCATGCTGCCACCCACTGCAAAAGGGCAAAAGAAATCCGAAAGATGCAATTTCTCTCGATCGGTTGACAAGCTCATAGTATTTCACAAGGTATATACAATGACTGGCATATTATGAACAAAACTGGAAAGGTAAATTATGAACAGAAGAAATAATTTTTTTCATGAAATTTTCAGACGGGAAAACCTTGGGAAGATATTAAGCCGAAGGGAGAACAACCATATCTAGTTGCACAAGGTACTAACAAGAGCGCAATTAGCTCCTATTACATTGCCGTGGACGGTCATTTTCTGGCGATGGAAACTGCTGACGCGGGATTCGCATTCGATCAACTCTTTAAAATTCATTTCGTGCTGGACACGAAATTCGACAAAGATTTGGACACCTTCTGGAGATTCATTCAATCGTTCTATTACAAGATGCACAGCAACGTCAAATTCACCCCACGTATGAGAGAAGTCCGATCGTGGCTGACTCCGTGTTATTGAAACCGTCAGTATCTTGTTATTATTACGCATATTGAAAAACAGACCGTACTCTTAACAGTACATCTATATTTAACGAGTTAATGTGCTAAAACGTGATTTACCATTAAGATTTGAGATATATTATAAACTCTTTACGAGATAATCAGAAAACTATATAAGAAAAAGGTTGATTAACAGTGCCATAAAAAAAACGAAAAGACTGACGTTCCAGGTGACGTGCAACATTCATACAGATATAAGTTTAGTTGTTTAATTCGGGAGTATCACGATAAAAGTAAAGATGGTTTCATTGCATTGTTTTATTTGTTCTTTACGTTTTAATTACATTAATGCATTAGTGCAGCATCTAAGGCAACAAAATGCCTTGTTTAGTGGCTCGAAACTTCAAGTGAAATGTGGGATTCCTTTTTGCAACTTAATATTTCTAACGTATAGTGGATTCCGTAAACATTTATTGAAACATATCAACGATGGCGATGCGATTACTGATATCATGAATCTACCGTTTAACAATGCAACATGCAGTACGAGCAACGCAGATTTTAGAATGGACATTGATAGACCGTCATCTTCTAATAGTACAAACTACCGAGATATAACAACAGACTACGACGTAACCGTATTTCAAGACAGCGACATTAGTTCAGGATCAGATTCCCCACCGTTAAGAACCGAATATTCTGTTGATAGTTGGATATGTGATGATGGCGAAAATATTAAGCAACAAATCTCCTTGCGGAATCAATTTTATCTGAAATTGGATTCAACCGGAATTCCCAAGTCATCTCTGCAAGAGCTTGTAAATGGCACTGATGAATTGTTGTCAAATGTTTTTGACCGTATATCACAAATAGCAACTGACGGTGGTATTAATAATCAGGCATTAAATGATTTTCTCACCGAACAAAAGCAGGAATTACGACAAAGTAATAGTACTTTTAAAAGACATAAATTTTACTCTAATTTGAAAGATTTCGTATGTCCCGTCGAGTTATGTATAGGTACTCGGATAGACCAAATTTATGATCGATCTTTAAATGTGTATAAAACGGTTTCACTGCCGTGTACATTAATGTACATACCAATTATAGAAACAGTTCGATTCATTTTATCCAACAAAGAAGTACGACATGTCGCGTTTGCGGGAAAGCCTAAGAAGTCGAGAGTTCTGCAGGATTATACACACGGTTCATACTACGCAAAACACCCATTATTCAAAGCATCAGAACACACCATTCGGTTGCATATATATTACGATGACTTTGAAACGGTAAATCCCCTCGGAAGTAAAACTAATGCAGACAAATTAGGCGCTATTTATCTCGCTCTTCATAACCTTCCCGCGTACTCCAATACCAAACTCGACAATATTTTCTTTGTAGCTTTGTTTTACACGAACGACGTAAAAAAATTCGGATTAAATAGCGTTTTACAGCCTATTGTTAAAGACATTAATATATTAGAACGGGAGGGCATTGCTATTGGCAACAAAATATTGAAAGGCACGATAGCAATATTAAGTTTCGATAATTTAGGAGGTAATCAGCTGTACGGAATGGTAGAGTCTTTCTCGGCAACAAACTTCTGCCGATTCTGCACAGCAACAAAAGAAGAAACCGCGACCATGATAATAGAGAATAAAGACTATTTGCGATCAGGTGCTAATTCACATTTCAATGCTGAACTGTTGCCATTGCTAGGAATAAAAAATCATACTGCTTTAAACAATTTGCAATATTTTAACGTTTTTGACTGCCCCACAGCTGACATTATGCATGACATATTAGAGGGAATCGGACAGTTAGAAATAAAATTGATACTACGGTATATTACGCAAGACTTAAAACTAATTCGGATTGAGGACATAAACTCGAGAATACGCGCGAGTAGTATGCGGTGCGCTATGGCGACCCCCACTCCTATCCCCACTCCTACCCCCACTCCTTTTTCCCCCACTCCTCGGTTTTTAGCCGGGGCGTGGGGGAGAGAGTGGGGATGGGGGTGGGGGTAGGAGGGTTGTGTCGTCATAGCGCACCGCTTTTTACATTTATTGAAAATATATATATATATACATTTTATGCTTTATATAATTTTAATTAATGGCGACCCCCACTCCTATCCCCACTCCTTTTTCCCCCACTCCTCGGTTTTTAGCCGGGGCGTGGGGAGAGAGTGGGGATGGGGGGTGGGGGGTAGGAGGGTTGTGTCGTCATAGCGCACCGCTTTTTACATTTATTGAAAATATATACATTTTATGCTTCATATGGAAGACCGCTTTGTAATTTATTATTATTTATCATAGTAATATTAGTGAGCGGGCGGAGAACCCGACGAATCTCCGCAAGACCGCTTTTTAGTTTTTATTATTAACATTTTATTAGTGAGCGGGCAGAGAATCCGACGAATCTCTGCAAGACCGCTTTGTAGTTTTTATTTATTATTAATATTTTATTAGTGAGCGGGCGGAGAACCCGACGAATCTCCGCAAGACCGCTTTTTAGTTTTTATTATTAATATTTTATTAGTGAGCGGGCGGAGAACCCGACGAATCTCCGCAAGACCGCTTTGTAGTTTTTATTTATTATTAATATTTTATTAGTGAGCGGGCAGAGAATCCGACGAATCTCTGCAAGACCGCTTTGTATAGTTTTAAAGATTATCGGGGACCCAGATCTAAAAAACCCGGAAAGCGAAAGAAAGTCATTTCCGTGCGAGCAACGTGGCCCCGGCTCACAACGGTATATACATACCGCAGCGCGCTGCTGCTCGCGGAAATCTTTCGCAATCAACAGGGATTAGGGCCCCTCTATTGTTTAAATTTTGATTTATTTATTTATTTATTTATTTATAAAATTTGTAAAATTTAAGTTTTGCATTAATATTTACAATAACTACTCACCAGAAGATGTTTAAACGGCGTGTTATGTACCTACACACACACATACACGTACACTAAGGAACACTACCCCCCAATTAGTAAAATTAAACCACACACATACACACACACACACACACACACACACACACACACACCCGCACGCGTTTCACACCTCATCGGGAGGGTCTTGATGCGACGGCGACAAAGTAAAGACTAAAGTGATTGTATCACGGGGGCATCGTGAAGATGCTATTCTGTATCGTCTTTGCATTGTCAGCGTAACGTCTGTCTCCCTGGAGACCGACACGTGTGTCACAGTCATAGATGTAAATGTGCGAAATTGCAGCGTCAGCAGAACGCAGGAGCAAGAACAGTCAGTTAACAGGCTTTAGAAGACTTCTTTAATATAGAGAATAAAACTCACGGATGTTAGAGCGAGACAGACAATGCACGATGCTTCAATAATATACTTCGATGCTGCCGGTTATCCCAGTAAAAATTTTGGAGGAATGTTTGCAGTGAAACAAACATCCGCTCCATCTCCACTGTACGGATTTGTACAAAACACGCACTTATCACGTGTACAATCCGGCGCACAACACCTACACTCAACACAGGGTTTTCTCGTACGGGATACATTTTTATGGTTCCTAGAAGTGCGACAACGTAAGACTGATGCTCGAGATGCATAGTCTCTTTGACGACACGCAGCAATTACAGGGTTAGCAAAAATACACGTGTCTCCGCCGGTGCGTGCTTTTTCGCTAAGAGAAATAACAACATGAAAGATGATATGCTGCAGCTGCATCAACAGCGCGCGCGGAGAGTTCGATGCTGACCGTACTCTGAGTTAATGATACTTCAACAATGTATTTTCAAAACATTGTTAACGACCAAAGATTGTTCGGTTTCGTCAGACTATTTCATTTTTGCTGAAATTTCTATATTTTATAAGACTCAAAGTACGGCATGATCGTCAGTCGAACGACAACCGTGCGTGAGAGAGAGATATTAAAAGAGAATTTATAATTCGCTCATAAAAATGACGGACCATACCATTCGATCGTGTATTTTAGCACTATTAAAACTAGCGATAATTCATAGTGTTCGGATTAGGCGACGCTGTGACGGTAATTGGAGTCAGAGTTTACGAGATTTATCGGGCGAAAAACTCATTAAACGCCTAAAATTCATCTTGTGGTGGTCACCTCTCCGCGTAATCCTGGTAGCCCATAATAGAGGTATTCTACAAGGGTGTAAAGTGCTTCGATGTGTGTACGAAGAGCTCGAACGACGCAAGCTCGAAGACACCCCTACGGCCAGAGCCATTTTCAATGAAATTCAAGGTAAGCATTATTGATTATAGATCTTAAGCTTACCCGCGGATAAGATGTCGGTAATTCCTACCGTCGGTAATTCCTACCGTCGGTAATTCCTACCGTCGGTAATTCCTACCGTCGGTAATTCCTACCGTCGGTAGTTCCTACCGTCGGTAATTCTAACCATCGGTAAACTAATAATTCGTTCATTTTTAATTAATATATAACCACTGGCTGACTCGGTGGTAAGAGAGCTGCGTGGTAACAGTGGGGTCGCATGATGGAGTACCCGCGAGGATATATTATTTTTATTCCTAATTATTCTTTTTCATAGGCTTACGAGCGGAAAATTAACGAACAACATGTCGTTCCTCTGTAGACAGGTTAAGAAGAAGCAGATGAGAATATCCCATCAGTCTGTATAATGTGAGGTTTCAAAATAAACGATCTGAAAATCCGAAGATTTCAAAATCTCAAAATTTTAGAATTTCGAAAATTCGAATAAATTCGAATACTCAAAAATTAAGAATTTCCAAATTTCGAAAATTCGAATAATTTCGAATACTCAAAAATTAAGAATTTCCAAATTTCAAATAAACTCGAATACTCAAAAATTAAGAATTTCCAAATTCAAAATTCAAATTTCAAAAGCCGTCCTCAAATGATCCATTTTTTCTTTACAGTTTATGCACAGTTTTTTGAGGGTTCAACCGAAGAAGACGAAAATGCGTTAATAGAAGCGACGCGCACTGCGGAAGAACAGGATCAGTGGCTTCAAACACAAGAACCTGATTCCGGTGAGTGTAAGAATTAATTTATTAATATTCAGCCAATAATAATAATAAAAATTATTTTTCAACAGAAGAAGAGACCTCATCGGAGTTCGAGCACGACGTCAAGAACGGTGATAACCACACGTATAACGATGACCCCATAATGGTGGCCGTCATCGAAGCAGCTCGAGCTGTGGAAGAGGTTGAAGCAATTCAAGAAGCATATCGTAAGTATTTCACTTTGCAAAAAACGAATGAAGGAATTTTGCAAATTTTCCTAGTCTATATATTTCAGCAAGAATATGAGCTGATAAGCTTAATTTTAATTAGTGTCTGAACGCAACGGAGAAGAACCATCACCAGGGCCGTCAGAGAACCGCGATAGCGGAAATGAGACTGGAAATAATCAACCGTGTGACGCCGAAACATCACCATGTAAGGTTGATTTACCCGATGCGTTGGGTGACCCGTCCGTTAACGACGTCGAAACGGGTGAGGATACCACTGGAGAACAAGACTTTCCGGAGAACCAATTAGGACTATACCCTAACGGGACGGAAGATGCGTGGTTTGAAGGGGTGATGAATCTAGGTAAATAATCGGAAGGGTACAATACAGGACAACTGTGCGTGTGTGTGTGTGTGTGTGTGTGTGTGTGTGTGTGTGCGTGTGTGTGTGTGTGTGTGTGTGTGTATGAATGTCACCGACGAAAAATCAACAAACGTAATTTACTGAGGAATGAAAAATAAATACAACAGAAATGCAGATCGTCTATTTTCTTCAGGGCTACAGAGGGGGGCTGGAACGCAACAAAATCCCACCACATACAATGACTTACAACCACCGGGTATTCGAATCGAAATAATTCGAGAGACAGCACGGTATTTTAAACGTTTTAAGCTTCGTGGTCGTGAGACGACTCTACGTATTCGCGAACCACCACCAGAAATTAGCGTAATGAATTGGCTCGAGGGAGCGTTCAATGATCTTCTCACCCACATCACCAACTCCTGCGAGGGTGGGGATTATGTAGGAATATCGTTTACAGCGAGTAACTTGACACAAGGCCCTGTATGGCTGTCTTTTCGACCTGCTCGTGATTACGAGTTCCAAGATTTATGGCATCTCATAAGTAGCGTTGCGCAGAGTTCGGAATCGTTTGACCTTAATGACGAATGCAGAATAAAAACGTGCGTTGTGAAGGGTGTCGAGGGTCGTGGCCGACGGAAAGGATTAACACACGAGGGTGTAGCAAAAAGATCCATCTTGACGATATCTAACAACGACAATCTATGTTTACCACGATCGTTAGCGGCTGCCCTGGTGCACGCTGAACGGGGGGAAATTCGCACGGGCGATTTACATATTAAGTGGCAACGGGTGAGACAAATCAATGGTTCGGAGCAAAAAACTGCAGCGCTCGAGCTTACGCGACGTGCAAATGTTAGAGTACCGAAAAACGGGTGCGGTGTAAATGAAATCGCTCAATATCAGGAATATTTGGCGCGAGACGGTATTGCAATTGTCGTCTTTGAGTTTTTGGCTCTAGGGCTACGTAATAGGAAATCTATTTTTAATGGTACAAAAACCGTAGTAAGCGCGGTAGGACAGGTCCGACACACATTGTATATCCTGTATTACGAACGCTCACACCATTTCCAACCAATTCTTAATCTTAGAGGGGCTGTCGGCAGTACTGGTTTCTGTACATCGTGTGATACGTTATATCTAAGGTTAGATCATAGATGTCCTGGGAAAAAAATATGTTCTCGATGTCTCAGGACGCCTCCGTGTGATCCTCACACAGGAGATGCGATTAGATGCGCGATGTGTAATCGTGTTTTTTTCGGGGAGGTATGCTTGAAAAATCATCGAACCCCCGAGATCGCAAGGAAAAAGAAAAATGAACCGAGTGTTTGCGCAACTATTAAACGCTGCCCCGACTGTTTTCGCACGATCAGACCACTAGTGAGAAAGAAGAAACACCGGTGCTCTGTAGGTTATTGCGCAACTTGTAAATCAGACCAACCATACAATCACTTGTGTTTCATGAGGCCCCTTCCAAACGATCGAGAATTGAAAAACAAAATATTTATCTTTTATGATTTTGAAACGCAACAGTGCACACCGCTAGAGGGTACCAACGACACACGCGTGCATGAACCGAACCTCTGTGTAGCACAACGTGTTTGTACAAACTGCTGCGACAATGACTCTATAGCGGAGCCATGTAAATTTTGCGGTGTACATGAGTTTGTATTCAGACACAGTCCAGTAGCTCAATTGGTAGAGCTAGCTATGCAAAAAATCGAGGGCTTTTCCGGTACAATCTTAATCGCCCATAACGCCGGGGGTTTTGACGCTCAATTCATTCTCCGGTATTTTATAAATGAAAAAAAGACGCAGTTACCATCGCTGATTATGAACGGTACGAAAATTATCACTATGCGTATCAGTAAACTCGTGTTTCTCGATAGTCTACACTACTTCCACATGTCTCTGAGTAAGCTCCCTAAATCCTTTGGGTTAACTGATACCCTAGCTAAAGGTACTTTTCCTCACCTCTTCAATACACCAGAGAATCAGAATTATGTGGGAGAATTACCTCCGATGGAGTATTACTCGCCCAATAGTATGTCAACAAGCGTGCGTAACAATGTATTCGAGCCGTGGTATCGTGAATTGAAAAATACGGGTTATGTGTTCGATTTTCAAAAAGAAATCGTAGCCTACTGTAAGAACGACGTTACGATATTGAGACAGGCCTGTATGGTTTTCCGCAAAATGTTCATAGCCAAAGGGTCTGTTTGTCCATTCGACGAGAGCACAACGATAGCATCCGCTTGCTTTCGCATTTTTAGGAAGAATTTCCTTAAGGATGATACGATTGGTATTATACCTAGAAACGGATACAGATGGGCCGATAATCAATCGAAAAAAGCAGTTAGCTGGCTTGTATGGATGGAGCATATTCTTGGACAGCGTATTATCCACGCGGGTCGATCGCGTGAGTTCAAGCTACCTCTGACTTTAATAGTAGACGGTTACTACGAAACACCCGACGCGACACATGTGCTACAGTTCCACGGTTGTTACTGGCATGGCTGCCCGAAATGTTTTTTGGTCGGTAGAGATCAAGCACAGGGTGACGGTGTATCCATGAACGAACGGCACGAGAGAACGATAGCCGTGACTTATAAGATACGAAATAGTGGTTACAGCCTGACCGAGATTTGGGAGTGTGAATATGACCGTATGCTTGCCACCAATGAACAAATGCGTGACTTCGTTCGAGATAATGCTCTAGTTAAATCAAACCCGCTTAACCCCCGCGATGCTTTTTTCGGCGGTCGTACAGAGAATATGGTCACACTCTACGACACGAAAGACAATGAGCAGATACGATACGTCGATGTTTGTTCGTTATATCCATACGTTTGTAAATACGGTAAATTTCCCGTGGGGCACCCTAAAGTGTTTGTAGGCGACGAGTGTATGGAGTTAATCGGTGCTAATAATGATCTCACAAAAGTAGAAGGTCTTGTTAAATGCACTGTCTTACCGCCACGCAATCTTTACCACCCGGTGCTGCCGGTGCGGATGCACCAGCGTTTGTTATTCGCTCTACGTCGCAGTTGTTGTGAAAGTATGAATCAGAGTGAGTGTACACATGAAAGACCTGCGGAGCGTTTGTTTAACGGTACATGGGTAGTCGACGAGTTGAGAAAAGCCGTATCACGCG
This sequence comes from Perithous albicinctus, assembly GCA_964016905.1. Classification (NCBI taxonomy): domain Eukaryota; kingdom Metazoa; phylum Arthropoda; class Insecta; order Hymenoptera; family Ichneumonidae; genus Perithous; species Perithous albicinctus. Next base: position 5,635,538 of record OZ024703.1, read on the forward strand.
GGTATAGAGTGCTTCATGTGGAGGAAATTTGGCAATACGAGATAACACAGTATGACCGCGATTCACGTTCAGGCGGCCATTTCTCGGGTTACATAAACACCTTCCTAAAAATTAAACAAGAATCTAGCGGCTGGCCTGCGGAGTGTGTGGGCAACGAAGAAGCTCAATCAAAATATATCGATGATTTTGAGCGATCAGAGGGGGTTAAACTAGATCGTGAAGCGATAACGAAAAACCCTGGGCTACGCCAAGTAGCTAAGTTGTGTCTGAACTCGTTTTGGGGAAAGTTTGGGCAGCGTGAAAATTTACCGCAAACCGTGATAGTTTCAACACGCGCAAAACTCGTGCAATTACTGACTAGTGCAGAGTACGAGATTACAGGTATCCTACCTGTAAATCATCACATATTATATGTCAGTTACATAAAAAAGGACGAAACCGTAATCCCCTCAGGAATCGCGAACTCTGTAATCGCTGCTTATACAACAGCTCAGGCGCGCTTAAAACTGTACAGCTATTTAGAACGTCTGGATCGACGAGCACTTTACTGCGACACCGACTCGGTTATTTACGTGACAAACAATAATCCTGATGAATATGAACCACCAACAGGGCAACTTTTAGGGGATCTTACAGATGAACTTGAACCGGGGTGTTATATCAAATCTTTCGTTTCCGGAGGACCTAAATTTTATTCGTTCATAACATGCGCGCCCAACGGTAGTGAAGCGGAAGTTTGTAAAGTGAAAGGTATAACTCTTAATTTCGCAAATAGCCAATTAATAAATTACAAAACAATACGCTCCGACATAGTTGGCGACACGGTAGAGCCTGTCGAGGTGAAATTTGACGCGATTCGTCGAACACCGTTCCATCACGTCGTCACCCGTGGGGAAAAAAAGAAATGTAAACCGTCGAGCGTTAAACGAAGACGAGATGGTGAATACGGCTCGCTGCCGTACGGCTACAAAGAGTAATCTATTTTATCAAAATGTAAATAATGTAGATAATGTAAATATTCGTATTTTTATTGTGAAATAAAAAGTTTTATAAATTTCCCTACCAGTCCGAGTCTTTATCACTCACAGCAATTATAATAATTTACTCATTCGTTGAGATGGACACGCGGTGGAAACATCCCTGGACCTCGATGATCTGCGGGCCCACGGGTTGCGGTAAGACGTATTTTGTGAAAAAGTTTTTGAAATATATCTCCCGTATGAACAGCGAGCCGTTCGAGAGAATTATTTTCTATTATTCCGAGTGGCAACCCGCATACACGGAGTATGGTACATCAATAGAATTTCACGAAGGCTTACCGCAGAGTGCAGATTACGCGGGCGACCCGCGCGCAAAACTCATAATAATTGATGATTTGATGCGCGAGGCATCAAACAATAGTGTTATAGATCTCTTCACTAAAGGTAGTCATCATAAGAATCTGAGTGTTATTTTCATCACGCAAAATCTATTTCATCAAGGTCATGGACAGCGTGATATCTCGCTGAATGCCAACTATATCGTGGTTTTCAAAAACCCTCGTGATCGCGCCCAAATCCAGCATCTTGCACGCCAGGTATATCCGGAAAACCCGCGCTTTTTACAAGAGGCTTATCACGATGCAACATCTAGACCTCATGGGTACCTGTTGCTTGATTTGAAACAATCAACACCTGATAATTGTCGATTTCGAACCTCTATTTTTCCCGATGACCCCCATCATTTCGTATACGTACCAAGAAAAAAGTTAAAAAGCAATTGCAATTCAGGTGAACTGCCAGTTCTACACTTGTAATGATATCCAGAGGAAGCAACACCCATTCTTAAGGATAGTATCGGAACCCTCGCGATACAGATAAGTTAAAAAGAGTGATACATCGAGAGAATCGACAGTTTAACGTGAGTGATGGCGCAAAGAGGTTCACCACTCTGCAAGAAGCACGTTGCAATATTGAGAGCCCTTCAGCACCTCAATAAGGAGCAGCGTGAAGCTGTTTTACGTAAAGCAGATTCCGGTATCGTCCGCTGCATTTGTGAGTGCGCCGTGAACGTTCTTTGCGGTAACGTGCCTCTGAAGACCGCTCAAAGGAAGAAATTACGTCGACACGCACCCGTTCTCCGTCGTTTAGCCTCGAAAAGCGGCTGTTGGAGGAGTAAGAAACGATTCGTTGTTCAGAGCGGTGGGTTCCTACCTCTCTTACTAGCTCCAATACTGGGTACCGTTTTGTCAAATTTGCGTTTTGTCAAATTTGATCAGCAAGTAATGGAGCACGCGAGAAAAATGGTGCTGGTACCGGAGGAGAATCTATCTCAGATAGGGTCTCAAAGTCGTTGGCAGCCAGGTCTTGGCACTGATACGTCACGGCCTGTGCAATGTATTGACGCTGTGCTGACCAGGCTGGATACTGAGATGAATGAAATTTTAAATTCTAATGCATACAAGGATGAGCGTGAAAAGTGGTGTGCATACTTGACTGTACTACAACGCTATCTCCATTTTGCCGATGACGAGAGAGCTGGACAGTACCGTGCACTTATGAAGAAGAAAGATACTCTAGAGTCTTCTTCTGGTAATGAAGTAGAAGTAACCCGTAATAGTATGAACGATTCCATTATCATTGAGAGTATACCAGCTAAATTCCGGAACAAAGCTAAACTACTGCTTCGACGTTTGCGTGACGCACCATCAGCACAATTTTCTTGGGATTCTGCTGGCGTCGTGTCCATCAGTGGAATACCGATCAAAGATTCAAATATTGTTGATCTTGTTAACGATGCTATGAGGTCGAGGAAAACAACTAAACCAATTGGACGCAGTGATTTTGCCAAATTCCTGAGATCGATGCAGACACCACGGGAATTCATTGGTAATGAAGAGCTGTGGATGGAATCGAGGGCTAATTCGTCATTGCGTCATTCACAGGCAGAAGACGGCAATAGTACCAATAGTGATGACGGCTCAGCTATAAGTCATTTATCGTTTTACAGCGATAGTGAAAACAGATCAGATCAGAGTGGTGCTGGGTATAATAAGAAAAGACGTGTAACTTGGGTTAACCTTAAATTATAATCATGAAAAAATTGGAAAAAGTGTACTTTAATACAGCCCATGAAGCATCGTTTTCAGAAGCCGCGAAATTATTGCGTGTGGCCCGGCAGAAGAAAATTTCCAAAGGGAGGACGCAGCAGTGGCTTGAAGCGCAGGATGCTTACACTAAACATAAACCTGTGAGACATCGATTCCCGCGACGTATTTACAACGTACGGAACATTGATGATTTTTGGGAGGCTGATCTTGTAGATCTTCGTTCAATCAAGGATTATAACGACGGCTATGTTTACCTCCTCGTTGTTATCGACGTGCTCAGTAAATTTGCTTGGGTTCAACCGTTACGTGACAAGACTGCTGCAACAGTGGCTAAAGCATTTAACGCCATATTATCGAGAAAAAATAGTAACGGTAGATCACCCGTTTGTCTACAAACGGACAAGGGTAAAGAATTCATAGGTATTGCATTCCAGACTCTCTTAAAGAAAAAGAACATTCAATTTCGTATCGCGAGAAATCCTGATATAAAAGCGGCTATTGTCGAGAGATTCAATAGAACATTGAAGGAAAGAATGTGGCGTTATGTCACTTACTCTAGACAAAAACGCTACATCGATGTTCTGCAGAACATTGTTTCAGCATACAATCATGCTACGCACAGCAGTATAAAAATGGCTCCTGCCTCCGTAACATTTATGACAGCTGCGAGGGCTCGGGATAATCTGATACAGCGCTATAAGAAAACAGATCATTGCCCTCCTAAATATAATGTGGGTGATATCGTACGCATCAGTAGTGCAAAGGCAGCCTTCGCGAAAGCTTACGAGGGTGGGTGGAGTAGCGAGTTATTCAAGATACACCGGGTATCGCACAGTATTTGTCCGGCGACATACATCTTGCGCGATCTTCACGACGAGGATATTGATGGTATATTTTATGAAGCTGAATTATCGCGGGTGCAAACGAAGGTGAAAGGACTGACGAAATGAAGGAAGAGTTTTACATTGTGTTGCCTAGCAACAGTAGTATGAGTTATTATCCCGATAATTTGACAACGCGATATACCACCCGTTTACCGCAATGTGTGTCACTCCATGGTAGTTGGGCCGTTTCTTTAGCTGAAATACACATACCTATGACAATGTTGCATGTACCGCCCGAGGGAGATCGAAACTTTATCAATGTCGTAACGAACATTGCAACACCGGGTACTGTGGCTGACGTTGATTTTAGGGATGATCGTGCTTGTGTACCACCAGGGGTATACCGCAGCATAGATACATTACTCGAGACAATTAACGAAATACCTTGTGTGGCGGGGCATCTGAAATTTCAATACACACGCAACGGTTATGTTACGGTGGCACGTATCTGTAAGTCGTGTGAGAATCTGGAGCACTCCTTCTGTTTTTCCGACGTGTTGAATAAAATTTTAGGATTCACTCAATCTCAGGATGTAGTAGTACGGAGAGAATTCAAATACGTTGCTCAGAGGCCGGCTAATCTGGCTAACGGGACTCCTAATATGATGTACGTTTATACAGATATCTGTGAACCCTATATTACTGGGGATGTGCACACACCCCTGCTACGTGTCGTACCAACCGTCACCGCTGATAATTGCAATTACGGAGCTGTGAAAATCAGAAGCTTTTCACCACCACGCTATGTACCTTTGCTACGCACGAGTTTTCAAACGATAACGATTGATATAAGAGATGAATTTGGCGAGCCAATGCCATTTGAGTACGGGACGCTGACGGTGACTTTACAATTCAAACGCACAGACTAGTACGACAAAATGGGTTACTACGACGAATACTTTGATGTGCAAACGGGTGGTGGTGGCGGTCGTACCGGTTATGGTGGTATCAGTCATGTGTATATAGGCTCACCGAATCAACGAGGTCACGGTATAGGAAGTTTCCTAGGTGGTCTCTTTCGACGTATAATACCCCTCTTGAAACAAGGTGCTCGGGCTGTCGGTAAAGAGGCGCTGCGATCGGGTGTCAATGTAGCCACCGATATCCTGGATTCTGGTATGCACCCAAGAGAAGCATTTAAAACGCGTCTGCGCGAATCAGGGGAAAATCTGAAGCGTAAAGCTGAAGAAAAAATTAACACGCTTATGCAGGGTTCAGGGTATAAAGCTAGTAAAATTAATAAACTGATGCATTCTCTTGCGGGACGCGCAACACGACGCAGTGGTGGTGTGAAAAAACGAAAGAAGGTCGTAAAGTCGCAAAAACGTTCGGGCAACGAGAAAAGGAAGACGCGTAGTAAGAGAAAGACAGTGAAAAGTAGAGCAAGAGGAGGAGGAGGGGCGGGCGTCAAGAGACGTAACAAGAAACCAAGAACAGTGAGGGATATTTTCGCCTAGTCTCACGTTGGAAAAAAATGGCGTTCCTGCATACACACTCGTGTGAGTGCCTAAAATCGGAACTCGAGCTATTTACACTACCACCAACTCAGACAACGATTGAGGGAACGCATTCAGTGTATTATAAACCCATCTCATCGCTGACGGATGATTCACCGATAGAGTTTGTCATACCAGGACAAGGAGATGAGTACATTGACCTTGCGCATACAATGCTGAGTATGCGTGTTAAAATAGAGACACCACCAGGTATAAAGGAGGATCCGACTATTAAAGTAGGACCCGTCAATAATCTTATGCACTCAATGTTCAATCAGGTCGATGTATTTCTGAATCAGAAACTTGTATCACCCCCTAATAACGCTTATGCATACAGAGCATATATTGAAACACTCTTGAATTACGGACCGGCTGCGAAGTCTTCGCATCTCACGAGCGTTCTATGGTATAATGATTCGGCTGGTAAAATGGATGACTTGGGCGATAGTAATAGCGGTCTTTCAATCCGACGAACCGTATTAGGAAATAATAAAATGATCGATCTTCTCGGCCATCTGCACTGCGATATCTTCAATCAGGAGAGATTTTTGCTAAACGGTGTTGAGATGCGTCTGCGGCTCGTGCGAACCAGCAACGCTTTTTGCCTCATGACTTCATCGAGAAATTATACCTTACGAATCACCGAGGCGTCGCTACTCGTACGTCGTGTTAAGATAGCACCAGGTATACTTCTCGCTCATGCAAGAGCTCTTTCTAAATCTACGGCAAAGTATCCTTTGACGCGTGTCGAGGTTAAAGCTATATCCATGCATGCGGGCGTCCACGGCGATACTCTTGATAACGTTATACTCGGTCAACTACCTAAACGTATAATCGTCGGTTTTGTCGATAATAAGGCTTTCAATGGCGATTCCACTATGAATCCGTTTAATTTTCAAAATTACAACATTAATTATCTTTCGTTGTATGCGGATGGTTTGCAAATACCGTCAAGACCTCTACAACCAAACTTCATAGACACTTCCATGTACGTGGATTCATACCACACTCTGTTCTCAGGTACAGGTATACACTTTCTGAATGAGGGTAATTGTATTTCACGTACAAGCTATCCGTATGGTTATTGCTTATACGCGTTTGATCTTACACCCGATCTCTCAGCCAATAGTAACACTCATTGGAATCTTGTAAGATACGGTAGTGTTCGAATAGAAGTACGTTTTGCAGAAGCCCTATCTTCAACAATTAATTGCATTGTGTACGCTGAATACGATAATGTTTTGGAGATTGACTCATCCAGGCAAGTAATTGTGGACTATAGTGGTTAGATATAGGTTGAGAACAACATATGGTTGCATTGTGTACGCTGAATATGATAATGTTTTGGAGATTGACTCATCCTGGCAAGTAATTGTGGATTATAGCGATCAGATACAGGTTGAGAACCACATATATATTTACAGTATAAACGAGTCGTATCATCAGTCTGTGTTCGAACTTTGAGGTATCACGATCGTGCAACATATCATGAATATTATCATTGATATACAAGGCCTGAAGGGTAGATCTAACGAGTTTATTCCAAAAGAAATTGCAATAATTTCTGTTAATTCGGATTTTAGTGCACACTGGATCGTGTCGCCACCCTATGCTTATAAGAGTTTACCACCTAGTGTAAAGAGACAAAACACATGGTTGAGCAATAATCATCACGGGATAGAGTGGTCCAACGGTGAAACATCATTACGGGCTGTCGAAAACGTTTTGAAGAAAACCGCCGTGCAGGCTGACCGAATATTCACCAGAGGTTCTGATAAAGCGAATTATTTAACACAGCTAACAGACTGCTTCGTAATAAATTTAGAAGAAGACGCAACGGATCCCTCGTTCCGTAATTTACCACCGTGTAACACTCTGTGTATCTACCATAGTGTATTGTGCAAAAATAGTTCGTATAGGTGTGCTCTAAATAGTGCTGCAAAAATTAAAAAGTGGCTTTGTCATAGTGATCGTATCAATTCTCTGTGGGAGTATAGAACCACTACAACCTGGTACGTCGGCCTATGTTCACGCAAAGAACTCGACGCATCTCATGAACACTCTGCAAATTCTGGAGGCACTTCAGAGTATAAAGAATCATACTATCGGTGTATATCCTGCCGATCGCATCCCGAGGGTGTGGGCGAAACCGATTGCAATTGTAGTTAACACAGATGGACACAAGCAGCCTGGAAGCCACTGGGTCGCCATGTACGTCGATCGATCTGGACATGGATGGTACTTCGATAGCTACGGATTACCACCAATCGTCCCTCAGCATCTCCAACGACTCCGACGAAATTGCAAACTCTTTCGCTACAGCACTTCTCAACTACAGAGTCCTGAATCACAATTTTGCGGACATTATTGCGTTATGTTTCTACATTTCATTTCTACAGGCCTTGGTATTCACCGGTTTAGAAGCGTATTTTCAAATTCTCTGTCGAGCAACGATAAAATAGTATGTGAATACTATAACGCGTATTCTCGCAAACATGACCAGACCAAGTATCAGAATAAGCAATTTAACGTTTGTGTACAAAGATGCTGCTCACGAACACGTTAATTGCGAGATGAAGAAAAATACTTAGTCAATTGCTACAATTTTATATGATAATTGAGAAATTAAGAAAAATACTTAGTTAAATGCTACGGCTTTATATGATAACCTTCAAAAGAAATATCGCTGACAATGCATTCATTGACCCTGGTTGCAAAGATATTGTATTACATTCACACGTGTCTTTCAGACAAAAGACTGATGCAATTTAGCTAACGCTGTAGTAAATTAATATTGTTCAGAGTGGGGGGTAGGGGGTGAGGGGAGGGGTAACAGTCGTACGATGAAGCTTCGTCCTTTGAAATACGGTTTCATTAGTAGCCGAGTCGTCTTAGATACTTCTTCTTCTCCTTCAAGTCTATGCATAGAAAACGTCTGATATTAAAGACACGTATAGAAAAACTCTTGCAAGACATTGACGCAGTCAAAGTTTTAATTCAGACAAGAACAGACTCAAATTTTTTGATACGTAAAATCAAAGTGCTCAAACTCAAAGATGGATCTAACGGCAATCAACAAAGTGGGCAAGCCCGAAACATACTTGCCGTTGAAAAAAGTGTCGGAACTGGAAATTAAAAAAGAATATATCGTTACGAGTATGAAGACGAGGCAAACAAAGTGGGGTGCACGTATTACTGTGGATCTTGAGAACGAGTTTACCTGTTTCCTACCATCGAGATTTGCGGAAGCTTTCGCGAAGAACGATGAATTATTTCAACAAATGATTACCTGTGCCGGTGAAGACCGATTACTTATGGTGTACCACGGTTCAAAGTTCAATCATGTGGAATTCAAGGAAGTCCCTGTATGACTACCTGTCAGGTAATTAAAAACATCAATGTTTTCGGAAATATGATAACCATCGACGATTTGTACATTATTAACGAAAAACTGTTTAATCTAGATATCCGAGGTAATGGAACCATAGGACGTCTACATCCGTATATCTATGGACTCCTTCATCTGAGAAACGAGCGCTCACCACCATATTGTTATAAATTATATAAAGCATAAAATGTATATATATTTTCAACAAATGTAAAAAGCGGTGCGCTATGACGACACAACCCTCCTACCCCCACCCCCATCCCCACTCTCTCCCCCACGCCCCGGCTAAAAACCGAGGAGTGGGGGAAAAAGGAGTGGGGATAGGAGTGGGGGTCGCCATTAATTAAAATTATATAAAGCATAAAATGTATATATATATATTTTCAATAAATGTAAAAAGCGGTGCGCTATGACGACACAACCCTCCTACCCCCACCCCCATCCCCACCCTCTCCCCCACGCCCCGGCTAAAAACCGAGGAGTGGGGGAAAAAGGAGTGGGGGTAGGAGTGGGGATAGGAGTGGGGGTCGCCATAGCGCACCGCATACTACTCGCGCGTTTAATTATGGACCTCTAGACATTGCAAATAAACCTAGTCCGATAATACTTGATAAGCCAGGATCTTTGATTGGCGAAAGAGCAGCACAGACATGGTGCCTACTGAGATTTTTACCCCTTATGATAAGCGACCTAATACAAGACTCATCTCCGAAGCATAGCATGTTGAAACGTAAGTGGCGCGTAATAACGTTATTGCTGAGCATAATGCAAATTGTATTTTCTCCCTTAATTAGCGAAGGAATGATCGCTCAATTGAGATGTTTAGTAGAAGAGCATAATTCATTGTTTCTAGAAGAATTTGCAAGGAACCTGTTACCAAAACACCATTTTATGGTGCATTACGCGACTGTTATTGAGCTCATAGGCCCCTTAATATTTATATGGGCTATGCGATTCGAAGGAAAGCATAATTATTTCAAAAATTTAGTACATCAATATCGAAATTTTAAACACGTCGCTAAAACACTTGCATATCAACATCAGCGTTACATGTATTATCAACATAAAATTAGTAAACCGAATATTGATACTGTAATACACGCTGACCCAGGGACGATTATTTCATATAAAACAGTTCTAGAACAATTTCCTACTATAATAAATCGACTAAATATCCGCAGAAGATCAAAAGTTTTGGTGGTTAATAAGTTGCAGTATGGCATTTCTTATAATACAGGATACTTCATTACTTCTGGCAAAGATAAATCGGACTTGCCAGTATTTCTCAAAATCTGTAAACTATTTATTTACCAGAATTTGCCCTTTGCTATATGCCAATTGTGGGAAACTACCTATTACGATGAAAATTTGTGTGCCTTCCGAGTCCAAGAGAAACCCATTTCACAGTTTAAAGTCATTGATATCGATAATTTATCGCATAAAGAATCATACGTACTTCATCAAGAATACGATAAAATTGATACGTACATTGTTCCGAAGTATTTGATTATATAAAATATTTTTTTTTAGTATATATTACACGTGTCATGATATTTTAGCAACCCAAATGTTCAAAGACATGCAATAACTCTGAATGTAACTGTGGTTGAAATACTAACGCGTCACAAAAAATTCACCGAGTTTTCATATCCTAACGCCCTTTCGTTTTCGAATAGAAGGTTGTTTTTAGCTTTTTTTCTTTTTTCAATCAACAGCATTTCGGGCTATAGGGCCATAGTCGAAAAAAATAAAATACATGTCTGTTCATACTTTTTTCGAAAAATATTAGGTAGATTTGTTTTGGTTTTGAAAAAACTATTTGTAAGTGTAACATTTTCTGTTAATACTGTGTGGTACTGGAGGGCCACTCGCTATTTGATATATATTTTATTTATTTACATTTAAACAAATCAGGAACGAATTTATAAACAAATGGACCCGATGGAAAACGCCACAGTTATTTTATTTGTTGTGTTCTTTTTTTACAATAACAATCTATGTTTCGTAGGGTTGTAATTATGTTCACAAAATTAAAATGTTTCATAAGATATTTAGTGACTGATACGTAAATTATAAGTACTATTTTATAAAAATTATAAGATACCTACATGTTACTTACTATAATACATTAATAAAGTCTCCTACGGTACTTAATCATGGCTTACAGTTATTGATTTCCAGTTTTTTTAGATTTTTGGTTTCATCGTATACTTTCTTCAGGTTTTTACATTTCTTCCCGCTTTCTTCTTTCTATTCCATTCTTTTCCTGAGTGCGTCTTACCCGCAGCCACTGTTTCCCAATACACTGAAATCGCATCTACAAAAGTGGACCCGGGAAACTGTTGAAAATCAATCTGTTGCATGGCTAAGTATTCACCCATCCCAATACCGGCAGCACGAAATGCTGCTTACCATGGGAGACCGTAGAAGCATCTGTACGTCTTCGGTATCTGAGCGATCAAATATTGATTTCAAAATATTGCTTGTAAAGTGCAATTATTACGATTTTTATGGAATTTAATATTAACACTCGCAGGTGCAAAAAATTGCACTGTTTTCTGTCAATCTTTTACACATTCTCGAGTTCACAAACGTCCATTAATGTAGGAGTTTAACACTCCTCGTGTGTTAATAATTAATCTTATAATATTTATATTGACATTTTATGGCATTTATTATTCACACGCATAGGTGCAAAAAATTGCACTGATTTGTGTCAATCTTTACACATTACGGAGTTCTTAACCGTCCCACAATATTGAAGTTTAACACTACTCGTGGTTTAATAAATAATCTTACAAGTGTAATAAAACTACTTACATAAGTGTAAAAAGTTACACTATTTTGAGCAATTCTTCAATCCATTTAGATATCATGTCGTACACCAAATAGTGTAAATATAAATTGGTGTTAATTCTACGGTGTTGAAGTAAAATTTACACCAAGATTCTGACACCTTCCGTTTACACTATGACAGTGTACTAAGTTTACACAATATTGATGGACCTATATATACACCGTTGCGGTGTTAAAACGGTGTTAATATTAACACCGATTTTTTACAGTGCAGTAGCAGATGCTCCGATTTATTGTCTTGAGCCATCGTTGCGCTGTTTGATGGTCAGAAGGCGCGAGTAGAATGGAGCTGTTGCCATCGTCGTTGCATCTGTTATCCCCTCCACGGCATGTAGGTAGTCCCCACCCATCACTCGGAGGCCTCCTTGAACTCCAGATGATTGTATTTTGTGCCGTAATAGATCATGCGCAACTTTTTCTCACTAGCAGCGACAATCATTTGTTGGAAAAGCGTGTTCTGCTCTTCGAATGCCTGGACGAACCTTGACGGCAGGAAACACGTAAACCCGTCTTCTAGATCAACGGTAATGCGGACACCCCATTTGGTCTGGCTGGTCTTTATCTTTGTGATGGTGTACTCTTTATCGGTCTCCAGCTCTGATAACTTTTTCACAGGCAGAAACGCCTCGGGTCTTCCCACTTTGTTGATCATTGAGAAATCCATCGCACAAACTGACCGCTTTCAATTTTCTCGTCAAAAAATATAATTCCGATCTCGAGCGAATCAGAGCCTTGATTGCTTGAATATTTTGTAAGTGTCTCTCTATTAGCGTCTTTAACTCGCGTTGCCTCATCCGGCTGCTAAGATAGTTCGACTGTGGGTGATGTTCCCCTGGAGACAAGAGCGTTTTGCAGCTACCTTTCCCCCACTCTGTGAGACATCAGGCGACTGTCTTCAAATATGTAGACTGCCGACATAGCATCACGTGTGCATGTAAAGATATACCTCTGTAGCTAAGTCAGATGTCTGTCTTCAAAGAAGTAGACTGCTGACACAGCATCACGTGTCCATGTAAAGAGATACCTCTGTATCGTTATGTCTTGGTGAAATCACACCTCGTCGTTCAAGGCTATCGAGAGTGCGAGCAACAGCCCTGCACGTGTATGTGAAATCCCTTGTCTTGCAGTTTAGATATGCCTCGTTTATTGATGTACGCTTTATAATAGTTAGATATTATTTGATCATTCCGCGGCAAATTATCTGAAAACACGCTGCTAAACCGATGAATACCAATACCTGCAGACATGAAATGAAGAAACATAACACAATAATGCCCGCAAAATTGTGATTCGGGACTCTGAAGCCGCGATGTGCTGTAGCGAAAGAGTCTACAATTTCGTCGGAGACGCTGGAGATGCTGCGGTATGATTGGAGGGAGTCCGTAGCTATCAAAGTACCAGCCGTGTCCATCTCGATCGACGTACGTGGCGACCCAGTGGCTTCCCGGCTGCTTGTGTCCATCGGTATTAGCTACGATAGCTGTCGGTTTCGTCCACACCCTCGGGATGCGATCGGCGGGGTACACACCTATAGCGTGATTCTGTATGTTCTGAAGAGCCTGCAATATTTGCAGACTGTTCATAACAAGAGCCCGCAGCGACAACTTTTTTCTCCGGATGATTTTTTTTTTCGTTGACTCCGCCAATCTCTGATAATCCAACGCTCCAGGTCGTCGTGGTTCTATACTCCCACAAAGAGGCGATGCGACTGCTATGACGAAGCCACTCTTTAATTTTCACAGCGTTATTTAGAGCACACTTGTACGTGGATTTTTTCCTGCGTAATAAGCTGTGATAGATACACAACGTCTCGCACTCGGATAGATTTCGGAAAGAAGGGTCCTCAATGTCTTCTTCCAGATTTATAATAAAGCAGTCGGTGAGATGAGTCAAGTACGCTGCCTTCTCGGCTCCTCTAGTGAATATGCGATCTGCCTGCACGGCAATCTTCCTTAAAACGGTCTCGATTGCCCGTAACGTTGTTTCACCTTCGGACCACTCTATGCCGTGATAGCTGTCAATCAACCACGTATTCTGACGTTTTATACTAGGCGGTAGGCTTTTATATGAGTGGGGTGGCGATACAATCCAGTGTGCACTGTAATCCGAGTGAACCGAAACTATGGCAATTTCTTTCGGTATAAATGCGTTATATCTATTTCTCACGCCCTGGATATCAATAACGATATTCATGACGCTGTGACGTAAGATCGTAACGTTTCGGCGTATAAAGGCGGACTGATTCTCTCAAGCTGCTCCGCCGCAAATATACCATGCTACATCGACGCGTCAGCACCACAGTCTAACCGCTATAATCCACAATTACCTGTCTGAAGGAATCAATCTCTAGCACATTGTCATATTCGGCGTACACAATACAGTTAACAGTTGAGGTTAGAGCTTCGGCAAAGCGTACCTCTATTCTCACGCTACCGTGCCTCACTAAATTCCAATGGCTGTTGCTGTTTGCCGAGAGGTCGGGTGTGAGATCAAATGCAAAGAGGCAATAGCCTCGTGGATAAGTTGTGCGAGGAATACAGTTACCCTGATTGAGAAAGTGGATGCCTGTCCCGGAGAACAGTGTATGATATGCGTCCACAAAACGATTGCTGTCAAAGTCGGGTTGTAAAGGTTTTGAGGGTATCTGCACACCGTCTGCGTATATTGATAGATAATTGATTTTGTAGTTTTGGAAGTTAAAAGGATTTAGTCGGCGGTTGCCATTGAAGGCCCTATTATCGACAAAGCCGATAATTATACGTTTAGGCAATTGCCCGAGTATGACATTATCCAGAGTATCACCATGCACACCGGCATGTAATGATAGGGCTTTAACCTCCACACGCGTCAATGGATATTTGGCAGTCGATTTAGATAGAGCTCTAGCGTGGGCTAGAAGCATACCGAGGGCTATCTTGGCCCGGCGCACAAGAAGCGATGCTTCGGTAATGCGTATGCTCCAGTCAGGTGAGGAGGTCATGAGGCAGAAAGCATCACTGCTGCGCACGAGACGCAACCGCAATTCAACGCCATTTATTAGAAACATCTCCTGATTAAAGATATCGCAGTGCAGATGACCAAGAAGATCGACCGATTGTTTATTGGTGCCTAGAAATGTCCGGCGATTAGACAGCCCTTCATTTGCGTCGGCAATATCATCCATTTTTCCGGGTTTATCAGTGTACCATAGTACGCTCGTGAGATGGGAAGCCTTGGCACCCTGCCCGTAATTCAAAAGTGTTTCAATGTACGCTCTGTAGGCGTAAGCGTTATTTGGCGGTGACACAAGTTTTTGATTCAAGAACACATCGATCTGATTAAACATCGAATGCATTAAATTATTAACAGGACCGGCTGTAATAGATGCATCAGGCTTCGCACCCGTTTGTTGTATCTGAACTCGCATGCTTAGCATTGTATGCGCGAGATCAATGTACTCATCGCCCTGACCAGGCACGACAAACTCTATGGGTGAGTCATCTGTCAGAGATGAGATTGATTTGTAGTACACCCACTGTGTTCCCTCAATTGTGGTTTGGGTCGGTGGTAACGAAAACAGCTCGAGCTCGGACTTCAAGCACTCGCATGAGTGTGTGTGCAAGAACGCCATTTTACCGAAATAATATTTCTACGCGAAAATGTCGGATACAGATCTTGGACTCTTCCTCTTCTTCCCGCTTCTCTTCTTCTTCAGCACGCCAGTCTTTCTCACTTTTCCACTCGCTGTCTTACCCCTCCTCCCCCCGTGCTCCTCCTCCTCTTCTTCTTCTTGGTTATTGAGGCGAAACGTTTTCTCGACGTTGCGGACTTCTTTCTTTTTCTTGCACCGATGCTGCTCGACGTACGATCACGGGCGTAATGAAGCAAACTCTTAATCTTAGCTGCTTTATACCCTGAACCACTCATAAGTGAATTTATTTTTTCCACGGCTTTGCGCTGTAAGTTCGTGCCTGATTCACGTAGTCGCGTTTTAAAGGCTTCTCGAGGCTGTACATCGTTATCCATTATATCGCTGGCTACATTAACACCCGCACGGAGTGCCTCCTTACCAACAGCACGGGCCCCTTGTTTAAGCAGTGGTATGATGCGCCGAAACAGACCTCCGAGAAAACTACCAATGCCGTGGCCTCTCTGATGCGGCGAGCCTATGTATACCTGACTTATACCACCGTATCCCGATCTTGCACCACCCGTCTGCATGTCAAAGTAACTCTCGTAATAAGTCATCTCCTAAGCACTCTGGTTAATCGAGACGTTTAAATTGAAGTGTCACCGTCAACGTTCCGCACTCGAATGGTATTGGCTTGCCAAATTCATCCCTTATATCAATGGTTATCGACTGGAAGCTTGTGCGCAGAAGAGGCACGTAGCGTAGGGGTGAGAAGCTTTTGATCTTCATAGACCCGTAGTTGTAATTATCAGAGGCCTCTGTTGAGACGACACGCAGTAAAGGGGTGTGCACGTCTCCGGTGATATAAGACTCGCAGATGTCTGAATAAACGAACAACATGCCGGGTATGCCGTTAATCAAATTAGCCGGATACGCACCCGTGTGCTTTAGAGTCGTCTTGAAGCGTTACACTCCCAGAATGGTTAAAACCTAAAATTTTGTTAAGTACATAGGAGAACTAAAAAGAGTGCTCTAGGCCTTTACAGGCGCTACAGACTCGAGCAGCTGTTACATAGCCGTGACGCTCACGGCTAAATTTTAAGTGATCTGCCACACACGGAATCTCGTTTATTGCCTCAATTAGTAAATCTATGTTACGGTACACTCCAGATGGGACGCAGACACGTACTTCTTTAAAATCAGTAGCAGCACCTTTGCCCGGGAGTATGGCGGAGGTAACGAGATTCAAAAAGTTTTCCTTACCGTCGGCCGGTACATGTAAAATTGTCATAGGTATATGCATTTCGGCTAGCGAAACAGCCCAACTACCATGCAAACTTATGTTCTGCGGCAAATGGGTGGTATACCTCGTTGTCGTGTTATCAGGGTAATATTTCATACTGCTGTTGCTAGGCAAGACAATGTAAAACTCGTCTTTCATTTTGTTTTCTTATTAGCTTTCACTTGTACGGACACCTGTACTCTCGATATCTCAGGTTCGTAAAAAATACCGTCGATATCCTCGTTATGAAGATCGCGCAAGATGTACACCACAGGACTGCTGGTAGTTGACACACTATGTATTTTAAATAATTCGCTACTCCAGCCGCTCTCGTAACCTTTTGCGAAGGCGGCTTTAGCTTTACTGATGCGCACAATATCGCCCACGGCGTATTTAGGCGGTTTACCACTGTCTAGTTTCTGATAACGGCGCAGCAGGTTAGCTCTCGCTGTTGCCGCTGTAGCGAGTGTCACTGAGGCCGGAGCCATTTTTATGCTGCTATGTCGAGCGTGATTGTAGGCCGCAACAATATCATGCAAAACATCAATGTAGCGCTTTTCTCGCGAATAAGTGAAAAAGCGCCACATTCTTTCTTTCAGAGTTCTGTTAAAGCGCTCCACAACAGCGGCTTTTATATCAGGGTTCCGCGCAGTACGGAATTGTATATTCTTTTTTCTCAGGAGCGCCTGGAACGCGGCACCGACAAATTCTTTACCTTTATCTGACTGCAGGTAAACGGGAAATCGGCCACTATTGCTTTTGCGAGCCAGTATTCGCGAAAAGGCTTTAGACACCGACACAGCCGTTTTATCGAGAAGGGGCTCCACCCATGCATACTTACTGAGAACGTCTATGACCACGAGAAGATAGACATAGCCGTCATTGTAATCTTTGATTGAACGAAGATCTACGAGATCAGCCTCCCAAACATCATCGATGTTACGCACATTGTAGAAGCGTCGTGGAAAACGATGTCTCACGGGTCTGTGTCTCGTGTACGCATCCTGAGCCTCCAACCATTGCACCGTTCTACTATTGGAAATTCTTTTCTTACGGCTTACACGCAATAACTTCTCGGAACCCGAAAACGATGCTTCATGAGAGGGATCAAAGTACACGTTTTGTAATGTTTTCATGATTATAATTTAAGACTGGTCCAAGTTAGCCGCCTTTTTTTATTGTTACAACCAGCGCCTGCCTGTACACCGCGCTCGGCGTTGTCGTTATCACTGCCGCTGTAGAAGGCCTGACCCGCACTGCTAACCGATTCGTCAGTGTTGCCCTCTTCTTCTTCCTCATTCGATGCCTGTGGTAGCAGTGTTGAATTGGCTCTTGTTTCCTGCCATAGGTCCTCATTCCCGATAAACTCCCGTGGCGTTTGAATTGCTCGCAGGAAGCGAGCGAACGACCTGCGTCCCACGGGCGATGGTACTATTCTCGCGCGCATGGCATCATTCACGAGGTCGACAATGTTTGAATCTTTGATAGGCTTTCCGCTAATGGAGACAACACCCGCGGTATCCCAGGAAAAACCGGATGCTGGTGTTGCGTGCAACCGTCGTAGTAAGAGTTTCGCTTTGGTTCGAAATTTTTGAGGCACACTCTCGACAATAACAGAATCATTCAATTTTGCGGGCTGTATGCTTTGCTTTTCGTCATTCCGAGATGTTGGCTCCGATGTCTCCATGCGCGTCAGCTGATGCTGTGGGGATCACTCATCGTCAAGAAAATGAAGGAAGCGCTGTAGCACAGCCTGATAAGCTGCCCACTTTTCTCGCTCACTCTTGTAGTCATTAGAATTCAAAATATCTTTCATGTCAATATCCAGTCTACTCAAAGCAGCAGCAACAGGATGCTCTGGCTGTGTGTACGTCGCAAAGCCATTAACAGTCGACTGTCGCTGATTCTGCGTGCTAAGCTGTGGTAAATTTTCCTCGGCGACAAGTACCATTTTCCGCGCGTGTTCCATTATCCACGGCCACCAATTAGATTCGACAGAAGAGTTCCCAGTATCGGCGCGAGTATGAGTGGTAGAAAACCGCCGCTCTGAACAACAAATCACTTCTTACTCTTCCAGCAGCCTTTTTTCGCGGCCAAGCGCCGTAGGATAGAGGCGTGACGACGAAGTTTTTTCCGCTCCCCAGTTTTCAGAGGCACGTTACCACGGAGGATGTTGAGCGCACACTCGCAGATACAGCGGATCACACTTGAATCGGCTTTACGCAAAACGGCCTCACGCTGCTCCTTGTTTAAATATTGAAGAGCCCGTAATATAGCAATCTGCTTCTTGCTGAGCGGTGATCCGTTGTGTTCCATCACAAACACTCGCTCTTTCTCTCGCCGAACGTGTCAGTAGACTACTGATTTATCGATCCGTATCACCAGCGCTTTTTCCTTTCTTTGGCACTTGGAAGTATACTGCCACGAAGAATGATCAGCGCACACTCACAAATACGTTGCGCTAGAAGTAGCTTTGCGTGAATTGGCCTCACCCTGCAGTCTATGTAAATTTTTAACAATGCTCAATACCGCTGTCTGTTTCGCACTGTGTGACGATCCGTTTCGCTCCATCACAAGCGCAGTAGTGGTAACTCACCGGATGTGTCAGAGCTTTTAAATTTTTTACGCGGCACGTAGACGTATTGATGAGGGTCATCGGGGAAGATACAGGTGCGCAGTCTACAATTGTCAGGCGTTGCCTGTTTCAAGTCCAATAACAGATATCCATGAGGCTTAGATGTTGCATCGTGATAAGCTTCTTGAAAAAAACGCGGATTTTCAGGGTACACCTGGCGTGCTAGGTGTTGCACTTGAGCGCGATCGCGAGGATTCTTGAAAATGACAATATAATTAGCGTTCAAGGAAATATCTCGTTGTCCGTGGCCCTGGTGAAACAGATTTTGTGTTATAAAAATGACGCTTAAATTTTTATGATGGCTACCCTTGGTAAACAGATCGACAACGCTGTTGTTCGAAGCCTCACGCATTAAATCATCAATTATTATAAGTTTTGCGCGTGGATCATTTGCAAAGTCCGCGTTCTGCGGTAAACCCTCGTGAAACTCTATTGACTTACCATAATCGGTATACGCCGACTGCCACTCGGAATAATAAAAAATAATTCTTTCGAACGGCACGCTATTCATGCGCGCGATAAACTGTAAAAATTTTTTCACAAAGTATGTTTTACCGCAACCAGTGGGCCCGCAGACCATCGAAGTCCAGGGATGCTTCCAGCGTGTATCCATCTTAGCGAATGAATGATATCGCTGCGTTTAAGCTTATAATAAAGGCAATGATTGAGGGAAACGGCACGAATCGTATCATAGATAATTTATTTAAAGGGTTACATTGACTTACATTATATGTCGATGTAATTAACTAGCGTAGCCGTAAGGAAGTGATCCGTACGCCCCATTGGGTCTTCGCTTGACGCTCGTCGGTATACATGACTTTGTTTCAGGTCGCGTGACAACCTGATGAAACGCCGTCCGTCGAATAGAGTTATAGCTTAGTACAATGGGGTCTTCTCTCTCGCCTGTTATAAATGAACGTATTGATATATAATTAATGAGTGCGCTATTTGCGAAATTTAGGGTTATGCCCTTTACTTTACAAACTTCGGTTTCCGTACCGTTTGGAGATTTTACGATAAAAGAATAAAATTTTGGACCGCCCGAAACGAAGGATTTGATGTAGCTGCCGGAACCGTAGCAGCTTAGCTCGTCTGTTAAATCACCCAGGAGTTGGCCCGTCGGTGGCTCGTATTCTTCGGGCTCTTTCCGCGCAAGGTAAATAACCGAATCTGTGTCATAGTACAGAGCACGTCGACCTAGAGGTTCGAGGTAGCTATAAAGCTTTAATCGTGCCTGGGCCGTTGTGTACGCCGCGATCACAACGTTTGCTATGTTTGAGGGTGTTACAGCGTCATCGGCTTTTGTATAACAGACATATAGCATCTGATTGTTTACAGGCAGAATTCCTGTAATATCATAGTCCGGACTAGATAGCAGCTCCATGAGCTTCTTGCGCGTTGACACTATCACCGTCTGTGGTAAATTTTCTCGCTGTCCAAATTTTCCCCAAAACGAATTCAGGCATAGCTTTGCCACAGATCGCAGGCCAGGGTTTTTCGCTATAGCTGCGCTGTTCAGACTAATACCCTCGGCGTTCTCGAAGGAGGTAATGTAACGATAGCGAGCCTCCTCGTCCTGCAAACAGTTCTCAGGCCAACCGCTAGCCTCCTGTTTAATTGAAAGAAATGTGTTTATGTAGTCGACGAAAAGACCGCCCTCCTTTGTATTCTTGTTATACTGTGTTATTTCATACTGCCAAATCTCGGTTACACCCAGTATGGTGTATCCGCACGAAATAGCTTTGCGCAACTCGTCGACCACCCACGTGCCTTCAAACGAGCGTTCGGAGGGGTCCCCGTGAGAGCACGCTTCTTTATTCAAGGCTTCACAGCAGGTGCGACACAACCCAAATAGTAGTCTCTGGTGCATTCGCACGGGCAGCACAGGATGATAAAGATTTCGCGGGGCTAGCACAGTGCACTTGACAAGCCCTTCGACACGCGATAGGTCTGTATTATCGGGGCCTGTTAACTCTTTACACTCGTCGCCTACATAGACGCGCGGATGCCCCACAGGGTATTTGCCGTATTTACATATATACGGATACAGGGAGCAGACGTCGACATAACGTATTTGCTCCCCATCTTTTGCATCGTAGAGGGTCGTCATGTTCTCGGTACGGCCTCCGAAAAAAGCATCGCGCGGATTGAGAGGAGCGTCTTTGACTAGATCATGGTCGCGTACAAAAGACCTCATTTCCTCATTTGCTTTTAGCATACGGTCATACTCACACTCCCAAATCTCCGTGAGCGAGTAACCGGCCGTCTGTATTCTGTGCGACATTGCGTTCGTTCTCTCGAGGCGTTCGTTCATCGACACGCCATCGCTAGATTTTTTTATCTCTATTGAGAGGAAAACACCTTAAGCAACCGTGCCAATAGCAGCCGTGAAACTGTAATACATGTTTCGTATCAACGGTCTCATAATAGCCATCCACCAGAAGATTTTGCGGTGGCTTAAATTCGCGTGAACGCCCAGCGTGTATAATACGCTGGTCTAAGGATCGCTCCATCCACACGAGCCAGGCTGTCGCTTTTTTCGACTGGTTGTGAGCCCAACGGTAGCCCCCATTTGGTATAATACCGATCGTGTTGTTTTTCAAAAAGTTCTTACGGAAGATTTGAAAGCACGCTGATGCGATTGTCGTGCTCTCGCTAAACGGGCAAACACGGCCGCACGTCATGAACATGTTTCGAAAAACTATACACGCCTGCCGCAGTATCGCGACGTCCATCCTGCAGTAGTCGATAAGTTCTTTCGAAAAATTGAAGACGTAACCGGACGCCTTGAGCTCATTGTACCAAGCGGAATGGCGATCCCGCTCAGCCGGGCGCATCGTGTCCGGTGAGTAATACTCAATTGGCGGTAGTTCGCCTACATAAGCCTGATTCTCGGGTCTATTGAACAGATGGGGAAAAGAGCCCTTCGCCACAACGTCCGTTAAGCCAAATGCTTTAGGTAGGGCGCTCAGTGGCATGTGAAAGTAGTGCAGACTATCGAGGAAGATGAGGCTTCCCAGCCTCATGGTTATGATCTTTGTCCCGTTCATTATTAGCGACGGGTACTGCGTTTTTTTCTCCTCGATCAAATAGCGCAGGATGAATTGAGCGTCAAATCCGCCTGCATTATGAGCAATCAAAATTGTACTTGAAAATCCCTCAATATTCTGCATACCCAGATCCACAAGCTGTCCTACGGGGTCCCTGCTGAATATAAACTCGTGAGGTCCGCATCGCTCACACGGTTCGGCTATGGAATCTTTATCGCAACAAACAGTACAGACGCGCTGAACCACGCAGAGATTCGGTCTGTGCTCAAAAACGCTGGGAGCGCCTTTCACAGACGTGCACTGTTGCGTTTCGAAATCATAAAAAATGAAGATATTCTCTTTCGCCGTGATGACGGCTCGAGCGGGTCTCATGAAGCAGAGATGATTATACGGCTGGTGTGTCTTGCACGTTGAGCAGAAACCTATGCCGCATCTGTGTTTCTTTTGTTCGAGAGGTCTTATAGATCGAAAGCAGTTGCGACAACGTTTTAGAGATTCGCAAACGGTGCTTGCTTTGCGTTTCTTATTGGGTGCCGCGAGAGAGTTATGCTGTCGCAAGCACGCTTCGCCGAAAAAATAGCGATTACAGCCCCTGCATTTGATTGTGTCGTCCGAGAGAGGGTCGCACGGTGGCGATTGGAAGCAACGCGGACATTTCTTCTTCAAACATCTATGATCCTCTCGCCTGTACCGAGCGTTACACGTAACGCAAAACTTCAAACTACCCACAGCACCGCGAAGATTGAGGATGGGTTGGAAGTGATGCGAGCGCTCGTAATAAAGGATATATAGAGTGTGGTTAAGCGTTCCCGCGACTCTTAGAGCTGTCGACGTGCCGTCAAACAAAGGTGCTGCGCGACGGCCGAGGGTCAGAAACTCGAACGCCACTATAGCAATACCGTCTCTCGCCAAATAGTCCTGGTAACGACTTATTTCGTGTACACCGCAGCCATTTCTAGGCACGTTGACGCCCGCGGCCCTAGTCAGATCGAGAGCCGCCTCTCTTTGAAATGAGCTGTTAATCTGCCTGATTCGCTGCCATTTAGCGTGTAATTTGCCCGTTCGTATTTCACCCCTTTCGGCGTATACACGGGCTGTTACTAATGAGCGGGGCAAACAAAGATTGTCGGTATTCCGTATAGTTAGAATAGATTTTTTAGCAACGCCCTCGTGAGTTAGCCCTTTTCTACCTCGGCCCTCCACGCCCTTCACAACGCATGTTTTTATGGTACAAGAATCATCGATATTAAGAGAAGAGGCACTTTGAGCGACATTATTTATTAATTGCCATATATCTTGAAACGTGTAGTCTCTGACGGGTCGGAAAGAGAGCCACACAGGGCCGTGCGGTAAACTACTCGCGGTAAATGAAATACCTGCATAATCACTGCCCTCGCATGAGCTCGTGATATGCGTTAATAAATCGCGGAATGCCCCCTCGAGCCATGGTAGTAAGGGCGTTTCCTGTGACGGCTGTCGTATGCGCAGTGTTGTTTCACGGCCTCGGAGTTTGAAGCGCCTGAAGTACCTTGTGACTTCTTGAATGACCTCGAAACGGGCTCCTGGTGGCAAAACCGCTCCAAAAGACCCGTTTGCGTCGCTTCGTGCTGACCTTCCCGCGCCCGTCTGCAGTTCTGAAACAAAAAAGATAAAAAATGTATTGAAGAGCCGTTGCATTTATGAGGCCATTTAAAGCATCCGTTATGAGCACCTCGTGATAAATATGGTACGTCTATGCTGAATCCTCCTCTCTGCCATATTTACCCAGGTTATTTGTGCGCAGAGGATTAAGCGGAGGCCAAGCAAAATAATCGTCATATAAGCCCAACTGATTTTCGGGCAATGTTTCCGGGTCTTCGGCCTGTTGAGGCACATCAGTGGCTCTTAGTCCGGAGGGCCCTGGTGTGCCTTCTTCTTCTTCGTCGCCACTAAATAGTGTCGAGGATCCACTCAAAGACGCAATCGTTATCACTGATAGCGCGTCATCGTCGGCGCCCCCATGGGTGGAGCAGGGCCCCGGCACTATAAATTAAAATTATTTCTCTGTTAACACTGCGAGTCTTCTCGAAAAAGTGATCTCCAGCGAATTTACGTCTACTTACCCTCCGGCAGCTCTTCTCCTTCTTGCCTCTCTTCAGGCTCGATCGGCTCTCGGGCCTCTGCAGCTCGTGCCGCCTCGATCAGCAGCTCTTCTTCTTCATCGCTCGTACCGTTGAACAGCTGTTGATCGTCGTTCCGTACCTGAAGCTCTACAGCCCGTGTCCCCTCTATCAGGGCCTCTTCTTCATCACGCGATGCATTCATAAGCTGCCGATAGCCTATACATCCAAGCGTCAAAATTACGCCTCTAAACATACAATTTTTAAAAAGTTTTCTTACCTGTAGTTTCATCGATGAGGCCTCGAATGCACGGTACTCGGTCAAGGCCACGCCGTTGTAGTTCGTCAAACACACACATCAATATACGTTGTCCCCTGAGTATGCCTCGATTGTACGCTGTCACGATACAGCGCAAGGGGGACCACCAAATAATGTATCGTAAGCGCTTCACAAGACTGTTTCCCGATAAAAGCCGTAATTCACACCATTGACTATTGCACTTCCGTCTTAACTGAGCACTATTTAACTTCGCCAGTCGTAAAAGATCTAGTATACACGTACGAAGGGATGAATCAGCCATGATGACCGGGAGGGAGTTTAGAGCGGTCGAACGGTCGGATGCAGACTGAGTGTTTCATGCGGTGAATAAAAATGTCTAACTCAAAATAATACTAATAGCTTTCGCACGTTTTAGCCTGAGCCGCAGTGCGCAATATTCGCTTGCGCTGAATTTCAAAACATATTAATTTCATTGTCGCTCGTGGTAAGTCAGACACTCACGTCGCACGAAAGACATTATTATTAAAACAGTGCCTAGTTTCAATAAATCAGTGTAATAATTTTCGAGGGTGCAGCTTTACTCCTTTAGTAAAACGCTAGAAATTTCATTCATTATTATTTTTCATGTACTGCTCTCGAGATACCGTGAAAACAGCGTTAAAGAATTATATAATAGTCGAGGCTACTTGGTGTATTACGCGCTTCTTCTTACTTGGACCACAGAGGAACGATATCACCTCTGCAGCCGCGCGGACTCCCGACGCTGCACATTCCGATCAACGTAGAGGTGGGCCGTGCCGTCGAGCATCCGCATGGTCTTAACGAAAAAAGTTTGCTTCTTCGTTTGCTGATATTTAATACGGGGTGATTCATCTTACTCTGCTCTGCATTAGGAACCCGCGAACGTATCTTCGCGACACCTCCGTGCCGCGAGCTCTTCAGTATGTTCTGTACGATTGAAGCCTTAAGAAATTAAAATGTATCCGCGCATTGTTAACGCGATAGAAAGCGTATTCTTGTGCGTAGTAGTGTATGTGGAACATACGGCATGTGTAAACGTGCGTACGCGGCCGATGACGGCTGCATACAACCTCTTAAAAGACACCCTTCAGGCTTTTTTTATCGATCGACAGGGACACACACCGATACCAGTCAATCTCGGTGAGTTACATGACGGTATGTCGTGTGTTGTTGTGCGACACGGAAACGCGAATCGTGCTGAAATTGTAAACAGTGATTCGGAGGTCTATTCAGACGTATTGCTGATTGATACAGGTGAGCGTGTATTCGTTGAACTGCGCCACCTGTATCATCCTGAATCGATGATGCGTATGGTGGCGGCTCTGAGTGTCAAACGCTCACTACTCCACCTCACCCACATTGACGATCGTGACGCGGCGTGGTTAATCGCGGAGGCTTGCGTGGGCGAGGTGTTCGGGATACTGCGGGGCCACGACGACGACGGCACGCCAAGCATACGCCTATTAAATAATAATATGGTGGATGTAGGGCTATATGTCGTGGAACGACTCGGCGGCGATGCCCTTATTTATGACCAGGGTCTACCCGACGAAGGCTTCGCTGAAGATCCCCTTCAAGACGAAGAGTGAGAGTGAGAGAGAGGGAGAGAGAGATGCGATAAACAGGAGTGTGTGAGTTCGAACAGGAGTGTGATAAACAATAGTGCGTGTGTGTGTATGATGGAGATGTACGTGACGAGAACGTAACAGGGCTCAGCGGTGAGTTTTTGAAATTTATTTAATAATATTATTATAAAAAATTCGTTAATAATTTTTTACGACGGGATTGGGTTCATTCCCCGAAGTAGCCACACCCCCGCGGAACCCCGCAGCATTTCGTCCGTTTTCGCGTATCTCGAGCCGTTCTCGAGATATCGTGAAAAAAGATAGTTTTAAGTTTTCTGCAATATTTTAATGTCTTTTATTTCATGTATCCCGAGACCAAGACTTAGCTGCAGCGAGCGCGGCCGTCCATATGACACGCCGTGCGATAACGCATAACCGCGCAGCGTCAGCACCGCGGCTGCCCTAGAGTAGCCGGGCTATGCACGCTTCCACGATGCCCTCCTGTAGCACACGGAGAAGCAAATAAAATATTATTTTATCCACAACGAGTATAATACTTTAATAAAATTTATTAAATAATTTAATAAAATAAAAATTAATAACAATAATAATTTTTATATTAAATTATGAAAAAAAAAAAAAAAAAAAAAAAAAAAAAGGTGGTGCACTGTGACGACTCCTCACTCCTAAAAGAGTACGAGTGCGGTAATGCCCTTTGTCATACATTCTTTTGTTAATGAGCCAGAGAGCATCACGCTATGTCGTGCACCCTTGACGCGAAATCGTGGCAGAAAAATACATTACATCCATTCTAAACGGTCGCATATTAAAATAATATTTTATTTTATTCGCCTCCTCGTACATTTGCGTGTCTGCAGAGTATCTCGCAGGGCATAGAGTTCACAGTCACACGTGAAGGAATCCTCTGTTCGTGGACACAGACATCTGCACGGTATCTCGTAGGGTATAGTTTTCACAGTCACACGTGATAAGGAATCCGCTGCTCGTGGGCTGCAGTACAGCTGCATGATCGCGGGTATAGTGTTCAGGGTCACCGTGAAGGAATGCAAACTCCAACATCAATCCCTAATAGCGAGGCCACAGAGCAGTAGCATTAGTTTCTGGCTCTCCACGAGAACAGACATTCCGCTGACAATGCAAAAAAGCCGGCAATACAGAATAGTATCTTCACGGTGCCACTGTACTGCATTTCAGTTTATTCTTTACAGCCGCCTGGTCAAGATCGCCTCCCTGAAGAGGTGCGTGCGCGCGCGCGCGCGCGTGTGTGTGTGTGTGTGTATGTGTGCATATGTGTGCATTGTGTGCGGGAGCAAACACAAGGGAATTTTTAACTGTCAAAAAATATTTAGAGGCCGCTACCTGACTCTGCCGTGATTTATATGGTACGTAATTTTTTTTCTTATTATTATAATATTTCGTAATTGTTATGAGGTCTGTACAGGGTTCAACGGTTTTATTTACTTTCTTTTTTAAATGTTGTCATATTATCATAATACTTTGCAATTATTATTGGGCACCCAAAAAAAATTGTTTAAAATGGCGAAAAAATGATCATGAAAATGAAGATATTAAATAAAAATAAAATTATTATTATATATATATTATATAAAAATAAAAATAAATGAATCAAAGAAGTGCACTGTGGGACCCACACACTGGTCTAAGGATCGCTCCATCCACACGAGCCAGGCTGTCGCTTTTTTCGACTGGTTGTGAGCCCAACGGTAGCCCCCATTTGGTATAATGCCGATCGTGTTGTTTTTCAAAAAGTTCTTACGGAAGATTTGAAAGCACGCTGATGCGATTGTCGTGCTCTCGCTAAACGGGCAAACACGGCCGCACGTCATGAACATGTTTCGAAAAACTATACACGCCTGCCGCAGTATCGCGACGTCCATCCTGCACTTGCGCTCCCCACTCTTACCCCCGCCACCAGCCGGCAGTGGGGGAAAAGGAGTGGGGGTAGGAGTGGGGTGTGCACTTTGTAAAAATATTAATGCAAAAATGTATTCAATTAATATGTACTCAATAAATATTTTTAAAAAAGGTGCACTGTGGGACCCACACTCCTATCCCCACTCCTACCCCACTCTCAATACCCCCCACCACTACAACTCGACTTGGTGGTGGGGGTAAAAGGAGTAGGGATAGGAGTGGGGGTCGCCATAGTGCACCACCTACTACTATCGTCCGCTGCATTTGTGAGTGCGCCTTGAACGTTCTTTGCGGTAACGTGCCTCTGAAGACCGCTCAAAGGAAGAAATTACGTCGACACGCACCCGTTCTCCGTCGTTTAGCCTCGAAAAGCGGCTGTTGGAGGAGTAAGAAACGATTCGTTGTTCAGAGCGGTGGGTTCCTACCTCTCTTACTAGCTCCAATACTGGGTACCGTTTTGTCAAATTTGATCAGCAAGTAATGGAGCACGCGAGAAAAATGGTGCTGGTACCGGAGGAGAATCTATCTCAGATAGGGTCTCAAAGTCGTTGGCAGCCAGGTCTTGGCACTGATACGTCACGGCCTGTGCAATGTATTGACGCTGTGCTGACCAGGCTGGATACTGAGATGAATGAAATTTTAAATTCTAATGCATACAAGGATGAGCGTGAAAAGTGGTGTGCATACTTGACTGTACTACAACGCTATCTCCATTTTGCCGATGACGAGAGAGCTGGACAGTACCGTGCACTTATGAAGAAGAAAGATACTCTAGAGTCTTCTTCTGGCAATGAAGTAGAAGTAACCCGTAATAGTATGAACGATTCCATTATCATTGAGAGTATACCAGCTAAATTCCGGAACAAAGCTAAACTACTGCTTCGACGTTTGCGTGACGCACCATCAGCACAATTTTCTTGGGATTCTGCTGGCGTCGTGTCCATCAGTGGAATACCGATCAAAGATTCAAATATTGTTGATCTTGTTAACGATGCTATGAGGTCGAGGAAAACAACTAAACCAATTGGACGCAGTGATTTTGCCAAATTCCTGAGATCGATGCAGACACCACGGGAATTCATTGGTAATGAAGAGCTGTGGATGGAATCGAGGGCTAATTCGTCATTGCGTCATTCACAGGCAGAAGACGGCAATAGTACCAATAGTGATGACGGCTCAGCTATAAGTCATTTATCGTTTTACAGCGATAGTGAAAACAGATCAGATCAGAGTGGTGCTGGGTATAATAAGAAAAGACGTGTAACTTGGGTTAACCTTAAATTATAATCATGAAAAAATTGGAAAAAGTGTACTTTAATACAGCCCATGAAGCATCGTTTTCAGAAGCCGCGAAATTATTGCGTGTGGCCCGGCAGAAGAAAATTTCCAAAGGGAGGACGCAGCAGTGGCTTGAAGCGCAGGATGCTTACACTAAACATAAACCTGTGAGACATCGATTCCCGCGACGTATTTACAACGTACGGAACATTGATGATTTTTGGGAGGCTGATCTTGTAGATCTTCGTTCAATCAAGGATTATAACGACGGCTATGTTTACCTCCTCGTTGTTATCGACGTGCTCAGTAAATTTGCTTGGGTTCAACCGTTACGTGACAAGACTGCTGCAACAGTGGCTAAAGCATTTAACGCCATATTATCGAGAAAAAATAGTAACGGTAGATCACCCGTTTGTCTACAAACGGACAAGGGTAAAGAATTCATAGGTATTGCATTCCAGACTCTCTTAAAGAAAAAGAACATTCAATTTCGTATCGCGAGAAATCCTGATATAAAAGCGGCTATTGTCGAGAGATTCAATAGAACATTGAAGGAAAGAATGTGGCGTTATGTCACTTACTCTAGACAAAAACGCTACATCGATGTTCTGCAGAACATTGTTTCAGCATACAATCATGCTACGCACAGCAGTATAAAAATGGCTCCTGCCTCCGTAACATTTATGACAGCTGCGAGGGCTCGGGATAATCTGATACAGCGCTATAAGAAAACAGATCATTGCCCTCCTAAATATAATGTGGGTGATATCGTACGCATCAGTAGTGCAAAGGCAGCCTTCGCGAAAGCTTACGAGGGTGGGTGGAGTAGCGAGTTATTCAAGATACACCGGGTATCGCACAGTATTTGTCCGGTGACATACATCTTGCGCGATCTTCACGACGAGGATATTGATGGTATATTTTATGAAGCTGAATTATCGCGGGTGCAAACGAGGGTGAAAGGACTGACGAAATGAAGGAAGAGTTTTACATTGTGTTGCCTAGCAACAGTAGTATGAGTTATTATCCCGATAATTTGACAACGCGATATACCACCCGTTTACCGCAATGTGTGTCACTCCATGGTAGTTGGGCCGTTTCTTTAGCTGAAATACACATACCTATGACAATGTTGCATGTACCGCCCGAGGGAGATCGAAACTTTATCAATGTCGTAACGAACATTGCAACACCGGGTACTGTGGCTAACGTTGATTTTAGGGATGATCGTGCTTGTGTACCACCAGGGGTATACCGCAGCATAGATACATTACTCGAGACAATTAACGAAATACCTTGTGTGGCGGGGCATCTGAAATTTCAATACACACGCAACGGTTATGTTACGGTGGCACGTATCTGTAAGTCGTGTGAGAATCTGGAGCACTCCTTCTGTTTTTCCGACGTGTTGAATAAAATTTTAGGATTCACTCAATCTCAGGATGTAGTAGTACGGAGAGAATTCAAATACGTTGCTCAGAGGCCCGCTAATCTGGCTAACGGGACTCCTAATATGATGTACGTTTATACAGATATCTGTGAACCCTATATTACTGGGGATGTGCACACACCCCTGCTACGTGTCGTACCAACCGTCACCGCTGATAATTGCAATTACGGAGCTGTGAAAATCAGAAGCTTTTCACCACCACGCTATGTACCTTTGCTACGCACGAGTTTTCAAACGATAACGATTGATATAAGAGATGAATTTGGCGAGCCAATGCCATTTGAGTACGGGACGCTGACGGTGACTTTACAATTCAAACGCACAGACTAGTACGACAAAATGGGTTACTACGACGAATACTTTGATGTGCAAACGGGTGGTGGTGGCGGTCGTACCGGTTATGGTGGTATCAGTCATGTGTATATAGGCTCACCGAATCAACGAGGTCACGGTATAGGAAGTTTCCTAGGTGGTCTCTTTCGACGTATAATACCCCTCTTGAAACAAGGTGCTCGGGCTGTCGGTAAAGAGGCGCTGCGTTCGGGTGTCAATGTAGCCACCGATATCCTGGATTCTGGTATGCACCCAAGAGAAGCATTTAAAACGCGCCTGCGCGAATCAGGGGAAAATCTGAAGCGTAAAGCTGAAGAAAAAATTAACACGCTTATGCAGGGTTCAGGGTATAAAGCTAGTAAAATTAATAAACTGATGCATTCTCTTGCGGGACGCGCAACACGACGCAGTGGTGGTGTGAAAAAACGAAAGAAGGTCGTAAAGTCGCAAAAACGTTCGGGCAACGAGAAAAGGAAGACGCGTAGTAAGAGAAAGACAGTGAAAAGTAGAGCGAGAGGAGGAGGAGGAGGAGCGGGCGTCAAGAGACGTAACAAGAAACCAAGAACAGTGAGGGATATTTTCGCCTAGTCTCACGTTGGAAAAAAAATGGCGTTCCTGCATACACACTCGTGTGAGTGCCTAAAATCGGAACTCGAGCTATTTACACTACCACCAACTCAGACAACGATTGAAGGAACGCATTCAGTGTATTATAAACCCATCTCATCGCTGACGGATGATTCACCGATAGAGTTTGTTATACCAGGACAAGGAGATGAGTACATTGACCTTGCGCATACAATGCTGAGTATGCGTGTTAAAATAGAGACACCACCAGGTATAAAGGAGGATCCGACTATTAAAGTAGGACCCGTCAATAATCTTATGCACTCAATGTTCAATCAGGTCGATGTATTTCTGAATCAGAAACTTGTATCACCCCCTAATAACGCTTATGCATACAGAGCATATATTGAAACACTCTTGAATTACGGACCGGCTGCGAAGTCTTCGCATCTCACGAGCGTTCTATGGTATAATGATTCGGCTGGTAAAATGGATGACTTGGGCGATAGTAATAGCGGTCTTTCAATCCGACGATCCGTATTAGGAAATAATAAAATGATCGATCTTCTCGGCCATCTGCACTGCGATATCTTCAATCAGGAGAGATTTTTGCTAAACGGTGTTGAGATGCGTCTGCGGCTCGTGCGAACCAGCAACGCTTTTTGCCTCATGACTTCATCGAGAAATTATACCTTACGAATCACCGAGGCGTCGCTACTCGTACGTCGTGTTAAGATAGCACCAGGTATACTTCTCGCTCATGCAAGAGCTCTTTCTAAATCTACGGCAAAGTATCCTTTGACGCGTGTCGAGGTTAAAGCTATATCCATGCATGCGGGCGTCCACGGCGATACTCTTGATAACGTTATACTCGGTCAACTACCTAAACGTATAATCGTCGGTTTTGTCGATAATAAGGCCTTTAATGGCGATTCCACTATGAATCCGTTTAATTTTCAAAATTACAACATTAATTATCTTTCGTTGTATGCGGATGGTTTGCAAATACCGTCAAGACCTCTACAACCAAACTTCATAGACACTTCCATGTACGTGGATTCATACCACACTCTGTTCTCAGGTACAGGTATACACTTTCTGAATGAGGGTAATTGTATTTCACGTACAAGCTATCCGTATGGTTATTGCTTATATGCGTTTGATCTTACACCCGATCTCTCAGCCAATAGTAACACTCATTGGAATCTTGTAAGACACGGTAGTGTTCGAATAGAAGTACGTTTTGCAGAAGCCCTATCTTCAACAATTAATTGCATTGTGTACGCTGAATACGATAATGTTTTGGAGATTGACTCATCCAGGCAAGTAATTGTGGACTATAGTGGTTAGATATAGGTTGAGAACAACATATGGTTGCATTGTGTACGCTGAATATGATAATGTTTTGGAGATTGACTCATCCTGGCAAGTAATTGTGGATTATAGCGATCAGATACAGGTTGAGAACCACATATATATTTACAGTGTAAACGAGTCGTATCATCAGTCTGTGTTCGAACTTTGAGGTATCACGATCGTGCAACATATCATGAATATTATCATTGATATACAAGGCCTGAAGGGTAGATCTAACGAGTTTATTCCAAAAGAAATTGCAATAATTTCTGTTAATTCGGATTTTAGTGCACACTGGATCGTGTCGCCACCCTATGCTTATAAGAGTTTACCACCTAGTGTAAAGAGACAAAACACATGGTTGAGCAATAATCATCACGGGATAGAGTGGTCCAACGGTGAAACATCATTACGGGCTGTCGAAAACGTTTTGAAGAAAACCGCCGTGCAGGCTGACCGAATATTCACCAGAGGTTCTGATAAAGCGAATTATTTAACACAGCTAACAGACTGCTTCGTAATAAATTTAGAAGAAGACGCAACGGATCCCTCGTTCCGTAATTTACCACCGTGTAACACTCTGTGTATCTACCATAGTGTATTGTGCAAAAATAGTTCGTATAGGTGTGCTCTAAATAGTGCTGCAAAAATTAAAAAGTGGCTTTGTCATAGTGATCGTATCAATTCTCTGTGGGAGTATAGAACCACTACAACCTGGTACGTCGGCCTATGTTCACGCAAAGAACTCGACGCATCTCATGAACACTCTGCAAATTCTGGAGGCACTTCAGAGTATAAAGAATCATACTATCGGTGTATATCCTGCCGATCGCATCCCGAGGGTGTGGGCGAAACCGATTGCAATTGTAGTTAACACAGATGGACACAAGCAGCCTGGAAGCCACTGGGTCGCCATGTACGTCGATCGATCTGGACATGGATGGTACTTCGATAGCTACGGATTACCACCAATCGTCCCTCAGTATCTCCAACGACTCCGACGAAATTGCAAACTCTTTCGCTACAGCACTTCTCAACTACAGAGTCCTGAATCACAATTTTGCGGACATTATTGCGTTATGTTTCTACATTTCATTTCTACAGGCCTTGGTATTCACCGGTTTAGAAGCGTATTTTCAAATTCTCTGTCGAGCAACGATAAAATAGTAGGTGAATACTATAACGCGTATTCTCGCAAACATGGCCAGACCAAGTATCAGAATAAGCAATTTAACGTTTGTGTACAAAGATGCTGCTCACGAACACGTTAATTGCGAGATGAAGAAAAATACTTAGTCAATTGCTACAATTTTATATGATAATTGAGAAATTAAGAAAATACTTAGTTAAATGCTACGGCTTTATATGATAACCTTCAAAAGAAATATCGCTGACAATGCATTCATTGACCCTGGTTGCAAAGATATTGTATTACATTCACACGTGTCTTTCAGACAAAAGACTGATGCAATTTAGCTAACGCTGTAGTAAATTAATATTGTTCAGAGTGGGGGGTAGGGGGTGAGGGGAGGGGTAACAGTCGTACGATGAAGCTTCGTCCTTTGAAATACGGTTTCATTAGTAGCCGAGTCGTCTTAGATACTTCTTCTTCTCCTTCAAGTCTATGCATAGAAAACGTCTGATATTAAAGACACGTATAGAAAAACTCTTGCAAGACATTGACGCAGTCAAAGTTTTAATTCAGACAAGAACAGACTCAAATTTTTTGACACGTAAAATCAAAGTGCTCAAACTCAAAGATGGATCTAACGGCAATCAACAAAGTGGGCAAGCCCGAAACATACTTGCCGTTGAAAAAAGTGTCGGAACTGGAAATTAAAAAAGAATATATAAGAACGATGAATTATTTCAACAAATGATTACCTGTGCCGGTGAAGACCGATTACTTATGGTGTACCACGGTTCAAAGTTCAATCATGTGGAACTCAAGGAAGTCCCTGTATGACTACCTCTCAGGTAATTAAAAACATCAATGTTTTCGGAAATATGATAACCATCGACGATTTGTACATTATTAACGAAAAACTGTTTAATCTAGATATCCGAGGTAATGGAACCGTAGGACGTCTACATCCGTATATCTATGGACTCCTTCATCTGAGAAACGAGCGCTCACCACCATATTGTTATAAATTATATAAAGCATAAAATGTATATATATTTTCAATAAATGTAAAAAGCGGTGCGCTATGACGACACAACCCTCCTACCCCCACCCCCATCCCCACTCTCTCCCCCACGCCCCGGCTAAAAACCGAGGAGTGGGGCGAAAAGGAGTGGGGGTAGGAGTGGGGATAGGAGTGGGGGTCGCCATAGCGCACCGTATACTACTGATATTGAGAATCATTTGCAAAGTGCACTGTCCCACAGGGGTATTTATATCGATGTAAAACCTAACAACAATACTCTATGCAGCGAAATTAGGTGCAATCAACAAATAAATTTTATACCGAACGACTCGATTAGTCGATTACTGGGTTTCACTCCACGCATTTTGGAAGCAAATATTGTTCATAATTCTGAATTGCCAGTGACCATTCTCAAGGTCAACTCACTCCGCATCGAGTGCAACATCACAACGGGTGCCTACATAAACGAACATCGAGTGCACACCATTCACGAATTGTTTCCAGTCGTTCCACCGGGATATAAGATCATTGAAGTCCCATCAAACGTCATTTACCTGCCGATCGCTGTCCAGTCAATAGATCATCTTCAACTGAAAATCGTGGATCAGGACGGGGAAGTTGTTAATTTTCGAGGAGAACTCATAACTATACGATTACATGTGAAACCATCGTAATGGGTATTGTATTTGACACGAAAGTCGGAGAAAACTATAAGAGCGAATCAATATGCCAAGAGCCAATCAGTCGTCACGCACCTCTGAAGAAGCTCACATGTCAAAACGTTCAATTCCTGAAGAGTCTGGGTCTGAAAGTCGCAGCAAGTCATCTAAGAAGAATACGATAAAAATTCGTTTTTGCTGTATTGTCTGCTTCATACCATGGAAAAAATTATAAACATACAAAAACCAATTGTCTTCTATGAGTCTATTGCACATTACGAGACTCATGCACACCAACCATTTACATCGGCAACCTTCAACAACGATGAAATTCGTATCACCGTTCAGCATCAAGACTTGTGTTTGCTGCCAAGTAAAAGTTCTTTGCACGTGCATGGAAAATTGACAAGAAATAATGGAACAGCAGTTCAAAATACGAGATTGATTAACAACGCCATATGTCACTTGTTTGAGGAAATTCGTTATGACCTAAATGCCATTGAGATCGATCGAAGTAAAAATGTTGGTCTCACGACGCTCATGAAAAATTATCT
The DNA here is from genome assembly GCA_964016905.1 of Perithous albicinctus. Taxonomy (NCBI): domain Eukaryota; kingdom Metazoa; phylum Arthropoda; class Insecta; order Hymenoptera; family Ichneumonidae; genus Perithous; species Perithous albicinctus. The sequence continues at coordinate 5,672,095 of OZ024703.1, forward strand.
ATCTCAAAGTCCAGGACAAATATCTCTGATGGAAAACGCTGGTTCGCTAATGAATGACGATGTAGCACGATTAACGGATGAGAATGGTTACTTCGACATATCCATACCACTGAATTTCATACTGGGATTCGCTGAGGATTATCATCGAATCATCGTTAATGCTAAGCATGAATTGATTCTCACAAGAACGAATACTGATATAAATGTCGTTGTACAGGCGCCTACTGCGGATAATGCTGCAGCGGAACAATTCAAGATTTCACTGCTAAAAATCGAATGGATGGTACCGTACATTAAAGTTTCAGATCAACGAAAAATTCAGTTGCTCAACTTTATTGCTAAAGATCCATCGATATCCATGAGTTTCCGTACATAGGAACTGTACGAGTATCCACTGCTACCGGCAACCTCAAAACACGTGTGGGTCGTCAAAACATCCTCTCAACTCGAAAAACCTCGATACGTCATCGTTGGTTTTCAGACGGCGCGAAAAAATAGTGCAAATAAAAATGCTAGTAATTTCGATCATTGTAATCTTTGAGATATAAAACTCTTTTTGAACTCTCAATGCTATCCCTATGTAAATTTAAATCTTGATATTGCCAACAATCAGTATGCTCTCCTGTACGAAATATACGCGAATTTTCAAGCCTCGTATTATGGTAAAGAGCCAGAACCATTGTTGAACAAAGCTGATTTTATTAATCGTGCACCACTCATCGTTATTGACTGTTCGAAGCCAATCGAATTTCGGAAATCCGGACCAGTCGATATACGTTTGGAGTTTGAATCAGCCAATGCATTTTCATCGCAAACGTCGGCCTATTGCTTGATACTGCATGATCGTATTGTTGAATATAATCCCATCAGTGGTGGGGTGAAGAAAACTGTATAAATCTCCGACAACAACGAAATTTAGCTCAGTGTCACTCGGCCGTTTGAGGATTTCAAGTGACGATATACACGATAAAAGTACAAGTTTATCGTTATTTAGAAATACAAACCTGAAAATGGAATGGGTGGTCGATCTTCAAGGTTTCAAGAGACCCATCAATGAATTCGTCTTGAAAGAATTTGCAGTTATTCCTGTTCATGACAAATCAGTTCAACCGCTGGCATTCATATTCCAACCGCCTTGTACTTGGGATAGTCTACCTCCGAAGTATCGATGTACAAATGCATGGCTAACGCGCAACTTTCATGGTCTACTCTGGGATTCAGGTGATATACCGTACGAAGCCGCACAAGAAATTATTCGTAACATTCTTCTGCACGCTTGCACAATATACGTGAAGGGCTTGGAGAAAAAACAGTGGTTGGCACGTTTCATGGGAGAGGCAACGCAAATTGTCAATTTGGAAGATCTCAAATGTCCATCGCTGATGCAGCTCCGTCAGAGATTATCACCTACAACATACCCGCATCATCACTCCAAAATGAATTGTGCTGGTGAAAATGTGAAATTATTGAAAAATTGGATTCTCCAACCATATGATCGTTCACTTTAACCAACCGATGTTGGACGTCATCGCTATCGTTGTTGACCTTATCATCATCTTTGTAACCATTACCCTCATTATTGCTTTTGTTATTATCGATAAAATCTTGAAAGTCATTATCATTATCATCTTGTACATAGCCACCGTTGACAATGTAAATTATGCTGCTATTACAATTCCCTATTTCTGTCATTGCTGATTTTTTACGGACTAAAAACATCTACGATAAAAAAAATTTCGTTAATCCAACCATATGATCATTCATTGTAGTATGTATTTTATTGTCTAATTTAAAAAATAAATCTAAATATATATATATATATATATATATATATATATATATACTTGTTTTAGATCATTTTGTTCCTTTTCCACTACGTTGACCCATATTTATATCATATGCATGAAGCTCCTACTAACCTATATTTGTTATGTGTGCAAATGAAACTTGAATCTCTACTCCTTCGGTCACTCACAGCCACTATCTACCTCGAACGTAAACACACACAATGTGCCGAGCGAGCGTCGTTAAGCATGCGTCACTCCGCTTGGATGTGTGCATGTATTCCTATTATAGCAATGTCACACTCTATTCCTCATAGAAAAAATAGAGGTTGAGAATTGACAATTAATATGATACAATCACTTTTTATTTTATATATTTTCTTATGTACATATTTTTACTCTATTGGTTTACTTTCCAGAATGAAAATATTTTTTCTTTATATTCACACCGCTTGTCACAATTAATCCAACCATCTTTTACTATACAGAGACATGCGCTATTTTTCTCATTCGTATATGTAGAGACAGCTATGTCTGTGGCGATGGGCCAATACCACGGATATATTTGAATTCTTCTTTTTGACCTTATTTGTGAACCGGGGTGCGGAGCGACGAGTCCGAGTTCTCGTTTATGTATCCATTTCTCTAATTCATGATTTTTAATTCCATCAGTACGACTTGCAGCCCATTCCTCTCGTGAACCACGAAAGTGCATTTCGATGAAGCAACTGTGCTCAAACCACTCATCTTCTGAGTCTTCATATTCAACAAATTTTCGACGATTTCTTGAATCGTAAGCTCGAGCCCAACGATACCAAGTATTCCACCAGCAAGACTGATGATATGATTTTATCTCTATAACAATTGTATTAAAACAAAAAGAACTGTAAGAAATATATTAGAACACAGAATTCATTTTTTATAATTTTTTATAATTTTTATTTCTTATTTACTTATTCTTTATACAGTATAACCCCATGGGACAGTGTCAGTTAAGTTAGAACAGAGAACACGCTTGTTATCATTCCAACTTAATGCTAATTTCTTCTGTTTTACAGACTCGACTTTGTGTTTTCTACTTCGAATCAAATTTTGATTTCTTGTTATATTTCGATGATGTAGCAAGCACCGTTTATAATCATCAAATGTTATTGTTTTTAATACTGATAGTTTGACTCCTTTTGCTCGCTTCTTTACAATATTATGAATTTTATAACAGTACATCTTTGCTCTTAAACCTACGAATTCTTGCATTATTTGACCATTATTTTCATCCTTCATTAAGCTGAGTACCTTCTTATTAAGTAGAGGCATTTTGTAGACATTATCAGGGGCGTAGTCGGAGGTGTCAAACTTATAAATATCACAATACAAATACAGTTTGCAGCCGCAGCTCAACATCCACTCTATTTATCATCTGCCACAGCCCATCAAACATCTTTATAAATATCACGTTTCATGATTTCATATACATCTGGGACCGCAATATGATATATCAAACTGTCCGTATCTGTGTACATTAATTTTGCCTGATCACCGAATATTTTCATCACATACTCATAATGAAAATCGTAAATGTATATTTTTGCTATATCAAGTATACAAGACCCTACGTATATTGGTTTATTAAACTTAACTTTTGTGCGATTCATCTCAATTATAACCATGTCTTCATCAAATATGGTGCAACTATGAAAATTTGGTTTCGCAATAAGAGTTCGAGCTCCGTATCTCCCCTCCCATTTTGTAATAAGTCTAACATCGTGATATTTTCTAACATTTTCCATTGTTTTGCCAAAAACTGCGTTATTCATCAGCTTATAGAAATTTTTCTCAAAGTCGTTAGTTGATTTTTTTCGTAATTCCGGATTCAAATCGATGTATTTTTTGAGCCATGGAGACTGATCAAACTTTAACACACGATGAATTTTTTTCAATTTCAAACCCAATTTCAAACACTGTTTCAAGTTTTGATAATGAATTATGTATCTCTCTTTTGCGAACCGTGTTGTCATTAATTTCGGCATATTAGAACCTTGCTGTGGAGGTACGAAATGCTCTGGACACAATGGTAGATCTTTATGAAGATTGTGCAGTTCCTTAGGATATTCTAAATCGACTTCAAGAATATAGCCTTTAGACGCATTATCAGGAAATTTCAGAACATCTAAGTCTTCGATTTCTTTTTCCCACTCGAAGAAGCCGCATGGTAAATACTGACTCATAGGTGCACCGTACAGATTATTTACATCATAATACATGAGATATGACTCCTCTTTGCTCGAATCGAAATCTGATCCCATGTAATGATTATTCGCTTTCGCGTACCTGTTCGAACATTGAGCGAGTCCACCTCGAATGCCTCTTTCCACAAACATTAACATATCGACATCATCCAGAAGCTCAAGCTCAATATGAGTACACTTAAGCATGGCATCAAAAGCAAGTCCCGGAGCAGTGTAATAGTGCAGAGGATCCAAACTATACGTGGCTGAACAATTTCGTCGAAATTTTTCAAATATGTCAGCCAAGAGGAGAACATCAGTTTTCAAATACAAGTCTGAATATTCGCCTAGCGTTCTTATATGAAACGCTCGCCACACGTTGCATGCGTGGAAATATTCAGATTCAGAAATATCTTCGTTATGCAATTTAGAATGAAACTGTTCTCTCGTGGGTAATTCAGTTTCTTCGAGTATTTCCCAATTATCCACATAATCGTATGGGAAAACACCTTTTCTTGTTAATAAATCAAATTCCTCTGCGCTGTTACAGTATCTTTGTGTAATTTTTTTTTCATCGTTACTGAGATAGGAGGCTAATTTTTCAATACTACTCGGCATGAAGCGGAACGAATCAATGAATCTAAAATTAACAGATGTACCCTTGATTCTCTTTGTGAAAGATATATATTTTTCCTTGTTTATCGGTAGAAGAGTTATGGTACCTGCAATCTTAGCCAAGTCTTTAATCAAAAAATGCGAATCATAACCCGATAAATTATGGAAGATCACAGGAATTGCATGCGAATTCTTATAATTCTAATTAAAGTGATAAATTGGATTGTTATCGTTTTCATCCAAATTAACATTGGTTTCTACCGCAAGAAGATGAATTGTCGGCTTGTCAGATTTGTTAGAACTTATGTAAATGGGTATTATCTCACTACGTCCCTCAATACCATATACATTAATTGTTAAATTATTAAGTTTTTCGAACTTTGAAATATTTTTTATACTCATCGGAAAATCGATTCCATCATACCTGAGCATAGAACGAAAGGGTGGGTATGAACTTGTGCGATTTGCGTTATTTTTAAGATTACAAAGTTTTCTTCAATCTTGTGAACATAAGTTTCTTCGAATCCTTCAGAAATTGTTCAAGATTTTTGTGTTGAAAATTCACTATTACTCCAGATTGTATTCTCGATTGAAACGCTGTATCCAAATCAATCCATCGCACTCTGTCACTTAGTTTGACAATACCGCCACCGCTTTTTTTCAAGTCTTTGATTTTTTTCACAATGCATTTCAGAAATCCAATAGTTGACAATATTTTGTTCTTTTCACCCACCGACCGAGCGTTTTGCAAAATCTTGCGAAGTTGTCGTATTGCTGATTTTAGTCCACCGTTGAATTTCAGCGGTTGATGACTGCTTCTTCAAAATGTTGTGCGCTCCACTCAAAAGGTGGATTAGCTTCTTGCACTTTTTTGAATCCATGTTCACGTATGGATAACAAATGCTACTCCTACTGTCCATCACGCTTATTTATATCATTGGAGAATTTACTGTCCTTCTCTACGAAACCTTGAGACAGATGTTCTGGAGAATTTACTGTCCTTCTCTAACAAACCTTGAGACGTTCTGAGTATTGTTTTAATAGAATAAAGCATATAGACCTGTACTTTTATTTCCAAAGATTTTCATTTAAGAACGAAAATATTTTTAAACTTTGTATATGTATATATTATCTTCATGCAATGCTGTATTTTTTTTCTTTTTCTTTTTTTGTTTCTTATTGTTGTTAGAGGGGAAGCATGCAGCCAGCTACGCAGCATGGCATTCATATATGAGGCATTCTTCGTCAATTCAACCACGTTTTTAAAACCTTTCTGATTAGTCTCATAATTGGAAGAATTTTTTAGTACCACTTAAAACTACTCTCTTCTAATTTTTCAGATGTAAAAATTCAATATTACGAAAATTGTGTATTTATTTAAAGTCACTATATCTTGAAAAATTAAAGTTATATAAAAAGATCTTTCCATATAAAAGTTGTAGTGACATGTAGACTTTTCAATGACATTTTTAAAGATATAGTGACTTTAAAGAAATACACAATTTTTCGTAATATTGAATTTAAAAATCTGAAAAATTAGAAGAAAGTACTTTTAAGTGGTACTGAAAAATGCTTTGAATTATGAGATTAATCAGAGAGGTTTTAAAAAAGTGGTTGAATTGACGAAGAATGACCCATATCTTTGCGACGCAGAAATTCTTAGTATTATTTCATCTTCTTCTTTTTTATTCTTCTCCTTCTCTAATTAGCCTTGATAACGTTCGTCAGTAGGGTTGACGTATATATATTGTAACCTATTTTTCCTTTTTCCACCACATTCAATTCTCCACTCAATTCAAGTTACTAACGACAGGTGGTTACAAAAGCTCGAGATCGAATTCTTACTGGGCGCCAGCCCCGTGAGATAAAATATCTCACGAGACAAATTTTGTTTGTAAGAATCGAAAACGAGGCCAGCTCGGCTTTGCCGCAGTCTCAGCGAATGGTAGAGGGGCAGGGTTAGTCATAGGATCTCGTGAAATAATTTCTGACTCTTTTCAAACTTAAGTGGCGGAACTCACAATCTCAAATTTATTTTCCTCAACACAACTACTCAACAAAATCTCGAGAGCACGGTAGAGAATCTACTGCGCGTTAACGTGCTCAGGTTCCGCTCACTTAATTAATCTTCACAAACCATTATTTTCTCCCAATCTCTATAAACTACACTATTCCACACAATTCCAATAGTTTTCGGAGAATCGACACAATCCAAAAAGATGACTTAATAAAATGGCTCAACTAGATTGATGTTGGGTTATCGCGAGATCTGATCGGGTCCCTGCATAAAATTATCTATTGTTAAATAACGGTCATAAGCTAAATTATTCTAGGTTACTCAATATAAGGTAATATCCGGAATTATTAAACAAAAGGTTAGTCCTGGGCAATAAAATGGAAGCCAACGATAAAATTTCCGAACTTAATTATGGTTCAACGGATATTGTCAAGGTCAACAGAAGGTTGAGCGAATTCAAAAGTTAAGAGATCGATCACACAAACAATTTGGATTTCTCGCGTGAGTTGAACTTTAGGATTTTACTGCGTCTGAATTTTCCACCAATGGTTCTCCGTTCTTAACTAATTTACAATTAAAATGACAATCACGACTTAAAGCTATGGACTTTCAGGAGCTAAAAATTATTAACCAAAATATATCAAAATGGAACCCCTTCGGCGATCCTTTATTTCTCGAGAAGCGAATTTTAAGAAATAATTTTTAGTACCGTGCAACGGTTGATCGGTTGCTCATAAGAAAAAAAAAGGAAGTTAAAATCCGGGCGCGATAGCTGGCCGTAACAACGATATCGATCGGGTTTCTCAACACAAAAATCACCACTACTCAAACCAGAAACGAACGGCGGCCTTACCAAATTTATGCTGTATCGGAGAACCTCTCGGGAAAACCTCGCAGTGGTTCCGAATCGCGGGAGGCAGGTGCCGGTTTCTCGAAGTACGAACACGAGATCGGCTCCAGAGACGACGTCCTTACTCTACGATACGCTACGCTGAAGTCCCCGAGAATTCGGTAATTCTCGGGAACGAAGATCATCTCCCACCCCTTCGCTCTCGGCTACTTGTCGCCCCCTGTCGCGAATTCAGCGATATAGGGTCCTCGCACGCGCCTTCAAATTTGAATGTTATTGCGGTAACGAGGGCCTACGCTAGAGAAGCACAGCAGCAGTGTACAACAGCGTAGGCTCGTAGCGGTGTAGCAAATCATTTGCTGCGGTGGTTGGCCTTATGATGGTGGCCAGCGGGTATCGATGTGAGATGATCCCGTGTGATGCTCTCCTCGTGAGCCTTGCGTTCGTTTGGAAGAGGTGGTCCAGGCCGTGATGAAATCTCGCCTGGATGTTGTGGCATTCGATCTTCCATCCGTGGTGCAGCGGCGGTAAGGTCACCGCACGCTCGGGAGAATTACATAAAATAAAGAAAACCCCATCGAAAAATTAATAAATAATGCGGACAAGCTATTTAAATGACCTGTTGGATCGCCTCGGGGGTTTTTATCGCAAGTAACGACGTCGCTGCCAACGCCGTCTCCCACGAGAGCTGGATATTTCGCTCTTTGTGACGGTTGTCAAAAATAACCCGTCACAATATATTGTCCAATATAACGTAATGTTTTTTAGAGAAATTATTTATCCTTTTCCCTTACACTTTCTAGTATACATAGATAAATATTTCGCTAATTATTCGATTTTATTACTTTTGTAAATCAAAAACACTGGTAGCATCGTTTGAGAGGTACAAGAGTTTTCTTTTCTTTCTTTCGTTCGTACGCTGCGTGCTCGACGTTATCATGTTGCTGAGGATCAAGTTACAGGTTGAGCCGAAATTTTATTTCGCTCTCTTCTTCTAATGCTTACAGTTTGAGAATCTGAAACGCATTTAATGATGAAAGAGTGTCCAGTGCAGCGAGTAGAAGCGCATTGTCGATCGAGTCGTCTTTACGTACACTTGTCGTGTATTACTGACATTACCGCTGTCAATAATAAAAGTACTGCGAAACTTAAATGGTACATTTTTTTCAAGTGCAGTGAAAGTTTTGTGTTTTTTATACGAGGTTTTCAAACGGTGGTAATTTTTTTTTGTAATAATGGTTCCGGGCGATCTTCCTGTCTCACAACACCCCGAGCTGGATCAATTTCAGCCAGAACAGGCTGATCCCGAGCAACCGCATCCAGAGCAGGAAGAGGAACAGCAGCAACAGCAACCCCAACCAGAGCCTCATTACCATCAGCTACAGCAGCAGCTGCCGGAACAGCCCCAGCAAGGGTCGCAGCAACACCCTCATGATGAACAACAACAACAGAATTACCAACAACAACAACAACAACAACAACAATATTACCAGCAACAGCAGCAGAATTATTATCAACAACAACAACCGTATTATCAGCAACATCCTGTTCGTAAGTAGTCTAATTTTTATTTATTTATTTTTTTAATTTTATTTTTACTAATTTTTTAATTTTATTTTTGAGATTCATGGTCTATATTTTTTGAGAATCGTATATCTCTCTTTTATGTCAATCTTATGAAAAAAATGTCAAACTTAAAAAAAAAAAAAAAAATCAAAGATGGATATACAGTGTTTTATCACTCCATTTTTTTTTTTTTTTTTTTTTTTTTGAATATGAATATGTCGAATTGTTGCATGACCTATTCATACCTCTGCAATGGATTTTGGAGAATCCCGTGGACGAAGTTATGGACATTGTAATGACACTAATGGAGCATGCTGACATAAGAGCGCCAGGTTTTCATGCTGTGTTGTGTATCGGAAACACAATCACAGAATCTCATTTCGAACATGGTCGCCTCTATTTCCGGAGGATGTAAAAAGAAAAAACCCTTTTTTTATATTATATTTCTTTTTAATATTCATATTTCATATTGTCAATGCTTACTTAAGTAAATCACAAAAAGAAAAACATAATTAAAAGAAGTGTATTTTTATTACACAATATTCTTATAAATAATATATATATATATATTTACTGCTCAATAAATTCAATTCGGTTAAATTTCCCGCCCAATGAACGCAATGCCAATCCATGGTTTCGAGAACGACGAACCATCTTTTCAAATAATTCAGCATCTTCTTCCAAAAATTGACAAGTTCGCGTTGGTAGAAATACTGCGAAGCTCTTGTCAATATCCGCAACAATTTGTTTGCCGAATTTTGTGTTTACGAATCTCATGTTCGTGACTTGGTACGTTATGCCCAATTCCAGTTCAGATATTTTCTTCGATGGTAGGAATTTCTCCAAACGGATGACTTCGTTCAGTTCGGAAAGATCCATGATTGATAATCTTTTCACAAAAATTTAATGGCGATTAATTAAATCTTTTTCTTTATTATTTTTTAACCAGGAAACCGATACTTTTTTTCTACTTACTCAACACTCCGAAATGACTATACTTCGATGTGATCGACGTTCAACGGTCAGAGCAACGTTTGTAAAATTAGTGATGCGGTACATTTTCCGCTCACCAATTTATAGGGCACGTTGCTCTATCTCATTCTGATTTAGTATAAATCAGAGACATAATACTGCGCATCTCCATACAAGTTCTCAGAAGAAAAAATAATTATCACGCAGATATCCCCCTCCCCCCCAGCCTTCCCTGTCCTCGTCTTCCGACCCGCCGACCTACACGACTACGCATTTGCATTCGCACTTGCCCTTGACTACTTTTCCTCGAAATATTCTTTCAACTAAACACCCACCCCACCCCGCTCCACACGCATCTGCATTCGCACTTGCCCTTGAAAGGAAAATTCTTTAGCCCCTCCTCCTACCATCACACGATTTTGCGCCACTCTTCGGCGAAGATGTGCGTCGTGACCCGCGTTACCCTCTCACATTCCTACATATTCCCAGAATTACTTTTCCTCGAAATATTCTTGCGACTAAACCACCCATCCCCCTCCCCCTTCCCCTCCCCACACCCCTCCCCCAAACCCCGCCCCCCTGATGATGACTACGTCATCTTACAGAAACTTCTCGAACATTTTCCATGACGTGACTATGTGTGCGTCCGTGTGATCCGTGTCCGTGTGACACGCACACGAATTGATCCAGAATCCCCACTGTATATCTACTTATGAAAGTAATGTAGACTATCGAGAAAAATGAGATTTCCCAACCTCATAGTTATGATCTTTGTTCCGTTGATTATTAGCGATGGGTATTGTGTTTTCTTCTCCTCAATTAAATATCCGCAATGCTCACATGGTTCGGCGATGGAGTCTTTATCGCAACATATAGTACAGACGCGCTGAGCTATGCAGAGGTTCGGTCTATGCACAAAGACGCTGAGAGCTCCCTTCACAGGTGTGCACTGTTGTGTCTCGAAATCATAAAAAATAAAAATATTTTTTCTTGCCGCGACCGCCGTGCGAATAGGTCTCATGAAACAAAGGTGATTATACGGTTGGTGAGATTTGCATGTAGTGCAGAAGCCTATACCGCATCTGTGCTTCTTTTGTTCGATAGGTCTTATAGACCGAAAACAGTTGTGACAACGCTTGAGATACTCGCAAACTGTGCTTGCTTTGCGTTTTTCTCCGGATATGGTGGGAGATCTATGATACTGCAAGCACGCCTCACCGAAAAAGTAGCGATTACACGCCTAGCATTTGATTGTATCGATGGAGAGCGGATCGCACGGCGGTGTTTGAAAGCAACGTGGGCACTTTATTTTCAAGCATCTATGATCCTCTCGGCGATATCGAGCGTTACGGGTGGCACAAAACTTTAAACTGTCTACAGCGCCACGAAGATTAAGAATAGTATGAAAGTGATGCGAGTGATCGTAACAAAGAATATATAACGTGTGGTGAAGCGTTCCCGCAATGTTTGGAGCGGTCTGCGTGCCATCGAACAACTGTGTTACACGGCGACCGAGCGTCAGGGATTCGAAAACCACTATTGCTATTCCATCTCTAGCCAGATAGTCCTGGTAATTTTCGATTTCGCGTACTTCACAGCCATTTCTAGGTATATTGACACCCGTGGCCCTGGTCTGCTCGAGCGCTGCTTTTCTTTGAAATAATCCTCTTGCCTGTCTGATACGCTGCCAATTGGTATGCAGGGAAAATACGAACGGGCGTATTTCGCCCCTTTCGACGTATGCGCGAGCGGCTACTGGCGAGCGTGGTAAACAGAGATTATCGGTATTTCGAATTGTGAGAATACATTTTTTTGCTACACCCTCGTACATTAAGAGATCGATATTAAGAGAAAATGCACTTTGAGCGATATTATTTATTAATTGCCATATATCTTCAAACGTATAGTCCCTGACGGGACGAAAAGGGAGCCATATGGGACCATGCGCTAAACTACTTGCGGTAAACGAAATTTCCGCATAATCACTGCCCTCGCATGAGCTGGTGATATGTGTTAGTAAGTCACAGAATGCGCCTTCGAGCCATTGCATTACAGGTGTTCCCGACGGTGGTTGTATGCGCAGCGTTATTTCACGTCCTCTGAGCTGAAAACGTTTGAAGTATCGTGCAGCTTCTTGAATAACTTCAAAGCGGACACCCGGTGGAAGCACAACTCCAAAAGGTTCATATGTGGTGTTTCGAGCTGGTCTTCCAGAGCCCGTCTGCAGTTCTAAAAAATAAAATGTGCGTAAATTATCAGTAAACGTATTGTGTTCTTAAAAATTCATTTGAAGCAGTTATTACGAGTAACTCGCTCTAAAACTGATACATCTATGGTGAATATTCTTTTCCACCATATTTACCCGAATGGTCTGATAACAGAGGGTAGTAAAACCAGCTATCACGTCCACGAGACGCTCCTCCAGGTTGCACTGCTTCAATACGATCAGGATCAGGGTATGGCAATATGCCATAGAGATATTCACCCAATTGATTTTCATGAAATATTTCCGGTTCCTCGTCCTGTTTTTCAGTTGCGTCAGGCGGGGCCAAATCGTGTGTTGGTAATGAGATGATGGGTCCCTCTGTAATCGGGGCGTTCGAATCTCTTAGCACTGACGACTTCTGTTGTTGCTCATCTGCGACCCTCAAGCCAGATGGTCCCGGCACGTCTTCTTCTTCGTCGGTGAATAATGTCGAGGATTTGCTTACCGGTGAAATTACTATCATCCATAACGCATCATCGGCATCAACTTCGTCGGGAGGTGTGTGGATCCCGGGTTCTATAAATTCAAAGTACTTTGTATTGCAGTTATAAAGCTACCGAGAAGAGAGAGAGATCTATGACACGCTTACAAATACTTACGCTCTGACAATTCTTCTCCTTTTTGCATTTGCGCTTCTGCAGCACGTGTCACATCTATCAGTGCCTCTTCTTCATCACACGTTGCATTCAACAACTGTCGATAGTCTATAATAGCCGAAAATTACTTCTCTAAAATTGAACTTTTCCAAAAATTCGCTTATCTATGGTTTCATCAACGAGGCCCTGAATGCACGGTGCTTGCTCAAGCCCACGACGCTGAAGCTCTTTAAACACACGCATCATCACACGCTGTCCACTTAGTATCCCCTGATTGTAGGCTGTCGGGATAGAACGTAGAGGCGCCCACCAAATAATGTATCTGAAGCGTCTTACGAGAGTACTGCCTGATAAAAACTGTAATTCACGACAGCACTGGTTATTGCACCGACGTCTTACTTGTGCGCTATTTAATTTTACCAATCGTTAAAGATTACTTATACACGCGCGAAGGGCTGAATCTGGCATGTCGCTCGGGAGGGGCTTAATACTGTTGAATGGTTGAATAAAAACTGACTATTCCACACCGTGAATAAAGTATCGAACTGAAATGAATGCTATAAACTCTTGCGAGCTTTAGCCTGAGTAGTAGCACACAATATTTGCTTGCGCTGAGTTTCAAAACGTATTAATTTCATTATCATCCGTGGTAAGACATTCGCTCAAGCGACGCGACAGACTTTATTAAAATAGAGAGGCGTGCGATAACACCACTGTTTTTCATCCTACGGAATTTTCCCAGGGCTCATTTTGGTTGTAATTGTTTGAGAATAATATATTCCCCAATAATGAAAATGGCTATCTCCAATCGTTTTCGAGATATGGGCTGAACTATTGCACGTAGATGAATGGGAATTGTTGGGACCTCACGATCTTCGATCGGAGATTCCATTTCCAAAATGTTACGGAAAATACGAAAGCACAGTCACTGAGCAATCATCGAAATTGTGTATTTTAATTTATTCGCTTCGTACTCTTCTTCTTCTTCTTCTTCTTCTTTGTGGTATATTTGAATGCCGGAAGTAGCGTTTTCCCAGAATGTCATGCGCAGACGCATTGGTTGTGCTGCCCTCTAGAGTTAAGCTCGATGTGGAACGGGAATTCATCGTCCTTCTCCGCCTAGCCGTCGTACGAGCAACATGGGTCACGCCAAGTTATCATTATTGATCCATAATAAAATTATCAATCGTGTCCATGGTAAAGCGTATTTATTTGAATATAAAAACCCTCGGACATCACATTCTTCTTCTTCTTAGCGCTTAAAAGTCTTCCAAGACTGTCTACAGAGGAACCGTATCATCTCTGTGGTCACACGTATGTCTGACGCTGCAAATTCCAACATCCATCCCTGACGGCGAGTCCAAGGAGCAATAACGTCTTCACGGGCGTTCGTGTGTTAGTCTCGACATCTCGGGAGATTTTGAAATAACTCGAAAACGAAAAGAGATACGTGGAAACTGATGACATTTTTGGGGGTTACTAAAGGGATATGTGCTCGATGAGGTGAAACAGACCCTATAAATAAATATCGTTTATATTCCCACGCGGAAAAGGGTAGTCTTGGAAGAAGTCTTCATAAGGGTCGTGGAAAGTGTCGCACAAATCTTGGAAAGAGTCTGCCGAATCTCAGAAAGAGTCTTTTATATCCTGGAAAGAGTCTCAGAAAGAGTAACGGATAAGATCCGGAGCAGTACTTTTTCTGAGACTATCGCTAAGACTATAAAGTTTCGGTCATCACTCTTTCCAAGACATGGAAGACTCTTACCGAGATTCGGCAGACTCTTTCCGAGATAGTTGTTTTTGCGCGTGTTGACAATTTGAAAAAATAATAATTATTGAGACCTCGTGTTGTCCGTCTCGCTCTAACACCCGCGAGCATGCATTTAATAACAGCGAGACAGAGATCTCAGCTCGAGTCACAGGCTTCAAAAATCGAATTTTCAAAATATCTCGAGAACGGTGAGAGATACGCGAAAATAGACAAAATTTTGGGAGTTTACTACAGGGGTTAGCACCCGAGGTCATGAAGCTGACCTTACAACCAAATGTCTATTATATTAACAATTAAGAAAAATAATTATTGAATAAGAATCATTGGATAATGAACCTCGTCTATTTGTTTAATTACGGTACACACTGTACTAGATTGAGCTTGGCGGTTAAAAAATATATTACAGAGAGTTAGATAAATTAATAAGCGTACATTATTGAAATAATATTTTATTTGGCTCGGCGTGCATGAGAAGAAGAAAATGTCTTGAAAATGCTCATGGACCAGCTACTCGTCTCGAGCACACGTGAGAATTGGCTGACGCTACAGATAACATGCGGGGCCCGAGCCATGGCCGCGAGCACACGTACAAATTCGCTGACGGTGCAGACGGATGCGTGGTGCCTCGGGATGCCCCGCATCTTATGCTTCGCATTCAGTGTTCTTTTCGCTACCGGAGACAATAGTACGTCTAGTACCCGAGTATCCGAGTAGTGAATAGTGCAAGTTTTTTTTGTCAGTTTTACGGTGTGAGAGAAAATGGCAACAAGTGCGTATCCGCGTCTCACTGTAACTGCAGCTAATTTTCCGGACGAGCTGACGGCTCGTGTAGTCTATCTAGAGGATGACGGCACGCCAGAGATCCGCAGGAATCGGATGCACGCTGCGTTTTTACAGGTGGAGTTACTCGTGTCGCGTGGGCTCTATGCCAATGAAAACCTTGTGCGTCGTCGTATAACCGTTGAGGACACCCAAAAAACCATTCAGTGTATGGTGGTGCGCAACGGCTACGTGTCCCGTGGAGAAATTATTACCGCCGACGAGGAGGGGTATTGCGATGTGTTGCTCATCGATACAGGCGAGCGCACATTCGTAGAACTGTGCCACCTTTATAAATCAATCGCTATGGTGAGCATGATTGCTGTTCTGCAGCTACCTGTAAGGGTCTTCGGTGGGTACGGTGATATCTCAAATCCGGGCGAATTATTGACCCAGATCTGTGGGTTTTCACCACAGGACATGAGGATACAGTTACGCGATCCTCTGCTGGTGGACATTCAGCACAGACATCTTGGTGATGTGAGTAACTTTTTGGCAGCGTACGCGGTAACAGGAGTAGCAGAGGGTAAGGTTTTAAAAAATATAGCTATATTTTTAAAAAATATATATTTAAAATATTATTTATATATAAATATATATTTAAAAAAAGAAAAAAATGGCGGTGCACTCTGACGACACCTCACTACCATCCCCTCTTAATCCCCCCCTTCGACTCGAGCTCTCCGCGAGCCGATGGGGCACTACAGTGGGGATGGGTGTGGGGGGTCGCCAATGTGTACCACCTATTACTTATAAATGTTCGAGGAAATTACTAACATTGAGCGTACATCGCTCTATAAATCTCATTTTAAAATACTATCGAATAGTCGAAATAAAAAAAGAGACAATAATAAAAAATAAAATGTGCGGGATTGAGCACCCCTACCGTTGATAAAACAAGCCACTCACTGTCATTATCCGAAAAAAGGTGGCGCTCTAGGGTAACGCAGTACCAATAAAAGAGAAGGTTAATAATAATAATAATAATAATAAAAATATATATATATATATAAAAGGTGCAATTTTTTTTTGGGAATTTTTAAGTCCGTAGGACTGGGCTCTCGGGCTCATATCCTCCGTCGATAAAAATCGAAATCTATCGTTGTATCCAAAATAAGGCGGCACTTGTGGATAATACGGTTTAATACAAACGGCAGGAGGCGAGGTTATCACTAACCACTGTCCATCTTTACTAAAATATTTTGGGGGAAATCGTAGGACAGCGCCCGCGAACTCATATCCTTCGTCAAAAAGAAACGAAAACCGACTTTGTACATCCAAATCAGTTTGTAGCAACTTACGCGGATTGCATCGTTTAAACAAAAAAATCGCGTCGCGGTATTTTCATTAAAAAAAAAGATATAATAATATTTTTTCCACACCATTCGGGCGAAACTCGTGAAATCTATGAACTCCGCACCCCAGCAATTAACAACTAGGACGCGTAAACCTCGTATTAACTGTAAAAATTACGGAATTATTTTAAACCCCTCCGTCGGTAAGTTCAACAAGAACTGTGCATCCCAGAAACGACCAGATTCAAAATCTGGTCAAACTACTCCCGAAATGAACCAATTAATGATATCAGATTTCTCGACCGGTGTAGAATATCACTACAATCCTATTGACGGACAGTTAATTTACTTCGTCGAATCTGACCTCGACTGTGTTCCAACTATTACTCTTTCTTAAACTCAAAATCCATTCACTCCATATAAACCTCTATTTTCTTTAAAAAAAATTGTTTCTACATTTTTCCTAAAATCTTTTTCTCTTATTTATTTTTCTTGTCATTATCTCATTATCGTTCCCCGCGCGTTTACACTGATCGTAGGCTTTTGCAGCCCAGCACTGGTCGGCAAAATAATGGTCGTCCTATGACACCAGATTCACGTGCTCTTCTAGAGAAAGACCCTCGTCGTGAGGTAAATTCTCCCCCTTTCCGTCAACGTCCCATTCAAAATAATTCGAGTCATCAAAATCGAATTAATCAGAATAGAAATCATCGAGAAAATTCTAGAACTTGCTACAGGTCAAGTAATCGCCCTAATGATCGTCACGATTCTCGTAAAAATTCTCCACCTCCTCAGGAGTCCCAACTCCGCTGGAAATCGAACAGGGTAGATAATCGGCGATTCGACATTTACCCTGACCATAATCGTCATGACTCCCCTATTCGTCGTTATGACTCCCCTGTTCTTCGTCACTCAGGAACACAACAATCTCGGTCTTCAATTCGAAGTTCCTAATTCCAAGAACCCCAAGACGACCTCGACGTTCTGATGCCGAAACCGCAATAATTTTTACGGTGATTCCGAATGGCTCATTAAGTCATTGACTACAATCCCAAAATTCGATGGAAAAAATTTTCCTGTCGAAGAAGTTATCGCGGATGTCGTGTATGTCATAGGAACCCTCGAGCCGAGAAACTTGAGAAAGTTCCAATATCTTTTGTTCGAAAAAATAAAGGACGATGTTCGACGTCAAACCCTTGCTAAACGCAGTAGTTACACATCGACAACCAAACTCTTGAAAGATTTGCGATCTCTCTATGCACAGAGGAAAGGAATCCCTACCCTGCAATTAGAGTTAGAAAATATAGCACAAGGATCACGTGCACGGAAAAAAGGCTTGGTTGAAATACACAAAAAATTGGTAGGTCCTACCAATTGCTATGGTTATATATGCGCTAGGCGATTTTATGGTTACGCAAGCCAATCGCATTTGGTTAGATAGATGATAGTTGGAGCAACCAAGTTAGTAGTACTCCTAACCATAAAGTATATTATTGTGTTGACCAATTTGTTTTGTTGATCTAACTAACTCGCTCGCTTGGAACAACTAACCCACTTGGTTCCGGCCGGCAACAGGTATATTATTGAGGTTACGTTATATTATACGTACGGACAATCATAAACAATTTCGAAGAACGGAATCGTGGAGTCCATGTCTTGAAATTCTTTATGATGAATAAAGATATTAAAATAATAAGTCCAACAGAACATACTTTGAAATTGTACGATTAGATTCGCGTAACCCCAAGCTGTCAACAGTTCGGCCACCTCCATTGCAATACTGTTCTGGCGCCTTTTAGCTCGCGCGCAAAATTCATGGTGGCGTCAAACAATCCGTTAGTAGCGCTGACAACGGTAGTTAGGCGCAGCAACCAATGGAATTAGTAACATTTTTTTGGTTACTCTAACTAATCGCGTTGGTCATATACACCATTATCCCAACCAATTCGGAATTGTCGAACCAACCGGTCGAGGTTCCGGCAATAAACGCAATGGTTGTCAGAATAAATATGCGTCTAACCAATTAAAAAATGGTAGTTCCAACTATGCCTTATTTTCCGTGTGAAAGCATCCATGACTACGCTGCACGCATTAAAGCTATCGGCAAGGCACTTGATCGTCGCACGCGCGAGGATCGTAGTTGTAGGTGGTGCACTATGGCGACTCCCACTCCTACCCCCACTCCTCGGTTCGCCAGAAACCGAGGTGTCGGTGAGAGAGTGGGGGTAGGGATGGAGAGCGATGGGTCGTCACAGTGCACCACCTTTTTTTTTTTTTACATTTATATAGAAAATGTTGAAGTGACTATTCAGAGCGACGGTCGGACGGCTATGTTCATTTATCAATTGTTATATGTTTCCCCTAACGATGAGTTTGTTTATTCGTTTATCGCCGATCGACCCGATCACATCTCTTATCTTTGATAAAATTGATTTCTCTTCACCATCCACTAATTATTATGAAAAAAAAAATGTGTATTTTCTTTTAAATAATAATTATATATATATATATCTAATATGGCATTACACTGGTGTGTTTGTAGTACAATATTATATGTGTATTTTCTTCTCTTTTTGTTTTCTAGGAATGGCACCGCAGGCGCGCCATTGACTATGAGGCATTGCGCCTTATACGCCCGCAGCGTGAGGCTGCTCTCAAGACCAGGGAGGCCTTTGATATTGAGGTCGAGGGAGAGACTTTCTCATGGGGCATCGGGCGTTTATTTAACGTCAGACTTATTTGACGAGGTCCATTTATTATTCTACGGGTATCCACCCAGGCTCGTCCATAGGTGTTATCTGTGCAGCATGTGGGCACGCGGAGGCTCTGTGGTTCGCTAAGCTGGTATGAGCGACACCGAAAGTGACGAGGACGACTGGGATTTTCAGTAGTGTAGTCTGCTAGTATATTTCACTATTAGTTTATGTTCTCTATTAGTATATTTTGTAGTTTGTTAGTTTTATGTAATTTTTTTTATAAATGTACAATAAATGGGTTTTGCTTAAGCCAGTGGCTAAGTGAAAAAAAACAATTGTACGCCCAACAAAAAAAAATGTGTATTTTAATCTGAACTCTCCACCTTC